>JARHVA010008270.1:100000-157500 GCA_037957365.1 Torreya grandis | reverse complement strand
ATATATGGGGGTTTATACTATCCATGATACATAGGTAATAATAACTTTATGGGTGATACAATTAGATAAAGAGTTGAAGTTAAAAACTCTTATTAGAAAAGGCAAGTCTTTAAATATAATAAACTAACTCAATGGAAATTCTAATCCATGTTGGTTTATCATGAATTTTATTAGGGATTACAATATCATATTTAAAAATTTTAATGAATTAACCATCGATCATACCTATAAATAAGGTAACAATTATGCTAACTAGATGGATAATAGAGGTATTGAGTCATAAATTCATGAAATTTACTAGGATGGCTGATCTTCCTACACCCATCATTAACATGGTGATTGAATAAGATAACATTCCCATAAGAGAAAATGATGAGGATAATTAAAATCATATCTCTTAATCATGTAAAAATGGATTTCATCTATATAAGAAAAGGAGATAATAGATCTAGTCATCATGAAAATTTTAATTAGAATTTAGGGAGGAATGAGGATGGTAGTTGTATTAATTGTGTATACTTCCAAAAATAAATATCAACTATGTGATATTTTCAATCATAATAATCATAGAATCAATGTTAAACTATTCCTTAAATGATGTATACATCAATAAAGAGAGTAATAAATTCTATTTTTACATGAGGGATGGAAAGATTGGGACGAACCTATTTCCTATGGTAGTATCAAGGTGAAAAAAAATATATGGTTAATTCTCAAAACTTGAAGGTTGATTTCCTATATCAAAAGTATTATTAGGTTTCATCTAGTATGTTATATGGACTTCACCAATGAAAGGAAGGATAGCGTGGATACAATGAGGGGAATCACCATTAATATTTATGATGAAAAAGGTACATAAATCACTAGTATGCCCTATGAAGGTGTTAAATTTTATAAAGATAAGCACAAAATGAAAAATCTTATTCATATATTTTTTAATGAAATGAATAAAATTCATGAGGTAAAGGATGGTTTCCTATGCATGGATCTACCTCCCTTGTGGTAAGAGGTTTGTCTTCAGATTATTGTTGACTTTTTAAGTCACCATTATTTTTATAATTGAGTATGTTAACTTCACAAGGTCTTTCATCATAATTTTCATCCTATAGTTAGTGCCAATATGCTTAGTGAAGTCACATTGATGTCATATTGATATTTACCCTTAGTATGTTTTAAGACACTTTTACAAAAGTTAAGGTATTTTTGACAAAATCAAGATTGATTTTGTTTTAAAATCTCCCATGCATGTATGACATAAATATTCATAGTTGAATTTTGGTCTTCATAACCACATCTTGGAAACCAAAAACCCACATGGAAATATTGGCTATGGTCAATGGTATTTTATTAATTTCCCTCTTGAACTAATAATATTGTGTAAATAATTTGTCTAAAGGACCATAGTTTCTAAGGAAAGATAATTTGGTCCTCAAGAAATGGACACTTGGATTTTATCCATACAAATAATCCTTTGAGGTTATCCATATCTGGGTCAAACTTTTAGGATTTCCAAAATATTTATGGAAATATGGAATTTTGACAGGAATAACTCAATCTATATGTTATATAGTTACTTTAGACATAGTAACCAAATCTAGGAAGATATAAGTTTATGTCAGATTTTGTGTCAACATTCATTTTAAAACAACTCTCATAAAATTAATCAAGCTAAAATCTAATGATGGAGTGTGAAATCAAGATATTGAATACTATATATCAAGTGATATTTGTAATATTTATAAAAAATTATGCCATCAACAAATATCATGTCATGATAACAAAAATATAGAACATGTATGGAAAAGGAAAAATGATTTAACATCTCCCCATATTAATGGGGAGGTAAAAGACCTAGTAGGACAAATTAATTTAATAGAAGAGATAAGTAAATAGTTTAAGGAAAACATTAATGAATGAAAATTAAGTGAGAATCCATGGATCCCCTCCAAACCTAGCTACCAAGGATAATATTCCTTGAAGATGGTTGATCCTCGATGAATTAGAAGAGGAAGGTTATAAGGCAAACCAAAATAGAGGATTTTTTCAAAAATAGGGGAATTTTATAGACAAAGAGATCTACAGTAATGAGAATGAATATAAAAGGAGGAGTAAACCTAAAAAAAGTTAGATATGGTAGCATTTTTGCTTTAAAGTAAGGATGTTAAATCTTTCAGTTCAAAATAGAACATTAAAACTAAAAATAGTAGAAGTTCTAAGAAGAAAGCTAATGTGGGGGAAGATGGAAAATTAGATAGAACTAATTTGATATAGTTTAAATTTAAATAAATAGTGAAATAAGTGGAAATATAACCCAAAATATTCTAGAAATAAGAAAATTTTCCTCTAAATTTAAAAAGTGATTATCATCTTGAGTAAAGGAAGAAAGGAGGTCTTAAGAGGTTTAAGTTAGACATTGAATTAAATTATAACCTATAATGAGGCCCAAAGGGTATGAAAATACAAAAATAATAAAAAGGATGATGTACAATAGTCTATTTGGTTGCTTCATTGTTGTAGGTTAGGGGATATTATGTTGATGGTTTTTTCAAAATTTATCATGTTTTTATTCATTTTTTTGTTAAGGAGAATTGTTTTATGTTTATTTTATCTAGACTTTCAGGTTATTGAGATGTACTAGGTTTTTTATCCCTACCAAAAACCACCATTTATCGTTATAAAAAAACATTATTTATTTATCTAATTAAAATTTATTTTCTAAACCTAGTTTCATAGGTAATTTTTAATGCAACTTCTACTTATAAAAGTCACCTATGAATGCTACACTTTTTTATAGTACAATTCAACAAAAACATTATCTCACAATACATTAATAATTTTGTTATCTTAAAAAATATGATAAAATTTTTAATATAATTTATTTATTTCTCATTAAATTTATTTAATGGTGATTTTGTATAAACCTTATTAATTAACCTATAATTTATGTGAATATTTTTAAATTATGTTTTTACCTCTATAAACATTTAGTGTTTTATTTTTTGATAAAGTATGTAGGTGAATTGTCATTTTTATAGATGAAACATGAATGTAAGTTGTATAATATATTTATTTATTCTTTCTCCTAAATAATTAGATGTCATTTAATTTGAATTTTACTAACCTAGAATTGATGTAAAAAATATTATTTGTAATTGTCATTTACTTTTCTAAATTATTTAAAGAATTAATCCATAATTAATATCATTTGGTGTTTTATATATAATAGCTTTTTAATAAATATTGGTTTTGGTGGGATCATCACCCTTTCACTTTTCACTAGAGCTCCAACTGATCTAGGACATAATTGGGGGCCCAAATCTCCAAGTGATCATTTATCATAAGTACTAAGATTACCAATAATAGCCACAACTAACCTAATAATACCAAGGAACAAACATAATAGGCTTGAGAATACCATCAAGTCCATAATTGGCCCAATAATACCAATTATCAACCATAATTAGTCTAAGAACACCAATGATTGGCCATATCTAGTCTCTAATACCAAGCTAAGATTTGAACTTAGGTGGTGATTGAAGCAACCAAATCACTTTACCAACTCACACACATCTCATCAATAATTTATATACATTATTATTATCTTTAAGAAGCACATTTAAAACATTATTTTGATTTATCAACTTTTAACATAATTTTTTAAAGTAGTGTTTTTGTTGAATTATGTAAGCCTAGAAAAAATTGTGTTGGTTTTAGAGTTAAGAGAGTGTCATAGAAATAAATAATAGATTTCCTAGATTTGACTTGGGAAGTATAAAAGATCATTTTTCAAATGGGTAAGAGTGTATCTTATGTGGGCCAACTAGTGGATGCAATGTTACCCATAATGGTAAATATGAAATCAAAATTTGAATGATTATGTGTGAAGGCCAGTTGGCTTTGTAGTAAATAATAACACTAATTTTATGAATGGGTGAAACAATTATAACCCTATTATTCCTATGAATGTTGAAATAATAAGATATCTAAGTGTTTCATGAAGTTAGTGCAAGCACTAGTAACTATCTTGTAGGGCACTTTTCATTATACAATAAGCATACATCCCTACTTTGGTAAGTATATAGGATGTAATTTTAATACGTGTGTGGTATTTAACATCATATTTAGGTGGTAAAATAAGGTTTATATAAGATTTATTTAATTTTTGGAAGTGTGGTAATAAATATTAAACATTTGTCCTTACCAAAAACTCCCTTGGAGGTAGAATGACTTCTAGATGTTTAGATATTACTATTATGAGATAGTGATTTTTGAGGGCACAATGAAATAGTAATTTGGAATTACCTTGTATCTCTCTCTCTCTCTCTCTCTCTCTCTCTCACACACACACACACACACACACACACAAAATATTATAGATTTAATTAAATTCTAACTTTTAATGAAAGAAACCAAATATTGTTCTTGATTTTTTATCTGGAGTTTATAGAAACTCATTTTCTTCATGATAGTTTTATACATTGTCTTCAGTTATTTAGCTAACCTATTTGAGATAATGTCTCATAGATGATATGGTTCTCTGATTCAAGTGGATATGTACATCTGAACTTATTTATAAGGACCATATATGTAGTTTATCCTAGTTAATAAGGTTATTGATTCCTAGGTCTTATACTAAGTTAGGGTTACCTTTTAGTTAACCCTTGAGTTAGGTTAAGAATATTTTACCAAGTATAAAACATATAATAATTAAATAAAACATATATATTATTAATATAATTCCTAAGAATTTTCAACTCTACTAATATGAATATAATGAAATGAAGGTTTTTAACTTATGGGTTAATCACAGTAGGATAACATGTCTCGTATTGTGTGTTCCATTCAAGTGATGATTGAATAATATTTTCAATTAAGACCTTATCCTAAGATTTATTTATCTTGAGAACCCTATTTAATATAAATTGTAAACTAGAAACATTAATGATTGACCTATGTGGAAAATATAATTATTGGATGATTGACCTTAGGATAATGATAGTTTGTAGTACTGAAAAAGATATTTGGATAAAAGAGACCCTTTTTACAAGGTGTACTATAAATAGATATTATTTTGTGTAGGTTTTCATATGTAAAATAATGACAAGAAATAATTCATTTATTATGTTTTAATTTTTGGGAACCCACTAGGGGATTAGTATCTCTTAGAGATGTTATATAGTTTTTATGAATAAAATAATGTGTTAAATATTATAATAAAAAATATTATACATACAAATTTTTTATTGAACTTGATAAGGAAATTAAATTGAATCAAGTACTAAAATTTTCAAAAAGGAATTAATATTATTCCACTTAAAAGGTGATTGATTACTTCATTTTTTTAATATAATTAATTGCTTTACCTTAATGTTGTAATTTAATTTAGTACTTTAATTCCACATCACACTTACTTTGGGAATTTTTTCTTATGAAATCATAATTAACTAGACAATACAAAAAACTACCATGTATTATTTGAGTTTTTTGGACAAAAATTTTGGGCTTGACATTTTTGTATTAGACTATAGGTTCAGCATTATAACTCTATGTATATTATCTTTTGATGGTTCATTATCTTCTATAGTGAACACAAAATAAATTATGAGTTTCTTGTATGGTAATTTAAAGGAGAAGAATATTAATGAGATACTATTTGTTGCACTAAGTTAATTTGTGTCATATGTTCATTTTTACATTATTCATTTTGATAATGGTTAATCTTCATGGTTGATTACTAATTTATGATATTATTAAAACATGTGTTATAGTTTTACATAGACAAGATGAGCGCTTACCCCATGCATATTTATAGTATTCTTATGTCTATTTTTTTATTATGTATGTGTATCTTTTATTTATATTATTTGTATGAAAATGTGGAGGAGTGTTACTTAAGTTATTCTTATTATTTATATCCTTAGTGGAATTATATGTATGTATATATGTGAAACCTCTTGTTTAACACATCACATCATTATCTATCTATATAAAACATATGATAAAAATATCATCCTCTAAAAATATAATTATAATTTTATGTAATCGTAGTGTTTGTTCAAATTAAGTTAACCCCATATTTAACTTGTGTGGAATCTAGACAAAACACATTGGGGGGTCTTGGTCCCCTAAGGAACAAAAATCAAAAGGAATCAAAGGTTGGGAAATAATAAAGGTCAAACCATCCTAGGGCCCTATGGACCCAAATCACTAAGGAAAAATGAAGAGATGAGAAAATACCTAAATGAAATGGGGACCTATCAAAAAACAACTAGCCCAAAAAACCCAAAAGAGAGAAACTAGGCAAGGAACCACAACTTGTAATTTTATAGATCTTGACTAGAGGCCAAAGGGTAATATTTAGGAAGGTTAGAATCACTTCCTTCATTCTATTCAACATCAAATTCACCAACAATATATTTTAAAATTTTAACATTTCTTGTAAATTTTTGTTCCTTAGTACACAAGTCTCTAGAATGTCCCAACATTCTATAAAAGTTATAAATATCTTTTTCTTTATCAAATTAGATAGGATAGTTACATGAGATAATTAAGGACCTAAGTCAAACCAAGGTGGGGAACATATTATCCTTTTTAATGAGGACACACATTCTGGTTAAAATCATCATTGGCTTTTTACTTGTCACTAATTCAATGATATCTAGTGTGATAATGATTTCCTCAATGCTTCTAAGGATTATATAATCCTAAAAAGAAGGAAGGAGACTAGTAGTTCCATCCATAAGTATTCTATCCATTTTAAAGTTTGAATAGGACTAATTAAGATTCCAAAACTAAAGCATGAGGAATGATTTTACCATGAATAAAAGGCCTTTATTTATAATTTTAAGGTAGTTATCTCAGTTGTCAAAAGAGAATAACATGCACCCATTATCCATGGCCACCATGTTGACAAATCTAGTGTCATCCCAGTTTATTTTTGTCTAGTTCTTGATAGTTTCTATCCCAGTATCTAACACTCATTTTATCAATAAGAAAATTATTATATTTGGCTTTTTCCTCTTCTATAATATTCTAAGGAATTTATAGTTTGAAGTTCCTATTTGAATGATCATTATTTGAGTTCAATCAATTTTACTTCTATTTTTTTTAGAACTTGGGTTGATCTTGACCTTATCCATCTTACCAGTGGGTAAAAATGAGTTATCATTATCCCTTGGACATATTCTATCTCTAATAGTTCATAATTTATTCTTGGACCATTTAGAAGATGAATTTCTCCTGAGTAAGGAAGCCTTTGAATACACCTCCTACTAACTCTTTTTTTGGGTGGGGGTTGTGAAGGTTTCAAAAATAAAACTTTAAACATGAAAGAAATTTAATAAATGCTCAAATAGTTTTTATTTCCATCATTAAAGAGATAAAAAAAATCTATTTCAAGTGCATAAAACCAACCATCATAAATATCTTATGTACTATGGGATGGCCTATCAGCAAAAAGTGAACTTTTGTCATGATTCCAAAACCATAAAATTTGAACACACTTACCAAAAAATGGGGTCCTAGGAAGATCCTTGATTATGGTGTAAAAAGACATTATATGAATCTATAATATCTCATGATCTATGAAGATCTTGGACAAGTCCCTTATGTTGACTTTGAAGCAATTCCCATGTCATTCTAATATTTTTTTCCCTCTCTTGGTATATCCAGGAGAAATTATCTTTTTGTACTTTTTCAAAGTTTGACCTCCATCCAATTCTCCTCTCACTGAGAATGAGTTCTAATTGGTGTGTTTTGGTATTTATAAGGAAGGGAAATGTTGCATGAAAATATCTAACCAAGTGGTATTCTTGATTGTAGATAGTTGTTAAAATGATCCTCATCCTTCTTTTCTAGTGAAGGGGATGTAAAAGAATATATTAGGGGCCTTTTTATCAAAAGGGGAGAAATCTTGGTATCCAACTACTTTTTAGGGGGTCCTTTCTCAATAAGGGAGGCATGTTTTGAGTGTCCAATTGGAGCAGTGAATCAATGGGTATTTATATTGAGACTCAAAGGCTCTAGGTTATGGCCATATTTTATTACTAGATAGGATGTCTTGTTAACTACAAGAGAACATGATTAAGTGTTACCATTGTCCTTTTTCACCCAATTCAACCCTACCTTTTAAATAGGAAAGGATTTTTTTAAGCTTAAATATACATTTTCTTTCCCACCACAAATTTTTTATTAGGCATTGAAGAATTAAATAGTTTTTTGGGGCAACTACTTCCTCTATGTCCCATAGAGTCTCACTCTTTGAAAATAATATTATCTCTTTCATAGATAATGTTTTGAATCTAGTTACCAAGTTTTTACTTTAGCTTGATGCTTCAGACGACTAGTTTATTTATAAAAACATAAACATTGATTCTCACTTCAACAAGTCTCCTTTTCAAATATATATCTGGGTTTATTGAAATTGGTTAACCAATGGCCCATCCAACACCAAGTACCACCTCATATTTATAAGATTCCAGAGGTAGTTGGGGAAGAGAAACCTACATAGGGGGATTCATGACTAAGTCATACTATAAATTTAGTCATAGTTTCCATTTATTGAGAGATAGAAAAGATTTACCAACATACCATGGTCTTCCTTCCAAATTATTCAGACAATGCTCAAAACAAGAGAAGGAAATTAAAAAATATTTTTTTCCATCACCACCACTTCCACATGGCCCATATATTTCCACTTATTCACAACCCATGCTCTAAAATCAATATTTTGATGCCTAAAGCCATATAATCTTACCAAAAGGGGATTTTCAAAAGAAGCTCTGGTATTATCCATAATGGCATGAACATCCATGATGTCCTCATTTTCTTCCACTATTGGCTTGATAACTTTTCTAGGGATTTTATCTAATCCTGTAATTAGGTTAGCCCATGATTTTTTCATTTCCTTATATTTGACTAGAGCATTATTCGAGCTCCACACCATTTTATAAAAAAATGCATACTTTATATGTATGTGTTAAGGTGAAAAAGTTTTTAATTTTTTTTATGAGGATAACATGTACCTATGTGAATATGAATGTACTTATGATATATCTTTTGTATGTAACACCCATGTGAAACTATTGTGTAGTTTAAATTCTCATCCTTTTTATATATTGTTGTGTTGTTGAACTTATCATCATTACTCTAAATATTAAGTATATATTAAAGTGTGGGGTTTAATGGAGATGTAAATAATTATTTCATACTAATGTGGGCTTATTTATGGATTGAGAAGTGGATATTCACATAGTATCACCCTGATTAGCACCCTAAATACATCATGGGAGTTCCCTATGATTTATTTGAGAATAATTGAAGAAAAAGGTACCCCTCCACTCACCACTTATTGGTTTTTTAAAAGACATTTTTTTATGATCACTATATGTTGAGCCTTGTGGAAAATATTATACTAAATTTCGAATACACTTTACCTTAAATAGGTAATAGAGGCTTATTTTATGGTTACTTATATTCTTTATACCACTTGGATGGATTATTAAACCACATAGTTGAAGTCAATTGAAATTTTGTTTTAATGTATTATTTTGGTATTATTTTATTTTGAAGTGATTGATGATCTAAGTTTATTTCAAAACTAATACTCTTTCTTTTGAATTGATTTGCTAATGATACTTAGCCACTTATCACTTTGGTTGTTCATACTTTGAAATTTAAATAATTATTAATTTATTTAATTTCACTATTTTGAGGATACTAGTCCATTTATTTGTTTGATCATTTGTTTCATTTCTTTTTAAAATTTGTTATTAGGATATAATTGTTGACTTATTATATGTGCTTAATGTGAAAATGTATCATCTTGTCTAACTAATGGGGATAAGTGCACAACATTTCAAAAAATCTATATGGTTGAGATGGAAAATTGCATGAAAATTTTATTAGATCCATCATTCTCACATCAGACATGGTGATTTTTATACAACATTTAGTTGATGTAATTTATTTCATCTTTTTCTTGAGAGGTATAAGGTGGATTCTTACATGGGAGGTCTAATGAGGAAATTTTATTGGAAGATCTAAAGGATTGTTAATTAAGAGGTATAAGTATAACAATTATTTTGGATACATAAGGAGGAAACTAGCATAATATTTAAATTAATTTCTCTCTTATTTTATCCTTATGAAAATTATGTACTTAGATGGCACTCAACTTGTATAATGAACTCTTGACATGGAATGGTGCTAAATTTTTTGAAATGAACCCAAAAAAACTAACATATATTTTTTTAAATCAAGAGTTCCAAATCATTTAAAAATTTCTCTACACAAGTACTAATCATGTAGCTATAAGATTATAAATAAAGTGTTTAACTTAATAAGGAGTAAACAATAATATAAGATTACCATATTTTATTGATCCCTAATTCATAGATTTGGAAGGAGTTATTTTCAAAAAATGTTGTACCATAGAAAAGGGTATTCAAGCCTCTTCTAGATTTGGGAAACATGGGAATACTTCTAGGTATGTAGATGTACCTATGGTAGAACTGAGCCTCTAGATTTAAGGGACAACTCTCTGAGTATATCATGAATTAATTTCACTTATGATAAAAAAATTTATGGGGGAAAATAGATATAAATTTCATGAAATAAACCTATTATAAAAGGGTTATGCACCAATATGTCTTCCACATGACCATTGTACTTCTTTTACAAAGAAACAATGCCTACACCACTAGCCTAAGAGTTCTAGAATGCACTAGAATTAGTGTTTTAGTATGAAGGTGAGATGCATGAAGACTATCCAAGATATGTAAAACCATAGATCAATTGTTAATAATAAGGCTCATTATATACTTAAGATATATCTATACACTTAACTACACTTCATACAACCTTCTAGGCTAAAATCACTTACATTAAACATGGAAGGACTAAGAGTAAGCAAGGATAGATTGATATCACTTAGTTATTCAGTATAAATATATTCACACACTTTAACAAGATGAGATATAAAATCAAAATAGATTGTATTCATTATTATAAGGTAAAGTTTAATGCCAAAACTAGTAGGGCTTCACCATACATAGTGTGGTATTATATTACAAAGGCTAAAATGGTAGCTACTTATAGAACTAAAGGAGGAGAAAAGAATGAATTAAAGAATCTCAAAGGTCACAATGCCACATGTTAAGGCATGAAAACCAGTTACACTATGGGGTAATAGAGTGTGAAATAGGCCATGAATGTCTCCTTAGAAAACTATCCATATAAACCATGACAAACTCTCCAAAATGTTGTAGAGACTCTTCAACTAACCTTTATGTAACTACCTTCATCATGGATCATCTCTGGATCATTTGAAACTGAATTAGGAGATTTCAAACATATGTGATGACAACTGTAGACATTTTCCTAATTACTAGCTATCTTCTAGACACTTATATTTACCATCTAGAGTCATTCATTGGTCTTCTAGACCTTAACTCTTCATATCTAGTAGTTACTATTTATCTTAGATCTTGACTAAGCTTTCTTGGTAGCATATGAGTCTAAAGTGTTTCCTTTGATAAAAAATAATTTGATCCTACATGCCTACCTATGTGGCATTCCCTTTCCATATTGTTCATTCCTTTTTAAAATATACATGTCATCATTTAGACATGTAGCTCCATCTCATCCATGTGGAATCCAATAAAATTTTCTCTATTGATCTCCTCTAGAGTTTCTTCTATTAGAATTTCAATGTTGACTATTTGTTTCTGACCTAGGCATCTGATATTATGACATTTTTCTCCACCACATGATTTATATGGATCCTATTATTATCCCATCCAATTCATGAACTTTTTCCACTTGGCAGTCTCACATTTGATATGGTCTCCTTTACCTTTGACTCAACATGGACTGTTGATCTTAGTTTCTCAAATAAGGTTTGTCAATGATCCTAGCCTTTAAGATCAAACTTACATCATTGATCTACTTGTTTATTTAAAACATGACACTTCACATAATGGTGTTCAATCTTAATATCCTTTGTCTCTTTGACCCTCACTCACACCATTCAATCTCTACTATGAGATAAAATACACACCATTTATTTTGGGTCCCAATATTTAAACATAGATTGTTGATCTACCTTGTATGTAGGAATGCACACTATTAATCAACCCAAAAGACCTTTTAACTCATTAACTACCTATGTATTATTGATATATGATCTAATTAGATGATATCTTACCACTTTTGAAACATGAATTAAATTAGATCTCGTTGAGTATTTTTAAGTCCAAATGGATACTTGTTGTACCTTAAGGTTGATGGTCCCATGCACGTCCCACATTACTAGTTGATCTTTAAAGGCTTGTATCTTGAGATAGAGAACTCATCAAGAAACCACATTTTCATGGGATTCTTATTAGAAAAAAATAATAATATCCATGTAGTCCTTATGACCTAAAAGTTTTTTAAGCACACTTGTAAAATGTAAAACTAGACTACCCTGTTCAGTTTTGTGTGACATGTTATAATGGTCTGACCCCCTAGATGGTGTAAAATGACATAAGACTAAAATATATCATGAAAAAATTTATAATGTCATTAAATTAAATCAAATAGACCACAACATATCCTATGATACTATTTTACACCCCCATATCAAGTATTGACTATATAGGGTTAACCCATTTTAACTTGTGATCAAAATGATCAACATTATTAGTGATTTCCCAAGGGTGGTATGCTTGTTATTCGATGATCAATTACATAATCATATCCATTGATATATGTAGTCATATATACAAATGTTTGACACACAAATTACCTTTGATAATCATACCAAACAACAAAAAATAATAAGAAAAATACACAAAGAAAAAACACATGTATTCAACTAACACACACAACTCAACAAAACACACACCTAATCTACTATTTACAAAACCAACCTTTAATACTCAATAAAAAGGTTTCAAATGTATTCCATTTATAGGGATAGGTAGCTCTTTTACATTCATCCTTGCTAATTGGAAATAATTGCTTTGCTTGCGCTTGATGATGACATATGGTCCACTCTATAGGGTGTTAAATTTGGTATGAATCCCTAGTTTTACTCTATATTCATCACACTTAAATACTACATCACCTTATTGAAATGATATTGGAATTAATTTATTTTTGAAAGACCTCTTCACTGATACTTCATGATGCTCTATAGCTTAATGAGCCTTATTTTCAAGTAATTATAATTAATGTACCAAATCTAATGTAGAAAAATCTTGAGATATAGACAACCTAGCCTCTCTTTCATAAACAAGCTCAAAATGATAATTCCCTACTAATCTCTTGGGATTTATCCTATCAACTCATAAGGTTTTCTTTAATTTGGTGTGCAAATCCCTCTGGTTATGCTCCATAGTTCTCTTGATGATTCTAATTAGATTATTATTATTATATTCAACTAAATCATTACCTTGAGGGTAATATTTAGATGAATTAATCAAGAATATGCCATTACTATTTTTTCAAGAAGTAGTCTTAACACCCATAAAAGTAATAGCATTATCTAAAATAATAGTAGGAGTGTTAAACCCTATTATGATTCTCTTATAGAAATCCAATATAGAATTCTAATTAGCTTATTTCAATGTTACTACCTCAACCCACCTCATAGAGTAATTAGTTTCTATGATTATCCATTTATGACCAACACTTAATCAGGGGTTTATCATGCAAATGAAATCAAGACCCCATTATATGAAAGGTTGATCCACTTGGATAGGCTTCAAGAGAGTAGTTGTAATCTTCTATTTTCCCATAAAATATCACATTGTACACACCTTCTCACCCAATCATAGTAATATTTTAAGAGGTTATGCCAATAATATCCTACCCTCATGATCTTGGAACCTATGTTTTTTGGTGGAAAATGACCTCCTACTGTTTCATCATAGAAATTTTCAAGAAACACTCTAAATTTGTCATTATCAATGCAACTCAATAATACACCATTAGTATCTCTTCTAAAAATCACACCATATATAAGTCAAAATGGAATATCTTGAAATATAAAATATCTCCTTTGATATTTACTCATATCATTAGGATACTCACCACTTTGAAGAAATTTGATCACATATTGTGTCCAACTTTGTATATGCAAGGAACCATCTAGTTGGGGGAAGTCATGACTGATTAAAGACACTTATTTTAACTCATGAAGATTTAAATATAGATGTTAAAAAATTCCCTTACCACTTATCAACTTTCTTACTTTGATCTCAACATCATATTCCATTACCTTAGTGATCTACCCTACCCTTTTCTCAATAAGTTCTTTGCTCAATAGAATATCCTTTGTACTAGGATGAGAGACCATAACACAAGTTTTATTGTTTTAAACAATGTGCCTAAACTTTTTTATTCCTCTTACAATATCAAGGAATTTATTCTCTATAAAGGTATACTTGATTTCATAATCTTCCAAACCTTGACTATAGAATGCAATTGGATGCTCTACACTCTCATAATTCCTTTACATTAGCATAGATGAGATAGTTTCAAAATTAGTAAATTATTACAACATGAATTCTTTAGAAAAATTAGGATTAATAAGAGTAGGATCTTGTGAAATTTGTTTCTTAATTTCTTCAATATTATTCTTACCTTCCTTAGTCTAAGAAAAGACTTGACTCTTTTTTGGCATGGCTATGATAGGTTTCACCAAGGATGAAAAACTAGGTATGAATCTCCTTAAAATTTTTATCTTACCTAAGAAACTTTGGAGACATTTTTTATTTAATGGAAATTATAGGCCTAAAATAACCTCTATCCTTTTAGGATCAATATCCAAATCATCTTTTGAAATAATGTGTCCTAAGATCTTACCTTTATAAACAATAAAGTTGCATTTTTTTAGAGTAAGAGATACTCCATACTTCCTACATCTTTCAAACACTTGTCTTAAGTGTTGCATATGTTAATTATGATCTTTATAAAACATTTTTATATCATATATATAAACCAACAACATCTCAATGATCAAATCTTTGAAGGCCATGTCCATTGATCTTTGAAAGGTAGCACCAACATCTAGTAGTGAATGTTGTCTTAAACTAATCATCATCATTTAAAAAAATCTAATTATATATTGAATATCCATATAAGATAAAAAAAAACTTTGAGATTTTGAAACAAATTGTAAAATCTATACCATTTAAGGTAGGGGATAATGATCTTTGAGTGACACACTATTAAGATCTCTAAAATCCACATAAAGTCTTATCTCCCCATTATTCTTTCTAATAGGCACAAGGTTAGATACCCATGTTGAATTCTTGATAAGAAATATTATTTTATATTCAAGGAATTTAGTGATTTCTAACCTCATGAGTTTCTCAACTTTGGGATTGATGGGTCTTTATTTATGTCTAGCAGGTTTAACTCTAGGTTCCAATTCAATGGTATGGTGTCCTTAGATAGGATCAAATCTTTTGAGGTCCTTATATTCCCAAATAAATATGTAATGAAACTCTTTACACAACTCAATGAATGCTTGTTTCTCTAATGTAGAACTTACCTTTCCTAGTTTGAGGAGTTTATCTTTGAAGATCGAGACTCTTTCATAGTTATCCTTTTTTGTAGAAATACTCACTTTTTCTGTGTTATTTTGATCATTATCATTGAAGATACTTTCTAAGGTCACTATACCCTTATGTATCTTATCTATTCATAGCTTCACAATATTATCAACAAATTGTTCTTAGAGTATCCTTTGATTCCTTAAAGAAAACTCAACCTCACATTCAAAGAATCATACAATGTGTTTTTCACTATCAAACACTTGGTAAGACAATTCATTATTAGGTAAAAAAAGTATGATAATTATCTTAATGTGAGACTACATCCCCTCTTATTTTATGGTAGTTAGAGTATCAAATTGAGCTCCTATGGAAGCTAATCTTTCATCATGAGTATTATGCTCCCTTGGGATTGATTGTATGCTGAATGCATTGAAGTCTTCAAACAAATCCCATAAACTATGATTATATGACTTAAGCAAAGGTTTATTGGTAACAACCAAATTCTTAACCTAATGAACAATTAATTCATTATCTCCATACACTTGCAAGTTCTTGATGCCCTTTGTCCTTGCCCATTGAAGGCCATGAATTAAACCTTCATACTAAGCCACATTACAAGTACAACTAAAATGGAATCTATATGAAGCACATTATTATTATATAGATTGGGAAACCAACATAATTATATCTCCTATAAAAAATCTACATCAAAAAATATCAAAAAACATCTTCCACATCTCATCATCTTCACCTTCTTCTTTGGCTAGTAGATGTGTCGGTATTCCCTCTTCATATATATTGTATACTCATAGATAATTTTCCTCCATAAATTTATAAGGATCATGCTCATAAATATTGGTACCATATTCATCAAGAAAAAAATTTAAAATTCCTTAAATATTGGAATAAGTACCATAATATACAATAGAATCCTTCTCTTTATTAATAACATAATTCAATTTATAACTTGTCTTAATGTAGGTCTCAATATGAAACCTTGAAAGAGGATGAGTCCCTATGATCACCTTGGTTCCATATCTTGTTTTAATATCTAGGAAAGAATAATTAGATGATATATAGCCACTTATCGTGGCTATAAAGTCCCTTGATAGGTAGATTTAAAAGTGAGTTGGGAGGTCAACAACAACTAATCTTGAAGGATATGAAAACTAGGACAATCATGCAAGAAAACCTTCAAGTTTTTATTAGTCCTATAATATTTTTAGGTGTACCATCTAGTTTGAGAAATCCTTTTCTATGAAGCTCATACTTTCAGTCAAATTTATCAACTACCACTTTGGGTATGACTGAATAAAATATCCACTATCAACTATGCACTTATGTACTAGTTTGTCACCCATAATGAGAGTGAGATAAAATGGTGGAGGTTTCTTGGCCCTAGTAGATGGATTAAAAATACTGTTATGAGAATTTGTAAAAGTAACATGAGCATGAATTTTATTTGAAGGAGGGATAATAGTAGAGATAATAGATAAGTATTTTTGTATAATCTCCTTTTGATTAGGCATATAAAGAACATCCTAAGGGAAATGGATGTTTTAGTAATCTTCAATAAATATAAAATGTTTAAAAAATCCATACCCAATTTTTATTGGATTCTTGTAGTAAATTAAGTTCTTGAGACCTAAGGAGTTGGAGTGCCTTGAATAAACCTTCCAACATTATGAATTAGAAGATTTGTAGAGTTATTTTAGGTTGCCACACCTACAACCATACCTTGTTGCTTTGTATGAGGATTGAATAGGATTGTAGGAACATTAATATCATTTCCTAAAGTATTTATCTTGGATATAGCAATTTTTTTTATGTAATCTCCTTTATTAAGCACAAAATCTTCCTTAACTAAGAAGTTGGTGAAGATGTCTCCCTAAGGTTGTCCACCTTCACTTGTCTACATCATGACTTCATCTTCAATTGATAATAGAGGAGTAAATACTCCTTAATTAATAAGATCTTTCTCTCTACCTTCATTATCATATATAAATTGGTCTTGATATCAATTTTCTCCTTGTACCATGTTGCTATACACATGTATCATCTCTTTTGCATTGGTGGTGGAGTTAGGATTATACACATTGATAGGCTAGTTGAGTTAGGTTACCATTGACCTCTTCCTATTCCAAATTTTTGACCATACTATTGTTTATAGGGGTAAGGATTTTAATAGGCCCTTTGTTACATATTCCCTCTCCCAAGCTTAGCTTTTAACCAAAGAATATATGAGTCTTTATCCATGACATTAACTTCCTTCTTAGGAGCAAATCTATACATAGTGTTAGCATTGGTAATTTGGCCCACATCTAGAGTATTAGTATAAGTATCAGACAATTAAGGCATAAAAAACTTATGAGGTAATATTATATCTTAGATGATACCATTCTCATATTTTATATCAAGATAATATTCTTAGATAAGAGTGGAACCCCCCATGTATTGAAGCATGATAGTAATTTTAGTACCAATGGCTCTGAGGTAAGTATGGAATACAAAACTAATAGGTGACCTCATGATAGGATGTAATCTATACGAAGTCTTTTGAAACTTCTCATTAAAGTCATGCATTACTTCTTTAGGGCCTCTTTTTATCACATTAAGTTGATGTATGAGAGAGGCATGGTCAATTTCATTTCAAAATATTGAGTTCAACAACACTCTAAACTCATCCCATGATGTGATGAATCCACCTTCTATATTCTTATACCAATCAAGACACTTCCCTCTAAGTTACATGATAAGGATTCCAATGGAAATTTTCTCTTGAGTGATGTTATGGAAGATACAAAAGTTGGAGACATCCATAATGTGTTCATTAGGTGTAACATTACTTTCACCATTGAATATGGGTACACCTTTTATGTCATTGGGAAGAATGGCATCATATACTTTAAGATAAATTGGATTTTTATTATTGAAGGTGGGGAAGGCATGAGTTCTAGCCATATATTATTTAAACTCTTAAAAATTCTCAATTTATTCAACCTCTTCCTCTATATAAAAATATACTAGATCTCCAAAGGGTAGATTAGGCTGAGGATATTGAACTTAAAGAGGAAGTTAAGGATGAATAGGTGGATTAATGGGGTTGAGAAATCTACTAGAAGATGACCTAGTGAGAACCATGAATTATGAGATCAAGTTTATAATAGTATAATGGTCTTAAACCAAATTTTACCTTGATGGAGTCTCCAAATTCTAAGTAGCACACCAATTTACATTTGATGTTCTCAAGATCAGTATTCACCTTGACAAATTATCTTGATGACAATGGGTCATACTGGCTATGCCAACATTGTTTTCACCAAATATTTCACCTTAGATTAGGGTTTCAAGCCTCTTATATATTTAAGCAATATGGGAACACTTTTACGTATGAGGGTAAATCTATGGTATAAGTGAGCCTCTAGATTTAAGGGCTAGCTTTGTGAATATATCTTGAAGTACTTTCACCTATGCTAACTATTTGATTATGAGGGAAAAGGGATATAGTTTTCATGAAATAAACCTATTATAACATATTGATGCACCAATATGTCTTACACATGACCATTGTACTTATTTCACAAAGAAACAGTGCCTACAACACTAGCCTAAGAGTCTTATAATGAACTAGCATTAGTGTTTTAGTATGAAGGTGAGATGCATGAAGACTATTCAATTTACATAAAAACATAGATTAGTTGTAGATACTAAGTCTCATTATACACTTAAGATAGATCCATACACTTAAATACACTTCGTATGACTTCCTAGGCTAAAGTCACTTACATCAAACATGGAAGGACTAAGAGAAAGCAAGGATAGATTGATATCACTTAGCTATTCACTATACATATCTTCACACACATTAACAAGATGAGATATGAACTCAAAATAGATTGAATTTATTATTTTAAGTCAAAGTGTAATGTTAAAATTAGTAATGCTTCACCATAAAAGGTGTGGTTTTATATTACAAAGGTAAAAATGGTAGCTACTTATAGAACTGAAGAAGGAGCAAAAAAGAATGAAGTAAAGAAGCTCAAAGGTCACAATGCCACATGTTAAGTCATGATATCTAGTTACATTTTATGGGAATGGAGTGTGAAATATAACATGAATTTCTCATAAGACAAATGCCCATATAAACCATGAAAAAATCTCCAAAATGGTGCAGAGACTCTTCAACAAACCTTTGTGAAACTATCTTCAACATGGATCATCTCTCGATAAATTGAAACTATATTAGGAGAGTTAACACATATTATTTGATATTCATAAACATTTTCCTATATACTATCTATCTTTTCAACACTTGTATTTACCATCTATAATCATTCATTGGTATTTTGGACCTTGACTCTTCACATCTGGCAGTTACTTTTTATCTTGAATCTCAACTAAGATTTATTGGTAACATATGAGTCTGAAGTGTTTGCTTCTCTACAAAATCATTTGATCCTACATGGTTGCCTATGTGGTATTCACTTTCCATATTACTCATTCCATTTTAAAATATGCCTATCATTATTTAGACATGTGGCCTGATCTCATCCATCTATAATCTAGTTATATTTACTTTGTCAATCTCCTATGGAGTCTTCTCTACTTGAATTTTGACATTGATCATTGGTCTGTGACCTAGATGTCCAAGATTATGAAAATTTTCACCATCATGTGCTTTTTGTGGATCCTATTATTCCCCCATCTAGTTCATGTGATTGTTCTATTTAAAATTATCATGTTTGATATAGTCTCCTTGACATTTGACTCAATGTGCACTATTGATCTTAATTACTTATTTAAATGTGTGCCATAGATCCTATCCTATAAGATCAAACATACACTATTGATCTTCTAGTGAAGTTAAAATGTGACACTTGGCATAATTATATTTGATCTTAATATCCTATGAATCTTTTACCCTTACTTGCACCTTGGAACTCTACTACATTATCAAATGTGCAACATTGATCTTGGGTCCCAATCTTTAAATGCAGATCATTGATCTTCCTTGTATGTAAGAACATGCACCGTTGATCTACCCATGGACTCATTAACTACCTGTGTACCATTGATCTATGATCTAATGATATGATATCTCAATACTTATCAATCATACATTAAATTAGAGCTCATTAATGATTTTTTGAATCCAAATGGCTACTTTTTGTAACTTAATTTTGACACTTCCATGCACATCCCACACTACTAGCTAATCTTTAGAGCCTTGTATCTTGAGATAGAGAACTCATCAAGACACCACATTTTTAGGAGATGCTTATGAGACAAAAATAATAATATCCATGTAGTCTTTTTAAATTTAAAGGTTTGTTAAGTACACTTGTAAAATATATAACTATACTACCCTATTCATTCTTGTGTGACATTCCATGATGATCTAACCCCCTAGATGACTAAAAATGACATAAGAATAAATTAGATAATTACCAAGGTTAGAATGGAATTAAATGAAATAAAATAGACCACAACACATCCTATGACATTATTTTATACTCCCATATTTATTCTTGAGTATAGGGGTTGACCTATTTTGACTTGTGATCAAAATGGTCAACATGAGTGTTTCAATCCTAGAGTTCACTTAACCCCTTGTGCTAAACTCATCATTAGATCATATGGATGATTAGGATAATAATTAAAATGTTTCACATTATATTATTTATAAAACCCATTTAGAGTGGGTTCTAATTACCATGATAATCCTAATGGAAGATATAACCCCCATGAGTATGGCATACTAAGACATTCTTAGTCATTGTGAACCAAAACTAGGATGAATAACAAGATAATAAGCCAAAAAAACATGAAATACCAAGGCTAAGTTTTTAATTTAACCATTCTATTTCAACTATAATATAGGTCCTATATTAACCTCAAATATTAAATTTAGTTCCAAGATTATCAATTTCATTCAATGCCAAATTACATAGATCAATTATTCATTTAATGCAAGGATGGATACCATATTAAGAATCACAATCCTTTGTGGTCTAGTTATCTAGGAGAACATTACAAAGCTTCCAAGTAAGCTCTTAAGATGGGATAAATAATATGAAAACAAATTAATCCTTAAGTATTAAGGAGTATGGAAAAATATTAAAAACAATAAGTTCATTTCCCATTAAAATCCCTTTCTTTTTTAAATCTTAAGAAAATGATCCATATTTCATTTACATTTGATTTACCTTAAGGAAATTTATTATTTAAGAGAAATAAATCATCATAATATAAAATGGATTATCACCAAGACTCAAGACTTCTTTAAAATTATAAAAATGTAGTTATATAATTCATACAGGAAGAATAAGTGATATATGCATATAAATTAGTCTAATATAGGACTTAAGAGAGGAATTCCATAAACTCTAAGATTTTATATATAATAACCACTAGAGTTTAAAATATTGATACCTAGAATCAAAATGACTTACAAATCTTAATTTTTTTTCAAAATGTAGTTTAGTTTTCCTTATCTAAGAGCTCTTTGGGAAAAATCCCAATTTTAGATTAAAAAATAACGAAAAAAACTTAGGATAAGATAAATTTTATTACTCTTGTAAATTAAGTGTAGATTCAATGTTATACAAAACAAGAAGAACCCAATTGAGTCCAATGCTCTAATTAATTCTTTGAATATCCATTAAATAACTAGTGACTTAGAGAACTACTCAATCTCTTTTTCACATGTTCATAAGATCTCTGATTACAAGGAAAAATCTTCAATTAGTTAACAAGACATGTAAAGACAACAAGAAATATAATCCATGAAATAGATCACTACAAAGGGTAAGGATATTATCCATTAACTCATTTCCTACACTAAAATGTTTCCAAAGAGGAGTTAACTCATAGTCTGGCAAGTCATGTGCTTACTACTAAACAATCTAGTATCATTAATAAAATAAAACTGTGATAACTTGATAATCCTCAAGTGTAATAAGAGTTTACAAAGATATATACTCACACCAAAAATTATTAAAATAATATATTCACAACATTCATAATTCAATAATTCCATAATTCAATAATTCCCATGTACCACATAACCAAATCTATCCATTTACCCATTATAGGATACCATCAGGCCAAGTAATTTTATAATAAATTAATATCAGGATTATCACATAAAAATTATTAATTGAGTAAGTTTAGCTACTAATGACTTATTATTTAAATAATAATGCAATATCCAAAATTTAAAAGCACCTTATTTATGGAAAAAATAGGAGTATGATTTAGTGATTAAATCAGTAGATGTTACTATAATATCATGTGGTTTACCAACAAACAAGAGTCAATAGTTTAATATTTTTAAATCATATTCAATATAGTAACCCAAGGCTTTATTTATTTCTTATCAACAACCCATTAGAACAAGGAAACACAATCCATACTTAATATCACCACAAGAATCCCATAGTAACTTCCCAAATAATTTTATTCATAGCCAAGTACATTTTCACAAATCCACAATGGTTTCATTGAGAAAAATGGAAAAAATAAAAGAGTATAAAGGATTAAAACAATGTCCAATGCTTCTAAATGCACTTTTTCCTTAAAAGAGAATTCATGTTATTATAAAGGAATTAAAATAAGTCATAACTCATGATTTACCCAACCACACAAACATAGTTTAGAGACTTATAAGTGATTATCATCATCCCATAACAACCTTAAAAAATAAACCATAACTTATTTATAATATTCCCAAAAATTATAGAGGAAGATACTTAGTACATAACTCTTAAATAAAGGAGAGAACAAATATCAACAACTTCAACTATGAACAAAATGACAAGACACTAAGGATAAAGTGTCATTAAAAAATTTATAAAATTTGATACATAATAGATAAGTTAGTGATAATATCCTATCCAAAACCACCTACCCTAATATTAACCGCATTCACAAAAGTATTCTATCCATATTTCTAGTAATGTTTCTTTTTGAAACAAGTCATTAAATTAATTATATATATATATATATATATATCTTATTTTTATGTATAAAAAATATCTAATGATTTACATTATAGATTTTTTTAAATTACCTTTTGAAATTAAGATTAAAATTGCTCCAGAAAATTGGTAATTTTAATGTCTAAAATGATAAACTATCTAGGATAGCAAATATACCATGGAAAAATTAAGACAAGTAAAAAAGCAATTAATTTTATTGGCCCTACCAACTTTTTATCTACCAAAAAAACATTCTAAATGTAAAATTCATGTTTATTTTAACTTCTCCATAATAATAATAAGCCAAAACATGTCACCAATCAAAATAACATCTATGTTATATATTTAAATACTTAGAGTACTCATCCAAAATATCCACTTTCAGACATATAAGGATAATCAAATAAACAAAGTCCAAAGAGATTCAAACCTTAAAATTTTAAAAAAAATTGTTACCCCACAACAAAGCCAAAATGACTAGTAGATGTTTAATTTGTATGAAATCGAATGACAAAGAAGAAAGACATCTATTAGTCTTAACTGGATCATATTATGGTCCATAGTAAAATTTACTTTAAAATAAATATGAAATGACAATTTTGCTTGCCTAGTTGGGGATTTAACAACCACCATAATAACCTAGTTAAAAAAATAATTCTAAATTAAATCAAATTCAAAATTTTTAATAATTAATTATTCATGCTCACATAAATACATTCAAAAAACTTTTCCTCAGATAAACCCTCAAGGGGTCACCCAATACACATCAGGGTTTACTTTTAAATTTTTACCCAATATAATGAAATATCATGCCATTATTAAAGGGTAGGAATAAAATTAATAGTGAATCAAGTCCTTCCATCATTTTTTACAAAATTGAACCATTAATTTTACTAAAATATTCACACAAGATAATTCACATTATATTTAATCAATTCCCAAATGCCACAAATTACAAGATCCAACAAAACCATCAAATAAACAACTAGCTTGTATATAATAAATGTTTGCATATGCATAAACAAGCCTATAATATTATTAGGGATGTCATTATCTATCATAAATCTATTTCAATAAGACACTAAAATATTAAGTAGGAAGAAGGCAACTTGCCTTAAAAATTTGCCCTGGCTTACATTAATATTTATGGATCCATAAGACTTATCCTCTATGCAGCCTCCTAGAATGGTCATGTAACTGAGATTTTGAATTTTTTAGCTAGTGGAAAAATAAGAGATTTGAAAAAGGGAATGAAAATCCATTGAATAATAAAAAATAAAAAATACCATATGCCCTTCTATAGACTTATACAAAATGTGGAAGCAACAAAGTGCATATGACATGTTCAACCAAATAAAAACCAAATCCACTCTCTCTACACTTAGCATTCTTGATATGTATCTTGGCCTTCTAACTACCACAACACCCCCAAACTCCTCTTCTTCCCCTAACTAGAAAAAAATAAGCTTATTCCTCAAGCTACAAACCCTAGTCAAGTTTTACCAAATTGACTTTTTGTCAATAAACAATAATAATGAAAATATTTATAGAATTTGTAATGAATCATTTTTTTTAAATTTTATAATAAAAATAAATTCCTAATAATAGATTGGTTTAAGTAAAAACCTAGTCCATTCATGGACTATCTTAGAATATAAATATACTAAAATAGATTAAATATTTTAGTTTTAACCTTAGAAATTAATCTTGTAATGATTTACACACTCTCATGCTCCATGCCTCTATAAGGCTTCAGATAAAAATCTTATTAACATAAAAAGAACTCAACACATTAGCCCATATAAAACTTATCCAAGTAAATCTTTCACCAAAACTAATTTGGTTTATTAATATTATGATCATTCATATATTGACTTGTCGAATCAAACCCATGTCTTTGCATAGAATTTTGAATTTTTTAAACATGACTAAGGTTATATCAGACTAACATGATTACCATGTTTTTAATTACAAAAAAAAAATCCAAATAAGAGTATTTAAGGTAAGCATTAAACAAGGAAATATTTATTAAAAGTCCTTAAGATGGACATTGATGATTACATCTTAATCACATAGAAGGCTAATAGTAATATTCCAACACATGTTTATCTAATTGAATACTTACGAAGTATATTTGAATCCTATTATAATAAAATAATCTTTCATTAGAAATAAAACAATATCATAGTAATATCAGTTAAGTAGTGATGACATCTCTGTGATGAAAAAAGTGATATAAGAAACATGAAATATTGACCAATCACACATAACCTCCAAAAGACTCATTTAAAAAATTAGCATAGTAAATGCCAAAATTTGGCCAACAACAAAAGTGTGATCCAGATAAGACAAAAATAATGACTTTTTATTTAATCCTAAATTTTGACAAATTTTGACATTAAAACTCATTCATTCATCTTCACAGGTTGAGTGATTAGCCAGGCCTTACATCCTCATTTTATACTTATTATATCCACACATAATAGTGTTTAAATTTGTTACTTACCATGGATAATAAAAGTGACTTTCAATTAGTATTAACATCAAATATTGAAATATGACTAAATATAGTATAAAACAATACATAATTATAGAAATTTAAACTTTTAAATCAGGTGATACCCCAATATTTAAACTGATATAAGTGTCATTGAATTTACTCCTCACAAAAACATCCATGCCTCAATCAAATAACTTACTTAGAGTTAGAATAATATACCTTACCCAATTATTACCAAACTTAGTTACTAACCCCAATTCATTTTCCAGCTGATGGTGGGTGAAAATTAGGGTTATGACATACCTAGTTTATTTCACCTATATTAATTTATATAATCAACATTATTCAAAAAATTAAGGACTCTTTTAAAATCAAGAAATGAAATTAATAAAAAATTAGTTCTAGTGTTGACTAGTCCCATTGTGGCATGGAATTATCATGTAACCAATGTGAAATGATAATAAATATGATTAAAATAATACATAAAAATAACCTTTATAAATATTATCAACCAAAAGGTGGCATTATCCATAAAAAAATTTAGTTATCATCCATGCATAACTTATTTTTATTTACCACAAAATGTAAGCCATTACAGTAATCATACATACGATGTGGTCCATTGAAAACTTTATATTATGCTTTACACATAGTTTATTGTCATTTATCATAGAATGAAAGCAACAAACAACAACCATATATTTATAGTATCCTAGATTATACCACACTTGGGCTAATGTAGCATCCCACACCAACTCCAATGAACACTAGATATGTCATCCTAGGCACTCACATGTAACCCCGAAGGTTTTCAACATGTTATGAATTAGTTTATAAGATCACATGATGATCCCAAGGATCCCATTCTCTCCATCTACACTTTTTAGAAGTATCCTAGATTTTCAAAACTATCTTATCAGGGCGTTACATTATTGCTTTTGAGCACAAGTATACTTTTTAATCATGCTTTAAATTAAAATATTCATTATATAATATTCTTCCCAATAAAGTATGCATTATTTATTAATATCACACTTGTATTTATAATCTAAATGTGAATATATTATATCAAGTTTAGACTTCCTATAATGCACAAGAATCTAATTTACAAGATGAATTGGTTATTTACTAGGTTTCATCAAGGAATTTACACATGGATTATTTTTACAACCTATGAGAAATCAGTAAAGGAACACTTAATCTATAAAGTTACCATTAACAATGAATATTATATGACCATCTAGTGGCACACATGATGTAAACACCTTAGTGAATTAGGTGACTACTTAGTGCAAAAGGGAAAAACATGATTTAACATATGAGAGGCTTCACTTCATAGCCCATACCTAGTATTAAATTAGTATGTATATATTCCCTCCTCACCCTAAACCTCACACTTTCATTGTTATTCATGGATTATGTAATAATGTAGGGTTACACAATACATTACCATACTATACCTTGCTAATTTTTTTGGTAGGGTTAATTTAAAAATGGTAGTTTCCTTATACAAGTTATAAATCACCATTCAAAAGTTCCATGGATGAATATCATATATACATGAAATACTCATACAAAAGTACTGGTATCTATGAGAAATTATAATATTCTCATAATTAAGCACATTCACGTATCACAAATATGTTACACAATTACATGGTTTAATATAATCACCAAAATGTAGGGGTTTACACAACATAAAATAGTTTTACACAAGGAATAAATCACTTAGATTAGGGTACCCATGCTTGATTTAAATATCTTAGTAATTTATTTCCAAGTGTATTTTTTTCACATTACATCATCTAAACATACTTAGAGGTGGAGCATAGGGTCTATAATTTTCATCAATCCATCTGATGTCCATATGCCATTTCAAATGACATAAAATATCTAATAATTTCTACTAGAAAAAAAATGTCATAATTTTAGCCAACAAGACCTTCCTAATTATGCCTATAAGTCCATCATTTTGGACCAAATAGTGATTCACAAGAATTATTCACAATAATTTTAAAATTTTGGTATAGTTACAACTAGACACTTATAGTGACATATAAAACCAGGCAATGATAGACAACTACTTTTGATAGATATCAAAAAAATATAGCTACATAAATTTAGTAGTTAATTATTATTTTATGAAATTACCTTATTAAATCATTTGAGTTAAATAAGTAGTTACATCTCTTGATATGTTGTCACGTGATAATCTTATAAATTAGTTTTAGATACTTAATTCACAATGTAAGATTTCTTGTCAATATATTGAAAATAACTAATTTAATTCATGTAAAATTTCCTTAGACCTTAGTTCCATGGAAATAATTAATGTTGCTTAAATACATATACACTTGAATGTAGCCAATAGGCTCTAAAACACATTCTATCAAATAATATGGTGGTTGCATCCCTCATTCATTATAACCTGTTCATGCTTAGTTAGAATGTATGCATACATAGTGGATCCTATTATTACATGTTAAATATAATATTAATGGTAATTAACAACCAATCATGCTTATCAATATAAAAATATCAAACTAGTCCCTTACTAGTGAAGATTCCAAAACTAATTGATTTACCCAAGTAAATTAGTTTCTCTCTACTCAACCAACCTTCTAGGCATCTGTCATACCCTTGGTCCCTTCAAGGACTTAATTTCATAAGAATATTATGGTTTCTTGGTCATGAAAATCATTAATATATACCAAATATTTATTTTCAATTCCAATAATGCACTTTCATCACATTGACTCCTATTGACCCACCCATATAGGTCAATTGGTAGTCAAGTGAAGTCCATCTTAACACTACCCAAATTTTAAAAGGACTAACTTCAAGTAAGACCATGGAGATAGACATATTATGGTCAAGTAATCTTTATTATCCCTCAATATTCCAAAATAAACTAGTGATATATGACACCTTAAGATTACTTATAAGAGTACTTCTCATTCCAGTTATAACTAGTCAAAAATTTTGATGTTAGAAATACATAATTTTGTTTCAAAGTACATAAATATTTTCTTAGGTAAATAAAATATTATCAATGTATTACACCACTAATATTGTTATTCAAAAATTATTACTTATATGATAGCAATGGAATCATTTATAGGCTATGGATGGCCTAAATGGGAAGGGAATCTCTTGATTGGGCTAGCTCCCATAATGCTTCACCCAAACTACTCTTACACCTAATGAGATTGAAAATAAAAATTAGGAAAATACATTAAAAAATGACTAGGAATGTAAATTAGGTGATGCACCAATAAATTATGTTCCTCTATTTGACTAAACATACACTTTTGAATCGAAAAAGTTATATTCCTTACACATCGATAACTTTGACATAACTATCACATAGGTGTTTTGTTGAGAAGTTATAGAATACATGATAGTGCTTATGAGGGTATAAATTTAAATTTTAAAGGTAAAAATATGTAATTACACTTCCAAATACTATATACACTAAGGAAGAACACTAACAATGACCTATAATAACTATCTTTTTTGCACAATGGTGAGCAACTATGGAAAACAAACTATGAAAATGAATCATTCACTAGACAAGATCAACAAAAATTCATATATTCACACATTAAACATATATAGGTAGGTAAATAAGCTTTCTATGTTGCTTTAATAGGTATTCAAGTACAAAAATGGCTAGGTTTTCACCATAACCAATAGAGGCTCTCTTTACAATCAACTTTCAATGCATATATAAAAGAAGATGGGGAAAGAGAAAGAGAGATAAATTAAGAGAGTCTTTGAAAAATATAATCCATCCCCAATTAGATAAAAATATAAGGGTAAGTTGAGGGAATATTTCTATCATTTTCACTCAACATGTGTTGCTTGATGTGATGATGGTCTTCATGAAGTTGGCATAAGAGTTCTTGGTTATTCTTGATGACTCATAAAACATCTCTTGAAACTTCCCTACCCTCATTGATTGGGGAGTTACACACCTACATAGCTAATTCCACCATGCTGATATATCTTCTTGAAACCTCATGAAATTATGTGAAACTTGTCAAACTTATGCAATAGGTCTGACATCTCATATGCCCACTTTGTCATCTTGCTAAGCTTGTTAGATATATAGTGAAAATATATGACATTATGAATTCACATGAATTGTGTAGATAAAATGACTAATTAGGATTGAAACATAATTTTCATGTTTTTATAGGCGTCTATGTAAGTTTTTATCCCTCTAATCCATTTGAAACTCCAAAAAATGCCCAATTTGGTCTTTGTAGGCCTTAAGAAGCCATGAATTTGATTAGGAGGTCAAACATGAGTTTTAAGGCTCACTATATCCTTTATTGGGCTCATTAGACAGGTTTAAATTAGTTAGACCTTTGGGAGTTATAAAAGCACATAATTTTTTCATAAAACACCAAAATAAAATTGCTTTTTAAGTTGCCTATTAGTTTCCCTATAGGGGAGTATAGACCTATGTTTTATATTTTTTTATCTCTCTTAATAAAATATAAGGACCTAAAAGTACTTTTAAACATTTTTTAATGTTTCTCAAAGACTTAAGTTTAAAATTCATGAGTTTCTAATCTCTAAAACTCATGTTATGGCTTTTTAAGTGTTGTCCCACCTTGCATTTTCTTCATTTCTACATGACTATAGGTCTATACTTCAACATTTTATAGAGTTATCTGAGGTATAAATACCTCATTATTTTAAAATTATAACCTATATGAACCCCTATAACCATTCCAATCACTTTATTGTCATGATTAATAAAAAACTACCTTAAAAACACCCTTTTACATCTACAATAACCCAAAAATTGAGAACAATGGCACGTATAAAATGATAAATGAGCATATTTTGAGTTTTGTGAAGTATAAATATATATATTTTTTTGTTGGGACCTGAAGATACCTCTATCTTTACTTTAATCATTAAATTTTGTAGTCATAAAATGTGAAAAATTTGTAAATTTACTGTGGCTAATGACACCTAACCCATATGTCCCTCTTGCTTGCTCTCATGACCCTCATAGGATTCTTTTCACTAATTCCTAGTCATCCATAGCCTTCTAGATCTGATCCCATCTTATTCAAACTACTCTTTCCATGAAAAATCCATCCCCCTAGGCCCCATCAATTAAGGACAATAGTGCCTAACTTGGACAACAACACCTGTGTTAATACTACTATAGGTCTATAATTTAGCATTTTATAGAGTTATATGAGGTAAAAATACCTCATTATTTTTAAATTATAACCTATATGAACCCATATAACCATTCTAATCACTTTATTTTCATGATTAATAAAAAATGACCTAAAAAACACCCTTTTACACCTACAACAACCCAAAAAATGAGAACAATGGCACCTATAAAATGATAAATGAGCATATCTTGAGTTTTGTGAAGTATAAATATCTCATTTTTTTTGTTGGGACATGAATATACCCATATCTATACTTAAACCATTAGATTTTATAGTCATAAAATATAAAAAATTGGTAACTTTATTATGGCTAATGACACCTAACCCATATGTCCGTCTTGTTTGCTCTCATGACCCTCATAGGCTTCTTTTAACTAAATCACAGTCATATGTAGCCTTCTAGAATTGATCCAAACATATTCAAAATACTCTTTCCATGACAAATACATCCCCATAGACCCCATCAATTAAGGATAATAGTGCCTAACTTGGACAATAGAACTAGTGTCAATATTATTCACTTTTAGTGAACCTATCCAAGTGCATTTTTAGCCCTAATGGTCAGTTATTTATGGTTCCTCATCCTTATCCTAGTCAACCTAATGTGAGAACATTAAACCCATGACCAATATATCCCTATAAAATACCATTCAAATATCATTTAGAGAGGGTTGGAAATTATCACTAAGCAAGCAAGAATATAATCAAGACTACTTACGAAATCTTCCCTATTCTCTATATATAGCCAACCAATATACTTAAAAGCTTATCCAAATCCTTACACCAATCCCTATCCACCTCAATCACATCTATTTTTATCATTTACATTTTCATACACACTATTTCAAAAAGCACATCAAGTAGGGAAACTACATATTACTTGATCCCTCTTCAAATTATTGGTAAGTAGGCAACGTGCCCACACAAGGGGTGTGGATACATTTTTAGTGAATCTTACACAAACTAACCCTCCTCTTTCTCAAATTTAACCAAAGTACAAAGGATCCTAGTGTTTTAATACAAAATCAGCTCTACAAGAAGTTTTGTGGACATCTGGTAGTTGAAACTTTACACGTAGAGTGACACAGACATAACAAACAAAACCCAAAAAGTTCAAGTCTAATAAAAAATAGAGGTATACTATAGTGTTAGTTCCACTAGTGTCATATTTTAGTTCTCCTATCCAATTGTAAAATGAAGGCTAGATCATGAATTATGATAGTGTCTTAGACCTACATAGTGAATTCCAAACTTTTTCTTAGTCATCTTAGTTAGTTTCCAGCTCAGGCTTGTTGTTTAACCCTTATTACTATATTTAGAAAGGTTAAAATCAAAATGAAATTTATACAAACCAATAGCTTAATTATTTCATATTTATTTACTAATTTTACTATCGAGACCCTTTAACTAAATTAGGAATAATACACCAATATTCCCAAAATTATTAAATCATTTAGTGAACCTGATTTACTTCATTTGTGCATAAAAACCCTAGTGTAAATTTATTACTAATATTTCCTATATATTTTTTATTTTTTACCTACATAATCAAATTAGAAATTACCATTAAATTTTAATTTTTTTAGTAATTCTAAAATAATTTTCTTTTAAACCCTAATTACCCATACTAGGTCCCGATATTTTCCTAATAATTTTTCATTTTTTTGCTAACATATTAAAATCAGAAAGTCAATTTAAATTTCAAAATTCAATATTATTTTTTAAACATAATCATCTTTCAAGACCCTAGCTTCATCTACTAGGTCTTGTTAAATCACAAATTTTCCAATAAATTCATGATTTCATACTTTCCATAAATCACTTAGAAATTCATTTTAAATTTCAAAATTTCATAGTAACTTTCAAAATAGTCAAATTTTAAACCCTATTTGCATTTACTAAGTCTCATTGCTTTTTGAGGTATCACCTTACATGTTTGTGAGATTCGTATCCCTTTTTTACTTATTCAAGTTCCTTGTTTAGATTATTTTTGTTTAATCTTTTCTAATATTATCCAATTTGTTTTCTTTATGCCACCTAAGCTACTTGCATCTCTTCCTTCAAGATGAAGTGCAAGACTTAGTGGTAACCATCCTAAATTCACCCAGATTCCTTTAACTTGACCATATACCATGGATAAACAACCATCACAGACTCCTACTATAGATCCCACACATCCAAATTGCACCAATTTCAATGAGGATAATTTTGATGATGAGAAATATGAGAATAATAATGGTGATACAAACAATGATGTTCATGATCCACCACATCAAAATTTTGATCAACTTATATCAATTATTAATAATGAAGTTGTCCTCAATAAAGATTTTATCCTATAAGTTTTCTAGAAAGACTCAAGGACCAACCTTGATATCTTACTCTTATTTTATAATCTATCATGGAAATCACAAATGATAAAAAGTTGAGTCTTCCATTCCTTCAGATCAACTAGTTATAAATGACACTATGGGGGAAACTATGTCTTAACAACCCCCTATATCAACCCAACCTACCTCTATGCCACTAGCTACAACTAGTACATCTTTATCTCCTGATGTGGTAGCCCTTGTGTAAGAGATAAAATGTCTTCAATCCAAGGTGATATATCTTGATCAAAGTGCCTATAGACCCATGCAAGATTTGGATTCTTTTTCTCTATTACATATACCATTTTCACATCACATTGCTTTTACACCCTTTCCATAAGGTTTTGATAAACCCAAACTTACTCTATATGATGGAAAGGGTGATCTAGAGACACATTTGAGAGATTTTCATGTATCATTCTTCGACTATGTACCAAAGTACTAGCTACTTACCAAGATATTTCCATGGAGCCTAAAGGATTATGATTTACAATGGTTCTATAGTATACCAAATCAGTTGGTCAATGCATTTAATCCTTTAGTTGACATGTTCCTAGCTCATCTCAACATTAACATTGGTGATAAGGTTTCATATTCCCAAGTTTCACAATAGAAAAAAAGGTCAAATAAGCATCTCACAGATTATGTTCTCTATTATAAGACTATTTTGGTTAATATGACTATCCCCATGGCTGATCAAGAGTTATAATATCTCTTCAAATAGAGTTTTCTACCAACTTTGCATGAATCAATTGTGTTCAAAATTATCTCTTCCTTCACTAAATTGTGTCACACACTAAAGGAAAGAGATGCCAAACTAATTTCAATGGGAAAACTCAAGTACACATATATCTCAGAAATAACAAACAAGAGTATCAAGAAAGTTCCATATAAAGTTAAGGTTAATGATAACATGAGTCAAAATCAACTAAAAGTTAATATATCCCTCAAGCCCCCTCAACATGTGGTTTTATTAGTACGTCCTTGATGAACCTTTACCAATCTACCAATTTCTCTAGCCAGAGTTTTATAGTAGTTATTAGAATATAACATCATATCTCTCCCTCCTATTTGGTAAGTTGAGCCAACAAATCCTCTTCTATGTGGATATGATTATAATGCATTTTACAAGTTTCATAAGGCACCAAACCATATAACAAATATATGCATCAATTTTAGACACAAGATATAGGATTTGATTGGTGGTAATCATATTGATCTTGGCACTTTAGTTGAGCCTCCTTAAGTAAATAAACCATAGGATAATGCTTTGAAAATATTCTCAGATCCCTTTTCACATCATTCTAAACAAGATACATGGGATACATCAAGGGTTCACTAGACATATCATGCACATCCACCACCAGATACATATAGTGTACCTTCAGTTGAGACACATCCTTTGAGTAACATGATGGTGTATATAGTTCTAGAGTTCTAGTGAGACCTTACATCTCCTTCTCAGAGTAGGAGATCATCAAGGATGATTTAGATGATCATGCACTCTTTATTATAACTTACATTTATAATCATCCTATTCATAGTGTTCTCATAGATAATGTATCAAGTATGAATATGTGCACTATGACATTATTATAACATTTAGTATATTTAGAGTAAGCTATTAACCTAATGGACATAGTTATTATTAAACTTAGTGGGCATATATAGAGTTCATTGGGTAAGATTATACTTCCTCTATAGGTTGGTCTAACACACGTGGCCATGCCATTCACTATAGTTCCCAATGTAGGAGTTTTTGATATGTTACATGGTTGACCATGGATTCAAAAACTTTTAGTAGTAATTTATACAATTCATAGATACATGAAATTCATTCACACTAATCATGTTTTTATAGTTTGTGGAGTTTCATAAAAGTTACCACTCCCCACTTTAGAGCCATCTACTATTTCATAGTCACCAATTTTAGTTTTGACACCAATTTTAATTTTGCCACCAGTTATAGTCCCTCCTCTAGTTATGATTTAGACACAATTGAGGCATCCATAACTAACTCAATTATTTAATACACCTCCATATATTTAGAATCTTAGACAACTTCCAACTATAGTGTTCACACCTAGGGTAGTATTATTGAAATCTCATGCATCTACTCACAAAGCATATGTTTAGAGAGCTTCTCCTATTACCAGATGGGTCCCTCAGAGCCATATAGTTGCATATAATTATTAGATTTATAGGGGGACCCCATAGTTAGTTTTGATTTCATATATTAATCCATAGTCTCAACAATTCCATCATGCTTCATGATCACACATGATTCCTCTCCTTGATATAAGACACCATGATAGGGAGTCTCCCATGAGACTCATTATTTAGTATCATTTATTATTCATTTTTATTTTATATAGTATCCTTTACACTTTAGTATATAAATATTATATAAAAAATACCAGAAATATTCAAATATTTCAAAATACAAAAAATCCAAATAATTCAAAAACACCAAAAACATTTCAATTATATGCATCATCCATGATTTACATTTATACTACAATTCTAGAATCACATTTAGATCTCTATGCTATTATTTATTGATTTATCTACATTACCATGCTTCACTTGATCTTCTTTTAGTGTGTGTAGTGACATCTAGATCCTTGATTGCTTCACTATATGCATTAAGGGGTCATCCTACTTCATAAATTGATATAGATACCCATTGGGGGCATCTTCTACATGACTAAACCATCTAGGTTATTCCATTCCTACACCACACACTCTAGTTATCATGTTGATGTACATTAATCACTAGATTACATAGATTACTCTATCAACACTCACTAGTATATAGCACTTGTGTATTTCTTAGCATGTACATAGTTTTGTACTAAAATGTATTACATACCTTCACTTCTTACTTGGATTAGTTAGATGTAATTGGATTTCCAATTTTTACATGATTTCATTTCTTACTTTATGTATCTAGATTTGATTTGATTTCTCACTTCTTATTTTATCTCCTATTTGTGCCTTAGGAAATTTGCCAATGTCCTTTATTTCTATTCTTTTGTGTCCTTTAGGACATTTTCCAAAGTCCTTTGCTTTTACTCTTATATGTGATTATGGTTTTCATGCTAACCTTGCTTGTTTCAATTATATGTGTATGTGGAATTTAAACATGGCTTGTATGCTTGGTTTTTAGTTTGAGTGACATATGCCCATGTCCTTTGTTTTCTTGGCCCCTTGGCCACTATTGTATGGTTCTTGCTTTACATTCTTGTTTCTTGATTACTTTTCAATTATTTACAATATCATGATCCAAATTATGTATTCCCTTCCTTTCTTGGATTCCATGATGGACATCATGCTCCATCCCTCCTTGATAACTAACAACTAACAACTAACAATTAACAATTAACAACTAACAACTAGCCATACTTCCAATTCTAGTTCAGTACATTACACATGTTATTACATTGTTATATCTATCTAGGCATACCCCTATTGATCTAATAATCTCTCATTACAAACCATGCTATATCTTTATATATTTTATTGATTATCATTACTATATCATGTATCTTTGTAGCATAACACACTTATAGGGATATTTCTTTTGAGGGAAGTCATTGTAGGGTCTTTATTCCTACCCTCAAAATATGGGGAAATAAATAGGGGTTTTGTCATAAAAATCAAAGCTCTTAATGGTAAAAAAAGTAATTTTAAAAACAACTATAATAGTAACTAGACATCAAACAAGATATAACAAACTAGGCATATAGTGAAAATGATAGAATAGTCATTAGATTGAGCCTAAGACAACAATACCAAGATTGGACTATAGTGTTGATGTCACCAGTGTCCACTTTCAATGCTCCTACCAAAATATAGAAAAAATTTGACTTTATAAAAGTAGGTAAGAAATTAAGTTCAACTATAGTTCTACATAGTTAGACCAATTTAGTATCAATAGTTTTTAGTATCCTTTTGCTCAAAGAGTCTACATATAGGGGGCGTCAGGCACAAGATGATAGATCTCACTTCCAACTTTATATACGGTAGTTGATATAACTTCTAGACAAGAACCCATGTGTTAGACACTAATGATTAGGGGTAATGTGTGTGACACATTTGTTTTATTTTCTTTTTGAGTTCAGTATTACCTAGGTATTCTTATCACTTTCATGCCTTATTCCATTTGTAGGTGTTTAGCATCATTTTCGAGTGGCTTTCATATAAGCCTAACCTCCACATTTTAGAGTGGATTTCATATAATATTAGTGCACCAATTTTAGAGTGGATTTCATATAAACCTAATCTCCATCTTTTAGAGTGTCCGGAGTGGCCTAGTTTTCAACATACATTTGGCTATCAATGTCAAAATTGTTATAACATAGTACATTTATGGGCTTTATGAACCATCTCATATGGTATACATTTCATACTGGTATTAGTTCATAGTTTCACTTCATGGGGTAATGATGGAGCCAAAGGACTAGCTAGCCTTTGTATTCTTGAGCCACCTATTCAGAGTGATTAGACACATAATCTAAACATTGATTAACACATACATGACTACCTAGCTTCACTTAGTGGGTGATGATGGAGTCAAAGGGCAAACCTTTGCATTTTTGATCCACTTTCAATGAATTGATTACTTAGCTCCATTCCTAATATTACTCTTGGCTCATCATACATATAACATATTTCAACATAACTCAACATCATAATAGGTTTTGTATTAGTCTGCACACCTAGTGAGGTGTATTAATTCCTTTCTCTTCCTCTCTCTCTAACCCAAATTTTTATGTTCTTATTTTATATATAACATATCGAGTAATAATTGCTCTACTATCTATTTTCTCTTGTAGATTTACAATTCATAGTGTGCTCTCTCTATGCACACCTAGTATTACATAGCTTCATAAGCTTCACCCTTAAAAGTAAGTTCAGGTACAATTTCTATTTTTCCTTTATCTTAGTATTTCACTTTGTTGTATCACTATAATATAGGGGGAAAATATACTTATATAAAAACTAAAAAATTTATAACTTGAGTGTGGCTAATGACACCCAACCCATAGGTCCCTCTTTCTTGATCTCATAACCCTCATAAGCTTTTTTAACTAATTCCCAAGCATTTATAGCCTTTCAAACTTGATCCCAACTCATCCAGACTTCTCTTTCCATTACAAATCAATCCCCCCAGGTCCCATTAACTAAGGACAATAATGCCTAATTTGGACAATAGTATCAGTGCCACTACTATCTAGTTTCGATGCTCCTATCCAAGTGTATTTATAGCCCCAATGGTTAATTCTTTCTGATTCCCCAAGCTTCTCCTTATCAGCCTAATGCAAACACATTTAACCCATGACCAATTGATCATTATAAAATACCATTCAAATGTTATTTGGAGAGTGTTGTAAATTATCATTAAGTAATCAAGAATACAAGCAAGACTACTTAGGCAATCCTCCCTATTCTCTGCATACAACTAGATAATACACTTACAAGATTATCTAAATCATTACACTAGTCCCTAACCACCTCAACCACATCTAATTTTAGCATTTTCATCATCATACACACTATTTCAAATATCACATCAAGTGGGAGAACTACATATGGCTTGATCCCTCTTAAAAGTATTGGTATATAGGTAGTGTTCCCACACAAGGGGTGTGGATACATGTTTACTACATCTTGCACACACTACCCCCCCCCCCCCCCCCCCCCCCCGCTCTTTCTCAAATTTGGTAAAATTATAAAGGATCCTAGGTTCAAAGATAAAATAATATCTATATGGATTTCCATGGACATCTGATAGTCAAAACTTCATAGGCAAGGTCACATAGACATAGTGAAGAAAACCCAAAAAGCTTAGGTCTCCTAGAGAACAATGGCAGATGTGGACTATAATACTGATACCAATAGTGTCATATTTTGATGATCCTATCCAATCATATAATAAAGGCCATGTCCTAAATTATGATAGTGTCCTAGTCTTGCATAGTGAATTTTAGACTTTATCTCAGTCATCTCAATCAATGTCTATCTAAGTCTTGTTGTCTAACCCTAATTACTATTTTTAAAAATGTAAAAATCATAATAAAATTTATAAAAATTAGTAGCTTAATTATTTAATTTACTACTAAGACCTTTTACTTAAATTAAGAATAATACATCAATATTCCTATAAAAGGTAAATCAGATTCCTTTAATCAATCACTTAAAACTCCTAAAAACACTTTTTATTACTACAACGCTTGCATTTTCTCCACTTTGATGACCTATTATCTAACATGACACTTGATCATGCTTGGATATATATTTTATATTATGTTGGAGGTATAATTATTCCCATTAAAACTCTTTACACCTTCATTTGAATTAACAAGCTCAAAAATTCATCAAAATTACTTAAAACCAATATGTTGGGGTTTTAGGGAAACTTAATTTCTTAAGGATGATTTATAAATCCATGTCCTTGTATCTATGAAATATTTATTTGAATTGGAAGGTAAAAGGGGACCCTGAAATACCCTAATATAATTTTTATCCATGAATTTATCCATTATTACTTGGGAGCATTTGAAACCTAGCTCTCAATCTTGTAGAACCATTTTATTCATACATAAGTTAAATTTTTATGAAAACATAGCCTGCAAGTGTTTTTTTCTTGATGGATTATGGAATTTTAATAATTAAGATATCATAAACCTAGTGTGTGTGTGTGTGTGTGTGTGTGTGTGTGTGTGTGTGTGTGTGTGTGTGTGTGTGTGTGTGTGTGTGTGTGTGTGTGTGTGTGTGTGTTTAAATTCTTTTTCCCTACATGACTCTAGAAATTATTGTTGCCTTTATTAGGTTTTAGGGGTAGATTTATAGTTTTAGCCCTAATGGGCTTCATTACTAGTCTTTACTCATTACATAGGTTTGAAACTTTATAAATACCTTCTTCCATTTATTAAAAAACTATAATTAATCCCTATTGTTCATTTACAACAAGAAACTTCCATATTTTCTTCAATACATGACCTATAACAAATCATAATCACCTTATCTTGTAAAGTCAAACCTACTTTTTTCCATTTCCACCTTGAAACTATTTAAAGAGACCTTCATTAGTAAATGGAAAGTTTCTCAGATACTTACTCCATTAATGGATCCCTCCAAAAAAATTACACATGAGTAAATAAATGTACCAATATGTGCTTTTGCATTTTGAACTTCATTTACACTTATTTCATGATTGAACATGTATGATAGCAGTTACAAGGAGAGAGAAAAATGTGAATGTATGTATGTATTCAAACTTTTACTATACCCCTATCAAATTTAAATGAATTAAAATTATTCCACAAGGACCTTAAATCCACATTGGGCAAGACATTCCTAAAGGTTTTTTGGACTTGGAAGTGACATATTAAATTTTACATTGCCTTAACATTTGCAAAAATACCTAAATTTCTCCAAAATAGGTTATAGACCACATTTGATCTATGGTGGAAATTTTTAAAATAATTGATGATGACCTCTATGGGATGCTTACTTACTAAACACTCTAGACCAATAGCCTTGCTAGTCCATTGGGAAATGGAGTCACTTGTCATCACTATAAACTAGTATGAGATTAAAAAAAAAGGGGGATATAAATTTCTTGAAACAAATGAAGGGATAAGTGATAATACCTTATCAAACATAGAACACACAAGAAAATATTAATAAAAATAAACTAAACTATGATAATAAGCATTTACAGAAAATAAGGAAGCAAACAACTAGAAAAATAGTGTGATATAAAAACATAGAGGAAACAAAACTAGGCTACTATACACAAGACCTTAAAAACTTACTCCAAGATAAAAAGGAATTTTTTCATAACTTTCTTGACTGACAATAAATAAATTTTCAATTGATAGATGAAATCCATTAGAATCTTACCTATGAATTGAGAGGTATGCCTTACCTCTAGAGATGTTGGCATGTTTATGATATCCTTGATTATAAATTAAGATCAAAACATCCATTGGATCAGTTAGATTAAACATATCTACAATGTAGACATATTATTCTTAAGGATTTATGATTACCTCATTCTTCTCAATATTGATAAAGCTTTCAAAAGTGATCACTTTTTTTTACGAAGGCATATTCAACCTCAGCGTCTAATAGATTCTCAAGGTAGTGTTTTTGGTCTTCTTAAAGCATGTTTTGATCAACACTTTCATGAATATGCTTTCCAAAAAGATCAACCAAATTTGTCATGTCTTCATTAAGGTTATCTTCATGTATATTTAGGAGAGAAAAAACATCTATGACACACTCATTTTCCTCCTTATGAGTTTTAGGCCTATTGATAACCTCAAACTCTTAGTAAATGACCAAGTATGACTTCTACATGTCATCAAGAGACTTTTGAGCTTGTTCATGGGATTTTAGAACTAAAAACTCCTCATCAAGATCCCTCTCATAATTTTCTACCAATAAATAAATTATCTTGTCATCTTAGACCTTTTCATAGCTTTATTGAGGCTCATTTTCATGACTTAAGATGGTATAATTTTCACCACATGTTACAAGGACACATTAAACTTTTTCACTAATGATTTCACCATGTTGACTAGTAAAAACAACTACTTCATCCTCATTTTCATGATCATGAGAATCAGTTCCTTTAGGTGTAATCTTATATTCTTCTTGATCAAGAATTTCTTTAAAATAATGATTTTATTCCCTTTGTCTCATGTCTAATGTAATGGTATAATGAGGATTACCAATGGTTATTTCTTCATAATACTCACTTACCATATATTCATCATCCTCTCTTTACAAACTCTCCTCTTCAATTGGATGTTCTTCTTCTACCTTCCATATAATAGTATCTCCTTTTTAAAGAGAGGTGGTGGGAGGGAAATAGACCTCATTATTATTTTTTAAGCTTAAGAGGGTGTCTTTACAACTTGTGATATTGAAGGAATTCTTTGGGAGATATTAGGGAAGGGGAAGAGAGTTTTTTGCTAATAATTCTTAATGATCTACCTTCTACTTAGAAAATAACATGTAAAATTCTAATATTTTTTCACCTTTAGAGGCTATTTAAACTTAAGAGATAAATGAAGAGCTTGGAAATATTGTAAATTTCCTTAGATTAGCATCCATAACCTTACTCTCTTCTTGGTGTTGATGTGGCATTAGAAGAATGATCTAATGATGTTAACATGGGGAAGGAAGAGGCTCATTAGTTCTTTTCAAGGTTGTGAGAGTGTATTTACAAATTAGGATAGTGAAAGAATTATCTATATAAAAGAGTTCATTATAAGGGATAGTTGTGTTAGGTAGTTTTGGAGGGAAGGATAGTATTCTTAATAGCAAGAATACTTATACTGATAACTAGATTCATATGGATGAAAATATGATAATTTTAGGATTGATATTTCTCAACATAAGGATGATAATGATCATTATACTACTAATAAGGATCATCATACTACTTATAAGGAGGTGTAAAACATATATAACCTCCATACCCAACCATAAAACTTCATGAGGCAAACAAAATCAAGAGAAAAAAATCAAAAACTCCTTGAAAAAGGTAAATGGGATGCTACAACCAACTGATTAAATCATATAGTCACCATTGATGTTTGATAAAAATGCCTCCAAAGGTAGATATACTGAATAACACACCAAAGATTATCCAATGGATGAAGTAATTTTTTTACTAATCCCAATAGGAAAGCTAGAGTAGTTATCAATATAAATTTCACTCTTAATAAGGTTTTTCAAGATATCTTACTTAGATTATATAAATGGAAACACTTATAGGCTATGGGTGACCTAACTAGGAAGTGAATATCTAGATTGGGATAGCTCCCTTGATGATTCATCAAAAATACTAATAAACCTATTAAGATTGCAACTAAAAATGGAAAAAGACAAGAAAAATTAATTGGGAGTGTAAATGAGGTGATTCAACAATAAATTTTTTTCCTCTAATTAATTAAACATACACTATTTGACTCAAAAAATCTATAATCCTTACACAACCTATAACTTTGAAATAAATAACACATAATTATCTTGTTGAGAGGTTTAAGAATGAATAAAAGTAATTATGAGGGTATAAATTTACCTTGTAAATGTACAAATTATTCAATTCCACTTCTAAATCTTACATACACTAAGGAATAACACTAACAATGACCTATAACAACTATCTTTTCTACATAATGGTCAACAATTATGGACTAGTAAGGAAAATAAATAATCAACTAGATAAGATCAAAAAAATTACATAGATTCACAAATTAAATATAATATAGGTAGATAAATCAACAATATTTGTTGCTTCAAGAGGTATTCAAGTGAAAAATGGCCAAGGTTTCACCATAACCAGTAGAGGCTCTTTTTACAATCAATGTTCAATGCATATATAGAAGAAAATGGTAAAAGAGAGAGGGTACATGGAGAGAGTATATGAAAAAGGTCATCCATCACCACTCATTTCAAAATCCAAGCGTGATGTGAGAAAATAGTCATAAAATTTTACGTCAGCATGTGTTGTTTGATGTGATGACGATCTTCATGAATTTGGCATATGACTTCTTGGTTGTGCTTGATGACTCATAAAACCTCCCTTGAAACTACCCTAAACCCTTGATTTTGGGTTGAAAACCTACATAAATAACTCAACCACGTTTATATACCTTCTTGAAACCTCATGATATGATGTGAAACTCCTAAATCCTATGCAATATGTATGGCATCTCATATGCCCACTTTGTCATCTTACCAAGAATGCCAATTGCATAGTGAAAATATGAAATTTGGTGAATTCATATGGTTTGGGTAGATACTATTAATAAATAGGATTAAAAAATAAATTTCATATTATCAAATAACTCCATGCAAGTTTATAGTCCTCTACTCCACTTGAAACTCCCAAAAATGTTTGATTTGGTCTTTCATGGCCTTAAAAATCCCTAAAATGGATTAGGGGATAAAAAATGAGTTTTAAGGCTCACCTATATCCCTTAATAGGATAATTTTATATGTTTAAATTGGTTATACCTATGGGATTTGGAAAAAATATAAAATTCTTCATAAAACTCCCAAATAAAAATGCTTTCTAAAGTGCATTTTTGTTGCCCAATAAAGGAGTACATACCTATGTTTTAGATTTTTATCTATCATAATGAAATATATGGACCTTAATAAAAGTTATTAAATTTTTTTTCAACCATCATTTAAAATTTTGTGAGTTTTGGAGATTTAAAACTCAAGTTATGGCCTTTTTAGTGTTGTCCCACATTGTATTTTCTTCATTTCTTCATGACTGTAGTTCTAAATTTTGAATTTTATTGAGATATATGAGGTATAAATACATAATTATTTTTTAATTATAACTTATATTAATCCATTTAACCATTTAAATCATTTTTTGGTCATTATAAATCAAGAAAACCACCTAAAAAGTACCCTTTTAGACCTATAATAACCCATAAATTAAGAATAACGACATCTAGGAAAAGAGAAATGAACATATATTTAGTTTTATGAGGCATAAATACCTCTTCATTTTTTTATTGGTATCTTAATATACCCTTCTCTATTATAAAATTACTAGATTTCTTCAATTAATCACTTGAAACTCCGAAAAACACCTTTTCTAACTACAACACGCATTTTCTCCACTTTGAAGAGCTTTTATCTGACATGGAAATTGATCATGCTTGGATATTTATTATATATGATGTGGGATATCTCATTATATAATTAAATAACTCATACCACCTTCCATTTTCATCAACAATATCAAAAATGTAGTTAAATTCCATAAAATTAAGATGTTAGGGTTTTGAAGGGGTTTTAGGATAGCTTAACTTCTTATAGATTATTCATAAAGATATTGACCTATATATATGAAATATTAATATGGGACTCTAACATCTCTTAATATTATTTGTCTTCATGCATTTAGCTACTATACTTGGGAGCATTTGAAACCTATCTCTACAATTTGTGGAACCATTTTATTCATATGTAAGTTACATTTTTTATTAGAACAAGGCTTGAAAGTGTTTTTTATTAATGTAATTTAATACCTAATACATCCTCTTAATCATTTATATATTTATATCTAGAATTTTTTATTCCCTACATGACTCTAGAAACTATTTTTTCCCTTTCTTAGGTTTTAGGGGTATATTTGCAGTCTTGGCCCTAATGGGATTCACTACTATTTTTCTTATCAAATAGGTTGGAATCTTCATAAATACCTTATTCCATGTCTTACACACGTATAATGGATATTTTATCTTCATTTCCAAAATGAAAATTATATTTTTTCTTCAATACATGACCTACAACAAATCACAATCACCTTCTCTTGTAAAGTCAAGCCTATTTGTTGCCATTTTCACATTAAAACTGATTGCAAAGACCGTAATTAATGAATTTATATTTTATTGGATCCTCAATCAATGAATTTATTCCTCTATAAAAATCTACACATTAGCAACTAAATGTTCCAAGATATATTTCTACATTTTGAACTTCATTTACAATTGTTCCATGCTTGAAGATGTATGAGAGTAGTTACAAGGAGAGAAAAGATGTGGGAATTATCAAATGTTCATGTATGTATGTATGGTAACTTTTAATATACCCCCTATCACATTTAAATGTGACCCTTAAACCACTTTAGACAAGACATTCCTATAGTTTTTTGGACTTTCAAGGTGATATATTGAATTTTGCATTACCTTAACATTTGTAAAAATACCTTAATTTCTCTAAAATAAACTATAGTCCACATTTTACATATGGTGGAAAAATTTTCCAACATAAAAATTTTATAAATTTTTTTAAGAGAACATACTTTGATAGTAAATGAAATTAACCCAAACAAATTGACATATTTGTTTTAAAAAAAGAGTTCCAACTCAGATAAACATTACTCTACATAAGTACTGATTATGTACTTGTAAGATATTAGATTGAATTCTTAAATTAAAAAGGATTAAATAGTAATATAATAGTACCACTTTTTATTGATCTACACTTCATAAATTTAGGAGCATTTCAAGCCTAGATTTCACTTGGTACTTGATAATCTCATCATTAGATCATTTGAATAATTGGTCTAATCATTAAAATGTTTTAAATTCCATTATTTAGACAAAACCCATTTAGATTTGGTTCCAATTACCATGATAATCCTCATGGAATATATAACCCCCATTATTATGGCATTCTAAGATATTCTTGGTCGTTTTAAACCATAAAAGGAGTGAATAACAAGATAATAAGCCAAAACAAATATGCTATACCAAGGCTAAGGTATTCATTTAACCACTCCATTTACACTATAATCCAAGTCCTTCATTAACATAAAGTATTAAATTTATTTCTAAGAGAATCAATTTAGGTCATCCCAAAATTTCATAAATAAATTATTAATTCAATTCAAGGACATGTAACAATATAAGAATCACAATCCTTTGTGGTATACCTATCTAGGCAAACATTACTATGTTTCCAAGTAACCTCTAAAGATTGAATAAAGTATATGAAAACGCCCTAATTCTTAAGTATTAAGGAGTATACAAAATCATTAAAAACTATAAGTTCATTTCCCATTAAGAATCCTTTTTTTTAATCTTTGGCAAATGATCCATATTTCTTTAATTATGGATTTACCTTAAGGAGAGGTATTAATTAAGATATATAAGTCTCCATAGTACAAAATGGATTATCACCAAGATTAAACACTTATTTAAAATTATAAAAATGTAGTTATATAATTATTACAAGAGATAAAAAGGAGATATGCATATAACTTAGTCTAATATAGGACTTAATAGAGGAATTAAATAAATTCTAAGATTTTATATATAATAACCACTAGAGTTCAAAATGATGAGACCTAGATTCAAAGTGACTTACAAATCTTAATTTTCTTTTAATAATGAAGTAGTTTAATTTTAGATAGGCTAAGAGATCTTCAAGAAAAATACCAATTTTAAACCAAAACAATAAATAATGAACTTAGGATCAAATAAATTTTCTTACTTTTGTAATTTATGTGCAAATTCAATGTTTGGAAAACAAGAAGCACCCAACCAGGTCCAATGTTCTAATTAATGCTTAGGATAACTAGTAAATAACTAGTAACTTAGAGAACTACTTAATCACTTTTTCACATGTTCATAAGATATCTCTATTAGATAGTTTTAAATGATGTCATGGTGATGTCATGGAGGTGTCCAGGTGAGTAGATGAAGTACCTTGATAGTCTAAGTCACAATGACAAAGTGTGCAATGTGCTTGTCTTAGTTTACTTGAAGGAGGCTTGGTTGATCATCAATTTTGACATGGCTAGAGTTATTCAAGGATGACTATGGAATATTGAGAATGTGAAAGGTGTCATATAAGAGGATTTATATGATTTGAGTGCTTATGTGCTTAAGTGGAATTCACCTAGTTCATCATTGTTCTCATCTAGACATTTTGGGTACAATGGCAAAAAATTGGAGTAGGTAGTTTAATGACATCATAATTACCATGTGTGGATGAATTAGGGGGAGTTGGTCATATGGTTGTGATCAAATTAATCTCTAGTTTCTATGTACAAATTCTTAGTTCATGAACCTAAGATAGACAAAAGATAAGAAAGCATAAATTTGGGATCCCAAACATTTTGATAGTGTTTTCCAATACTTTACCAAATTTTTAATGTGGTAAGAAGAGTCAAGTAAGAATTTTTATGTAGTCATATCTCACACGTGTGGATGTTTTAGGAAAATTTGATCATATGGGTTTGTTTAGTTTTTGGCCTAGTTGATTTGTGATAACTTGTAGGTCACGTATTAAAGTAGGACAAAATATATGCATGTGTAAAGTTGCTCTTTCCAGATAGTTCTTGACATAGTTGGCGCTGTGAAGAGATAAATCTAAGTCATTTTAATGTCATTATATCTCACATATGTGAGGGTTATATGAGTATATTAGCACATGTTTGGATTATCCTATGTGAGGAGATCATATGATTGAAATTATATAACATGCACTTGAGAGAAATAAAATATATGGATGTCCAAAGTTAACCTTCCAAGCATATAAGGAATTGTCCCCATACTTTGTCATTTTTACACGATTTAAAAAATCAAGACCAAATGGTGATCTAACAGTGCATAGGATTTCATACATATAGATATACAATGCATAAAAAATACAAAAAGGTTAAGGTATTTGATACTTAAATTGGGTAAATATCTATCTCCTTACAAAAGGATTGATGAAGCATGTTTATTCTAAATGTTAGGATGCTACTAGATGGTGCCAAGTGTTATATTTTTAACATTGAGTAGAGATAAATATTTATATTCTTCCAAAGATAAATGGTGAGTGTGTTTTTATACTGATCAAGATTAATGTTTTGAATTAAATTCAAGATCTCAAAGTGATAGTTGTTTATCATTGTTAAATAATGAGTTACATACAGAAGATTGATAGTGTGCATTGAGTCAAAGTTACCAAATTACAAAAGATGAGGTCAACTATTTAAAGCTTAAAATTTGGGAATTGGAATAATACTCATTATTTTTTAAATAATATTCATGGTGCATGATCAATTTGAATATGCAAGAGCATGAGATGTGAGCATATTGTCTGAAGTTTAACTGTGACTGTTTGCATTTGAATATTTCAATTTGTGAAGGAAAGACTAATGTGTAGTTTTTGGGCCATAAATTTTGATCCAAGAAGAATTTTATATTACATTAAAAATTAAATATGTAGAGGACTCCAAGGTTCATCTATACATATAAATTTTAAGCTCTGAATGTATGTACAATTAAATATATTATTCTCCAAAGTTGATTATGTGTTTCATTGTATTCTGTAAGTAATTCATGAAGGATATATGAGATTATTCTAATGGTATATTAATATATCATGACAAATTGGATATTTTGGAGTATTATAGACTCCATGAGGATTATATATGTGAATTATGAAGGTTTGATTAATTGTATACAATATGAACAAATGTTTATAAGTCAATTATGTATTCATTCATGGTGACTGTGTGCACAAAATTTTATTTGAGCAAATTATGCTTAAAAATAAGGGTATTATTATGGTTTTGAGGACCTATAGATCATATGGAATGGATTAATGAATTTCTAAAGTGTTCTTATGTTTCTTAGATTGATCAGAGAAGTTTTAAAGAGTTGAATTGGTCTCCATAGGACCTAAAAGTGACTTAGGCTGATTTGAAAGTGGATTGTTCTTAACTGTGACCCATGTGAGATGACTTAAGGTTGAAGGCATGTTTTGTGACAAAAATTAAATATTGAGTTCTTGATATTAATGAAGGATATATAAATGGTGAAATTGAAGATGATGGTTTTTGGACTTGTAAGAAGACTTAAATAAGGTATGCATGTGAGAGTTATGGAGGGAAGGAGAAGTAGATGTGCCCAATGGATGGGTTAATAAGTAGAGTAGATTTTTTACTATGTGTATGACCTATAGATCATACTTATGATGATATAATAGTTCTATTATATTTTGAGGATATGTGAAGAGGTCTAAGTGTGCATATGATGATAGTTTGATATAAGGAGAGTGATTATGGCCTGCCTATGTGAGAGGCCTATATAAAATAGAGAGGGAGTTTGTGTAGGGGTTTTATAATCATAGATCCATTATCAGGTGTTGAATATATTAGTATTAAGGTGGAGGTTTTTAAAATTAGTTTTGAAGGACTTGATATTACGTAGGGCCATTTTCTCCTTGTGATACATGTGTTTCACTAAAGGCCTTTGGTCAGGAGGATATGATCAAGGTTTTCTAGTCCAAAAGAGTTGACTATTCTCTTATTTATAATTTATTATAGGATAGATATTATATTTGTTGTATAATTGAGAGTGGATTTTATTCCCCATGATGGTTTCCCATTAGAACTATGTGTTTTGTGTTTGATCTTGTGTATGCATTGAATGAATGAGCTCTCTTGTTAATGTTTCTTGATTAAGTTGATATATGTTGATTATCTAATAGTTTAAAAGGATTTAAATTATAATTTCAATATCTAGACTCACCAATTCACCCCCCCAAGTGATTTATGTCTAATAATTGTCATTAGATTAAGGCATTTGATAAGGGCTTGAAAACTTAAAGGTGATCCAAGGTACAATATGGCTACTCATCGAGGAGGTTTATCTACTAAGAAAACACTGATGTTTAATGGATCTGATTATGAATTTTAGAGTGAGAGGATGACGACATATATTATGTACCTAGGGTTTGATGTATGGAAATATTTTGTTGATGGTTATGTTATTCCTACTAATCCTTCATCTAGTGTTTAAATAAGAAGTTGTTTGAGAATAATTATAAGGCAATGAATGCTATCACTTATGGTCTTTCAAAGACTAAATACACCAAGGTAACCCATTATAAATCTACTAAGGAAATATGGGATAAAATTTATATTATTTATGAAGGAGACTCAAAGGTTAATCTTACTAAGTTACAAACTCACAGAAGGCAATTTGAAATTCTCAAGATTAATGGAGAAGATTATGTGGCATATTTTTTGTAGAGAGTTGATGATATTGTGAACATCATCAGACGTTTTAAAGAGAACCTTGAAGAGGCTACTATATTTAAAATGTTATTAATGTCTCTATATTCTAAGTTTCATCCAAAAGTATATGTGATAGAAGAAATTCATAATCTTACTCAATTTAAGATGGCTCAATTACATGGCACCCTTACTACCTATTAGATGAGAAAGAATGATGATATACCACCAAATAAGGAAGAAACTTTCAAGACTAAAATGAAGACAGGTAAGAAACCCAAGGAGGATGAAATTTTATATATATATGAGGATGAACCAATTACTTTGATTTGAATAAAATTGAAAATAGTTTGAGGCAAGTACAAGATTAAATTACCCTTTAAATGCTATAATTGTGGAGAGGTAGAACATTTTAGTAATAAGTGCCCTTGTAAGTATAGGAAGGTTGATGATGGAGATCATGATCAAGGTCATGATGATGGAAAGAGACCATTTAGGTTTGATAGTATAGGAAGGTTGATGATGGAGATCATGATCAAGGTCATGATGATGGAAAGAGACCATTTAGGTTTGATAAAAGAAAAAAAGGGATCTAGAAGGTTGAAAATTAGAACAAGTAATTCAAGGACAAAAAGAGTCTCTACACCAAAGAATATTGCAACTCATAAAATGAGAGTAAAGTTAGTGACTCATAGTATGATCATGAAGATGATGGTGCTACTAAATATGAAGACCTATTCATGGCTGAGGAAGGTAGTTGCTCATATCAAAAGGAGTCTACTTGGAGTGATTCAGATGATGATGAAGATAAGGTAGACTATGAGACTAAATTGATGAATGATCTTGAAGAACTGAAGATTGAGAAAATCAATAAGAATATGATATCTAAACTCAAAGACTATGAGGAATAATTTAGTGTGTATGAGGTAAGAATAAATTAAGACACAAGGGAGCATGAAGATATAGTCAAGAACCTTAGTTGTCAATTAGAAGTCTTGTTTACAAGTCTAAAAGCTAATGAAGATGAATGCTCAAGTTATGATTCTAATATTATGTCTTTTAAAGATGAGTTAGATAAATATGAAAGCAAGGCGAAATCATTTGTCAAGTTTGGTAAAATTTGTAATGATCTGGATCATCTCCTAAAGAGTCAAAAGTTAGCTAGTGATAAATCTAGATTAGGTTTTAATGAAGAGCCCAAAGTTACTTCTCAAGTTGATAAGAATATCAATGAAAGAAAGGTGGATCAGCCTTTGAAGACAAATCATTAGATAAGGAATGAAGGTTCTATTAGAATGAATATAAAATAGACCAAACAACCAAATGCCATGATGTATGCAAGTTTCAATGGTTACTATTACACATTTAATCAATCTAGTCATAGGGTTAGAGAATGCAAGAGACTTGTTATAAATTAATTTTCTTGGAACTATGATGGGGGTAATCAGTTAAAATGTATGAGAAAGTTTGAGTGCTTCAACTATCTTGATGTGGGACACTTTGTATAATATTGTCCAAACAAGGTAAGACAAGTTAAGTATCCATCAAAGAGTATGGTTTTGCCACAACTATGAACATAGAGATCACATTGCTAGATTCTTTAAGCAAAGTCCATTAAGTCAAAAATGGTTTGATTAGGTTCCTAAAGTGCAAGGAAGAATGAAAATTAACTCATGAAAGCCAAAGGTGGTAAGTGTGAGTCATGATGAGTTTGTAGATCTAAGTAATCTATTTGCTATGGTGGAGAATGCTTCAAAAGTTGAAAAATGCCAAGGGCTCTCATTGTCTTCTCATATTATGAATGAAGAGACCAAGCTAAAGAAGAAGATAAAGGTACTAGTTGAGGCTAGTTATGAGGTAAGTATGGTTCCATTTGAACATCCTATTATTTCTAAGAAATTATTATTCAAAGTAGATCAATTATTTATGCCTAGTTATGAGGTTTTAAGCTGCAAGGTTGATTCTTAAAATGAAAAGGGATATCAAGATTCCATAATTGTTCCATATGCTGCCAATTATATCTTAGAAGAGAAGGAACATGATATAGAAAAGGAAATAGTTATCATAGTTCATATAGAGAATAAGAATAAAAAGAGAAAGAAATATTATAGCTATAAGGGGATTATAGTGGTTACTAAGGAGATGTGGGCCACTCCTGGCTCCACTTTATTTTAGAGAATTATGGTGGAAAGGATGTCTTTATCTATGCTTCTTAAGATACTCCTTTTAGTGGAAAATCAAGTGTTATTGTGGTGTTCTTCAGATGGTCATACAAGGTTAGAGATGACTATGTTTAGTTGGAGTAGGTACGTCCTAGTGGAAGAGATGTTGTGGTGATGACAAAGTAATGTCATAGTTGTATATGGTCAGTCTATAGGGTTAGATTGAATATTTTCATGTGAAAAAAGAGGATTTGGAATTTTTAAAGATGATATTTGTACATATAAAGGTTTTTTGACCTTGTTCTAACACATTCTAGGTGTTTTTGTGGTCTTAAGGTATGTTGAAGTCAATTTAGAGATTTTTATTTGATCATGGGTTTCCCAATTTGAGCTTAAGAGTATGCATGTCCTAAAATGGGTTATAAGATTTATGGGTTACCAAAGATGTGGAAGATTCAATATTTGTTTAGAAGTGTGTAATGGGTGTCTCCAGGTGTACATGAATTTTTGGAGGTTGATGTTGACTGGAAGGTGCTATATTGACCTTAGTTGTTTTGAGATTCTAGGGTTTTGGGTTCTACTAGAAAAGTGGTTTGCCTTATGAGTTTAGATATAAGGTTTATTAATAGGTTAAATGGGATAAATAGGTTATCAAATAAATATTACCAGAGATTTGAATGTTTGAGGTTTTCAATTTATTCATGTTTTTGTCAAGATGGAGGCCTAATTAACTAGTAGGTTTGTGAATGAAGTATGCCATAGAGAATGAGATAGGTGATGAAAATTGGTGTGCATGAGGAGAAATATTATATTACTCCATTTATTAATTTTTAGGTCTTGAATATGTGTCTGTTAAATGTTGTGTGCTCTACACGTTCCATGTAGGGTTACAAGGGGTTTAGATAGGCCTAGTCTTGAAGATGTGAATTTTTTTTTAGTTTATTAAAAATATAAAGGCATGAGTATTTCAAGGTGAGTTCTTAAGATTTTTTTAGAGAATGTTTTGTTTTTTGTGTGTTGCATGATGTTTTTTTTTGGTTATCCTTGAGGCAATTTGAGAGAGAAGGATAATAAGCATGTATGGTGGTTCCTCATGGTGTGTGAAGATCTAAAGATGATCAAGAGGTGAAATGGACAAAATATCTTAGGGGAATCCCTCTTAGATATTTATTTGTGAGTTACATTAGATGTTAGTGTTTTATATGTTCTATCTTCATTAGTTGTCATGCTTGGTTGAAGAGAGTGTTGGCATGGAGTAAGAGGAAGGTACCAAAACAAGAAGGGGTAGGCTCTAGGTAAGGGGGAGTTTGTATCATATTTTTAAGGTGGTCCTTTCCTATTGGTAGTATTTTTAGGTTATTAGGATTAGTTGGTTCCCACTTTTTCATTGTGTCAAATGGGGAGAAAGTTCTTATTATGAGAGTTATTAAAGAGAAAGAAGGTGAGTTGAATGATGTTTGTTGAAATCAATGACAAAGTGGAGGATTTTTAGAGAGTTTTAAATGATTTAATGGTGATGTCAGAGAGGTTTTTAGGTGAGTATATGAAGTACCTTGATAGTCTAAGTGATAATGACAAAGTGTGTAATGTGCTTGTCCTAGTTTGCTTGAAAGAGGTTTGGTTTATCTTTAATTTTAACATGGATAGAGTTTTTTAGGGATGATTATGGAATATTTAAAATGTGAAATGGGTAATATAAGAGGTTTTATATAATTTTAGTTATTGTTTTTGTGAGTGGAATTCACCGGATTCATCATTGTTCTCATCTAGATATTTTGGGTCCAATGGCAGAAAATCTAAGTAGGTAGTTTGAGGATGTAATAATTAACACATGTGTATGAGTCAAGGGGAGTTGGTAATATGTTTGTAATAAAATTTGTCTGTATATTTTATGTGAAAAGTCTCAATTCATGTTCCTAAGTTTAATAAAATATAGGCAAGTACAAATTTGGGCTCTCAGGCATTTTGACAGTGTTTTCCCATACTTAGCCAAATTTGTAATGTAGCAAGAAGATTCAAGTAAGAATTTTGATGTAGTCACATATTTCACGTGTGGATATTTAAATATAATTTAATCATGTGGTTTTTTTTAGTTTTTTTCTGATTTGATTTCTACTAACTTTTAGGTTAAACACTGAAACATGACTAAAGCTCTGCATGTGCAAAATTGGTCTTTCAAGATAGTTCTTAACATTGTTCTATGTATAGATAAATATAATAAGGCATTTTAATGTCATTATATCTCACATGTGTGATGGTTATAATATTATATTGACACATGGTTGGATGTTCCTATGTGAGGAGATCATATGGTCCAATGTTTAGAACATGTGCTTGAGCGAAGCAAAAGATATGGAAGTCCAAAGTTAGCCTTCTAGGTAGATAATTAGTGGTCCCCATAGTCATTTTTATATGATGTTAAAAATCATAAAAAAATGGAGATCCAATGGTGCACAAGAGTTCATACATCTAGATATACTAAGTAAAACAAGTTAAAGAGGTCAAAGTATTTGATGCTTAAACTGGGTAAGATCAAGATATACTAAGTAAAAAAAGTTAAAGAAGTCAAAGTATTCAATGCTTAAACTGGGTAAATATTGAGCTCCTTACAAAGGTATCGATAGAGCATGTTTATTCCAAGATGTTAGGATGTTGTGAGATGGTACCAAGTGTTCATTATTTAACATTAAGAAGATATAAAAATTAAACATATTCCAAGGATCAATGGTGAGTTATTATTCATACTAATCAAGATAAATATTGTGAATTAAAGTTAAGAGGTCAAATTGACAATTATTTATCATTGTTAAAGACGGAGCTATGTATAGAAGATCGATAGTAGATGTTGAGTCAAAGTTGCCAGATTGCATGAGATGAGGCCAATTGTTAAAAGTTTAACATTTGGGAATTGGTGAATTATGAATTAAATTTCAAATAATATCAATGAGTCATGATGAATCTAAATATTTAAGAGCACAAGATGTGATCATATTATTCGAAGTTTAATTGTGACCATTTTAATTTTAATATTTGAATTTGCAAAGGAATGAAAAATGTATATATTTTAGGTCATAAATTTATATCTAGGTAGAACTTGATATTAAAGTAAAAATTATATATATTTCACTACATGGCTTGTATTTAAATATAAATTTTAAGGTTTAAATGTATGTACAGACAAATTTATTGAGTTCCAATGTGGACTATGTGTTTGACTATGTTTTGTAAGTAACCCATGAAGGATATTTGAGCTCATTCTAATTATATTGTAATATATCATGAAGAATTATCTGTTTGGGAGTATTTTCAAATAAATTACGATGATATGTGTGGATTTTGAAGGTTTTCTCAATTTAATGCAATATGAATAAAGGTTTACAAGTCAACTATGTATTCATTTGTGGTGATTATGTGAATAGAATGTTGTGTTAACAAATTATGCTTAAGCATAAGGGTAATATGATGGTTGTTAGAAATTAAAGAGGACCTATAGATAATGTGTAATGGGTCCATGCATTTTTAAATTGTTCTTATGTTTATTAGTTTACTCAGAGAAGTGTCAAAGAGTTGAATGGGTCTCTATAGGGTGTAAAAGTGACTTAGGCCTTTTTGAAAGTGGTTTATGCTTAATTGTGACCCATGTGAGATGCATTAAGGGTGAAGGAATGTAATATGGATGATAGGAAATATTATTTTATTTATATTCATGAAGGCTCTATAAATAGTGAAATTAAAGATGATGATTTTCATAATTTTGAGAAGACTTGAGCAAGGAGTGCATGTGAGAATTATGGAGTGAAGGAGAGGTAGATGTGCCCAATGGATGGGGTGATAATAAAATCATATTTTTGACTATTTTTATTACTTGTATGTCATATTTTTTATGTTATAAAAGTGATCCTATATTTTCAAGATATACAATGAGGTTTGAGTGTGCATATGAGGATAGTTTTATTGAAGGAGAGATTGTGGTTATGTAGGTATTTTATAATCCTAGATCCATAATCATTTATTTAAGACATTAGTGCCAATGTGGAGGTGTTCAAATGAGGTTCTAAATGAATTTATCTTCCTTAGGGATAATTGTTCCTTATGAAATACGTGTTTCACTAAAAGCCTTTGGTTAGGAGGATATGATCAAGTTTTTTTAGTGTAAAAGAGTTTACTAGTATCCT
>JARHVA010008270.1:47500-95000 GCA_037957365.1 Torreya grandis | reverse complement strand
GCCTCTATAGCACTAGAAGACTTCTCCTATACACAACCTCATAGAATGGCCATGTAACCTTTCTTGTGCATTTTATAAATAGTGTAAAAATGAGATATTTTAAATAGGGTATGAACATCCATTTACTAATAAATTAAAAAAAAATTATATGCATTATTATATAGTTATGTAAAATGCAGAAGCATACAAAGTGCATACAACCCATTCAACTAAATAAAAACTAAATATACTCTCTCTACAATTGGCATGCATATTATGCATATTGGCCTTCCAACTTTCACAGCACCCTAAAACTCCTCTACTTCCCCCAAATAGTATAAAATAAGCTTCTGCCACAAGTTGGAAACCCTAGTCGACTTTTCCCAAGTTGACTTTTTGTTAATAAAAAATAATGATAACAGATATAGATTATTTTCATGAATCATTTTTTAATTTTATAATAAAAATTAATTTACAATGATAAAAATATTTGGAATAAATAAAAATCTAGTCTATTCATGGACTATAGTATAATCTTAATTTACTAAAATAGATCAAATCTTTCAATTTTAACCTTGGTAATTAATATTTTAATTATTTCCACACTTTCATGTTCCATGCCTTTATACAGATTTGGATAGTAATCCTAGTAACACAAAAATAACTAAACACATTAGCACATAGAATACATATCCAAGTAAATCCTTCACCCAAAATAACTTGGTTTATGAATATTATAATCATTCATATAATGACTTGTTAAATCATACCTTGTGTCCTTACGTGGACTTTTAAGTTTTTTAAATAGGAATAAGGTCATATTAGAATTGACATGATTACCATGATTTTACTTACCAAAACAAATAAGTGTATTTAAGGTAAGAATTAAATAAGTACATTTTTCTTATGCGTCCTTAAGATGCACATAGATGATTAGGGATTAATCACTTAGAAGGCCAATGGTACTAGTCTAGCACATGATTATCCAACTAAATACTTAGGGAGTATATCCATATCCCATTCCAATAAAAAAATCCTTCATTACAAATAAAATAACATCATAGTAAGATTAGTTAAGTAGTCATGATGTCTCTATGGTGAACACAAGTGATATAAGACACTTGAAATATTAACCAATCATACATAACCTCCTAAAGACTTCTTTATGAAATTAGCATAGTAAATGCAAAAATTTATCTGAACACCAAAGTTTTATCTAATTAAGAAAAAATAATGACTTTACCTTTAATCCAAAATTTTGATAAAATTACACACTGAAACTTATTAATTCATCTCTATAAGTTGAGTGAGCATCCAGGGTTCACATTCTCATTTTATACTTATTATATCCCATCATATTAATGTCCAAATTTTTTAGTTACCACATATAATTTAGGTGAATTTCACCAAGTCATAAAATCAAAGCTTTAAATATGACTAAATCTATTCTAAAATAATATGTAATTGTCAATATTTAACCTTTAGGACCATGTACTACACCAATATTTAAACTAATATACAATGTTGATGAAGTTATTTCCTCACAAAAATCATCCATGCATCAATTAGACCATTTACTAAGATAAAAACCACTATGCCTTAACCAATTCTTACCAAACTTAGTTACTAATCCCAATTTAATTTTCCAATTGATGGTCGATGAAAACTTGAGTTATGACACTTTTCTTAGTATCATCGTTCAATATAATTTCACTTGCTAATACACATTATTCATATCATAAATTATTTGGGTATTATTTAACTTATGATGGAATATGGGTATCACTATGGTACTATAATGGAACTATATAATGAGGTTGGCATCAATTATTTGACTTAAAACATCCATGATACTATTAAAGTCTTATTTATTTGGTATACTTTGTTTACTTGATATTAAAAATAATTCCCAATATTGATAATTTTATACACTAGACTAATAAAATCCTTCTTTCAAACATTAAATTTGAGTTTTTTATTTTTATATATTACTATGTAAATTAGTTGCAACAAAATGTTTAGCAAATAAAGCTCATTTGAAAGGACTTAATCCATTTAAAACATTGATTGATTTTTCAATTAATTATCTTAGCTTAAAATACAATAATAACTTGTTTTATGTTCCAAATGAGCATTTTTTATTCTTGTTGAGGTATTATATATTCTAAATTATCTCTTGGAAGTGTGTTTTCATTGATAATTTTTTTCTTATCTAACACAGAGGATGATGATTTCAAAATTAAGGATAATTTAATTCTTCTCATGTTTAACTAATGTTTCTTTGACAATTTTAGTTTATAAAATGCATTCAATATGTTTGACAACCCATTGATGTATGTGGAAAATTGATTTAGTTCCCTCTTATGCAAATACATATTTTATTGCTTGTAATGTTATGTTATTAAAAATATTAATAAAATGAAATAAATTATAATTAAAAAGGCTAAAATAATTCCAAATGTAAATTGTTAAAGTTTAAATATTTTGAAAATAGGTGCATATGCTTTCTCAAAAAGTTATGGGTTTTAGATACTATATGCTACTTGTGTATGGTGGATTGTGTAAGTGGGTGTTGTGTTTAAGTTAAATTGTAGGTAAAATAAATAAAATCATAACAAGAATGATGTAGAGCTAAATCCACATATCTATCAAACTCTACCTTTGTTCTTCCTTGACTCACTTCCCTATGTTCCTTTGGGGTAACTAGGAGATATTGGCTATAATGATTCATGAGATAATGTTATTCTAGTTTCACATGAACTTTATACTATCATCAATCCACCCAATAACATTTAAAAATATATATCATACTTTATTCATGAGATCTCTTTACCTTCAAAACACTCTCAAAATGCATTAATACCAAAATGGCTTGCATAATAAATAAAAACACAATGTTTATTTCATTCATATTAACACTAATTATCTCCCATAACATTCTCTTTACAACCCTTCTCATGCCATCAACTCCAACTATTTGATCACTTACTCTAGACAAGTTCCTTCCTAGCTTTATGTTCCTTATAGCCCTATTTTGGGTAAACTCCTAGGGTTTAAAATAGAAACAAACTTTCACAATGTTATTTGTGTTTTTTAATAGATCCACAAACTTCCATTTGACATCACTCTTTATACAAACCCTATTTCTTTACCATCTCAAACCTTTATTAGGCCTATTTATTCCACATTCAAACCCAATAGTTGGTATTGTATGTATTATTTAGGTTAATAATTTAAAACCACATTAATCTCTTAGGTATGGATGAATATACATAATGACCAAGTTTTAGCCATTTTGGGTAGTGGAAACTCCTCCAATAGTAAAAACCCTAATCTAGGGTTTTTATGTCCCTATCACTAGCTAAGGGTGTATAAATTTTATTCTAATTAAAATTAAATAGTTTAACATAAAAATAGTTATATAAATAGTTATATTTGACCTTCTTACAACTTTATCCTTAAATAATTAATATCTAACAACCCCTAGATCGTTTATTATAAGAATTTCTCAGTCGTTTAATAATGCATTTGCATGCCAAAAAATAGGGGTAAAAGGGTTTTATTGTTCTTTCATATTTTAAAATATTCACACACCACCACGAGGTTATATTTAACTTCAATGATAACACTAAACCCTTATCACTCTTCATTAAGTCCAAAGACAATATACAATGTTAAGAACTCAGGGTACAAAATTTCTGAGTTTCATGCACTTTTTACTTTCTAGGAGCAAGGTTTATAACCAATAGGAATATATAAACACTCTAAGAATTTGTAACTTAAGACAATATACTCTTAACTATAAGACACATGTATTATCCAATCATACATAATATTAAAATAAGTAAAAATATCATTACTTTGTTTGCTCCTTCAACAGTCTTGTATAAGTGTATTTTCTGTATGATAGTCTTACCAGTCTGTATAGAAGTGATTTCCCCAACTTTAATCTTTGCCTCCATATAAAAAAATAATATGATCATGAACAAGATAAAAAATATCAAACAAATTTTTGGGGCCAACATCCCCCAAATTTTTGAAATTGGTGCCCTTGAGATGTTTTAGAACCTTATTTTTAAAAGCATTGCTATGTTCTTAAGTTTATACGGAATTTGAAGATCATCTATTTTGATAAGGTAGCATATTTTGTTGAAATTAATTTTTATAGTGCATAATCTTACTAATGGTTTTCCTTATTTACGAGAAATTTAGGTTCCATGGAGAAGACACTTGCATGTACTGACCAATAATTCACCTCTTGATTTTAGGTTGGTTTTCACTAACCTTTAGTCTATAGAAATTAAATCTTGAACCCTCTTCAATAGAACCCTATGTCTAAAACCCTTTGGTTTCAATTCAAAATATGGTAGGAGTAATTTAGAGGGAACACTTTATCCTTTTTTATACCTAGGTATAATTTTATATTAAGGCTTAGTCATGTTTATTAACACGACCAAACCTTAATACAAAATTATACCTATGTCATTACATATTACACCTTTAGCACCCTAGAAAATTTTAATTACATCTTGAAATGGTTTTGCATGTTCCCTTTTTATTTCCTAACTAAGTCCCTTTTATTATTTATTATCCCAATTTTTAATCCCAATGGCCCCTTCATGTTTATTAACACAAATAGATCCTATAGTTAAAACTTTGGTCTAAATACTTAATAATATTAGGTCCTAACTTAATCTTCACGCTTAATTACAAATCTAAAAAGCCTCACTTCATCATGTGATCCAATCTAATGGAGTGAGGAATGCCCTGACATTAATTTAAAATTAAGTCACCTTTAAAAGATCTATGGTTTTCATTATGGTTGGGGTAAAGATCTAACAGAGCAAATTGAAGGCTAAAAAGTTAGAGCTCTAATAGAGAACCATGTGGAAATAACTTATGACAAACTTCATTAGTAGAGGGTCCCACTTTCATAAAAGTAACAATGGCATGTGACTACTTAGATCACCATCTAAATATCATTTCTTCATCATAGACACCTAATCCAATGGAGTGGGATGAATCCAAGATCCTAAGAAGCTCCATGAGGATGTTATGTGGCACCCTCACATCTAACTATAATAATATCATGTGTTTAAAATTGACACTCTCGATCATGTAATTTGATGACTGTGAGGATGTTTATGACATTAGTAAGAAAATCAATTTTAATATAGTCTAATATTTTGTCTAGACAATAGGGGCATGTTTAAATGTTTTAATGATATACCTTTTTATATTTTGATGAAAGACTTAACATAAATGGATTTATCCTAAAGTTCTACATGTTTATTAATACAAAATAAACTTAGGATTAAACATTTAGCTTAAGTCCTAAATTTACCTGATCCATATAATTAACTTAAACTCTATGTGCTTTGCAGGATCTTGTGGCTCTCTCATAATCGTAAAAGCATGCTCTAATAGTGTAATATCTTTGAGTGGAACCTAGGAAACCCAAGGGCTCAACACGTGGAACAAGCTCAAGCATTGGAACTTTATAGGTGTGAGAATATTCTAAGTGGTGTAACCATAGAACTTGCTTCTTGTAGTAACGAATGAGGTAAAAGGCCTAAGATTATTATCAATAGTTCATACTATATCCCTGGATCCAATCCAATGAAGTGAAACCCAAAGGCATAACTTAAAGGCCAATGGCTAGTTGTCCTTGAATAAATTATGAAAAATGCCATGAAAAAATGCCAAATGGATGCCACATAAGATCTACATAAGCAAAACATGATAAAAATTAGATTACATCCATCTTAAAATGAAAACGTATAAAGACTAAAGTCTAAATTATATCAAAGACATGAATAAACCCATGTCCAAATCACCTCTACCATTAAAGCTCTAGGAAACTTTAAACTTAGCATAAAGCATTGAAATTGTGATTAGTTAAACCTCAATTTAGCTAAATAAATCCCAATAATAAATAAAAATAATCCATAGATATCTGTGAAATTGGTGTTTAACAATCTAAAATCTCAAGGAAGCAATGGTAGTGGGAAGGTAATAATGAAGGGAAGAAATAGAGCTTTACCTAGCTATAGACCATCTCAGTTATATTTTTAAGGACACAGAATTGGACACCATAGCATTGAAAAATGGGTGTAATAATTGGTTTGAGATTTTCTTCTACATAGAAGAGATAGAACCCCTCACTCAGAATGAAGGGAGACTTAAGGTGATCAACACCAAATACTAGGGCCTAGTCACTGTGCAATTAGCTAGCCTTCATTTTGTAGCTACTAAACTTGAGAAGTATTTCTTATGTTTCCCCTATGAAATTTGAGGGTTACTAAAAATTTCCATGATCCCATGTTTATTGTCCCTCAATCAAGAATTAGACCACCTAAAATGACCTTGACACTATCCTTAGACTATGGCTCAACCAGGAATATCATGTATTCAGAGATTACCAAGGAAGGATTCTAATTAACCAGTTTAGGGAAGGAAATAGGGTTTTAATGACCTTAATAAATAGAATTTATAGTGCTACCATAACCACCTATGTCAACTCCACATGGGTTTCCTATATGCATTTCTTGATAGATCATTAACTTTCCCCTCCTATTAGAGACATGATAAACATTTATTTAGGTTACTAATTTGTAGCCATTAAAAGGATGTCCTATTTTATCAATGCCTTACTTGCTTCCACCCAATTCCCTAACATCAAAAATTTATCTCCCAATAGTAGAATCATCATCTACCATCATTATTACAAGTTGCATATTTTCAAATATAGGAACCATAAGTAAATCATTTGTGATTCCTAAGATGTACCCCTTCATCGAAAGGTATGTGGAGATGATTGAGGGTGTATGGTATTATCCTAATTTCACTATAAATAGAATTGAGGGAACCATGTCCCAACCATATAGGTTGCCTATATATGTGCCTAATAAGCTGGCTGAGCAAAAAATAACCTTATAACTCATCAATGGAATTGATTGGCTATGAAAGGAAAATAAGAAAGGCTACCTCCACCCATTTCCCCTGATAATTGCAAGGACTACATTGCAAGTTTGGAAGTAGGTAAACATCATGTCTAGGTAGACATAATCTTTTATCTTCCAAATAGATGAATTGAGGATGTGGGATCCTAAAGGGGTAGTGAGTGACCATTTGATTTTTTTTCCTAAGCTAGTATATGAACACCAGCCTGGGGTCTATGACCATGTACACACCAAGGTAAGAATATTTGAATAATTTTTAGGTAGACTCAAGGAATGTAATGCCAAGTTAGAACATAGACTGACAAATGAAAGAAAACCATAGAGTACATTTGGAAAATGCATCCTCTACAGTATTATCTACTTCCTTCTACCTCTAGACCACCTCAACCACCTCCTCAAGTGGAATTTACACAACCTTAGAACATTGGTAAAAAGAAATTAGAATAAATTCCAAGTGAGACAACCTTATCTTTAATCCCTACACAAAAACCACCATCTCCAGTGGAGTATGTGGACATGGTGGCTCTTGATGCATATGAAATTTTTGAATTTTTTTTCAAAGTTCTTTCAAAAACCTATTATTCAAATGGAGAGGAAGTAGATGAATACCTTGGCATCCAAGTAGGATAAATTATAGGAACCCATGAACAAATGGAGGAAATTAAAAAGCATAAGGGAAAAGAACCTATGTTGGATATATTTCTAACCATAACTTAGAGGAAGAGGAGGACAAAGTTATCCCTTATCCCTACCAAGTCTAAGAAACCAAAAATTCCATTTGCCCATTTAGGCCAGGACATAAATTTATTTAGTGATGAGTTCTTTATATAGGGGCTAGTCATTATAGATTGGTTTAATTATGAGCAACTCCAAAATATTCCATCCATAGCCCATTCATGGGAAATAACATAGAATATCAATATCAATGTGAATAAGGACCTTCAACAATGGATAATTGAAATGATGAAGGAACAAGAAGAGATAAGACTAGTGGAAGGAAAAGGGGTTGGTGATAAAAAAATGGATTCTCTACGAGAATTCAACACCTTAAAGGTGGAAATTCTAGAAACCACCAATTTCACAAATCCCACCACTATAGTGCATTTCAATCTAGACACCTTAGGGCTAGAAAATATTACCACTAGAAAAGCTATGGTGGGTATATAAGAGCTTACCTTCTAAAAGGTGGAACCATTTATGAGACTAACTATAGTGGGAGAACAGGAATTGGGAAAGCATCCCATTCACCAGGAAGATGTGGAGATCCTAGTTGGGTCTCAATATTCACAAGCCTTATTAAGAATTAGATGGATGAATCAAAGGATTTCCAACTCAAAAAAGGAAAAGTAGAACTTAAAAAACCAAACCATCCTCTATATGCCTGATAGTATGATAAAAATGTTGAGTGAATCATTCTTTACCATGTTTGAATATTTGAAGGTAATGAAACTTGGGCATAATACCTTGACATAATAATTTATAGTAGCCAAATCCTTGGTCATCCAATGGCAAGCTTTGGAACATCAAATAACCAAGCTCATCAACATGCAAGTAAGAAGACAGATCCTAAGATTCAAAACTATTAGCCTAAGACACTTTAGTGTAGTCTTAGGAGTTATTGTGGACAAAATATAGGAGCTGAGCACATTACAAAATAATTTCAGCAAACTTGTGGAGGAAGATGATATTTTTATTAATATAATTGTAAAACTCTTAGGAACCATGCTAACAAAGCTTTCATAGACCACTTGTATTGGGTTAATAGATGATGAAGAATTCAAATATATATCCATTACAACCATTCAAGAGATCAATAGAAGGAGAAAAGACCAATTTATTAGTAAGAATCATAAGTTTATGAACATCATCTTCAATTTAGAGTAGTGAATTATAGAATCTAGAAGCATTAAGGAGGCCATGGCTAGAAATGATAGAATTCAATGAGCTAATAGACTAAGAAAATGGATGTTTAATGAAGCCTATAGTATATTTGGACTTGATCAATGAATAAAAAACTAATTTCAAGAACATCTTCCAACAAAGTCAGCTAGAGGGCCCACCGTCAACTTAATAAAATATTCTATTGATTATAATTTGGCATGTATTTATAAAATAGAATATTATATTGTATAAATATATGCTAGTTTGTTAGCATATATATTTCTAGGTCAGTCCAATGTAGAAGGTCATATGTATTCTAGAATTTTAATGAAAGGATAGCTATCCTTATTCTCCACATATGTATCTTGAAAATTGATTGGTACACTACTCATGCTCCCTATAAATAGTAAATGTTATCATTTTGTAAGGGAGAGATTTTAGAGCAAAATTATATACTTGAAATAGATAATATAGCTAACGAATTATGAAAAATTTGTCTATATGGTTGTGTTAAGGGTTACTAGATTTTTCTCTCAATTGCCTGTCTAGATCTTGAATTTGAATGGTTTTTTTGAATCCTAAATTGTATTTTTGTTATAGGGTTGCTAATCTATGCTACACTAGATTAGTTGAAAAGATTATAATATTCTTCACTTTAATTTTATTTGCATCAAAGATATGCTTTAGTTATCTAGTTGTACTAACAAAACATTAAATCATACTTGGTTCTTACTTGTATTTTCAGTTTATCCTAAAAAATTTGCTTGGTTTGTAGTGAAAATTGAGCATCAACTATTTTATATTACATACTAGTTTAATTGTATGTTCAATTAATTAAAAATTTGTCATGGTGTTTGAGATAAAGATCATCAATCACATTTGTTTCTTTTCTTCCCTACTCTTCTCTTTTAGTCCCTTTTAGAAATAACTCACTATATTTTAGATCTCATTATCATATATTCACTTAGGTTAGTGTATCTTTTAGCTTTAGTCAAATTTAATAAAAACTCACAAAGGTTTGGATCAAGGTGGCTCCCAACCACCAAATCATATAAATATTGTAGAACAGTCTACTTTACCTTGTTGCTATTTCACCATATGAACTAAAATTATCAATCACCTAAAACTCATGCTCTAAATTCTTAGGATTCTAAAATGATAAGTTTTCTCTAAACATTGATAGCACCTATGGTACACTTACAGCCATCAATAGGAGCAATTCTACTTGTGCTAGAAAGAGGGCTATCAATTTTGGTGTTAATTAATCAAAGGTTGTTATATTTTGAATTTTGAGTGGATCTTTACTCCAAAGTGTAAATATCATTGGTCTTAGAAGTTTATTACCAATATTTATTATTCTTGAGGTAAATATCATAGTTATTTGATGGATGATTTTCTCATTTTTTTTGTAAATATAGCTTTTGATTTGAATATATATAGTATTTGAGATTAGGATAGCTTATTTTATTCAAATATTAGGTAACATCCTATATATTTTGATTCATTTTGGGCTCAAACTTGTAAATATTGACTATACTTGCATGATAGGATATATTTTCAAACTATCTTATTAAAAATTGATGTCCTTTATCGTTTTTTACATGAATCTTTGTAGAATAAGCTTAGTATGCATGTTTAGTCCTTTCTCCTTGTAAATATTAACTTGATACACCATATTTTGAATAAGATTTCAATTATTCAATCTATAAATACCTAGAATTCACATCGGATCATGCTCAAAAATAAGGGAACCCTTACTCAAGCTATAAAGTCATGAAAAAGCTAGACGTGATAAAGGTAGATGAAGACTATCCAAGTCTTTACCCACTTATACTATTCAAGGTACCCTTGAATTTAGATGACATCCAGGTATGGCTTGGTTAGGAATCTCCCCTATTAATGTACAAGGTGTAGTTCATGATTTAACACCTAATCTTGAGAAGTATATACCCATATTTAGTCTAATTGGTGTTGTAACTGTAGAGGAACATGTTAAATATTTCAAAGCTATTTTAAGATTATTAAATGTCATACATGAGGATGTAACATGTAGGTTGTTTCCCTTTAATTTAAAATATGTATCATATAAATGGTCCTTAATTTTATTGATGATTGCATTACCTCATGGAATGATTTCAACACCATTTTTATTGACTAATTCATTAAGATTATTAGTCCTTGTGTCATTTATCATCAATCCACAAACATCAAGAGAGATGCAAGTGAGCCTAAAATATTTTTTAATGCCATATTATATAATATGTATAGTAAGACCATGGAACCCTACAAGCCTAATGATATCTTAGCCCTAGAAATATATAAGAATGTAGTAGATCTCATGACTTTTATGTTCTTAAAGAGATCTATCCTAGTTATAGCTTTATTAACCCAAGGTTATTATGAGGCAATAGTTATTAGTGATCAAATACAACCACAAGGTCAAATGGATTACTCCATTCCCAATGTTAACCCATGGATGGCTACTCTGAATCTTTTTCCCAATAACCAAAACACCCCTACTCTTAATCAACTCCTAGCTCTAAGCCTACTGCCCACTAGTTATGTTGCTCCTAATCAAAATCTAGGATTTCTTAATCACAAAACTACTAATGGATCTTCAACTAATGGTTAGAAAGACTTAATACACACTTATAATATAATAAATAATTAGGTCCACAATTATGGGACCCATAAGAGTTAGAATGAGTTTATATTAAAGATGGTCCAAAAACGTAGCACTAATTTTCTTCAGTTGCTAAAACAAGTTGGTAATACTAGTGAAAGTGATAGAAGGAACTTTACTTTCCAAAATTTCAATAGATCAGGAAATATATTTCAAAATGATAGCTTCTAAAACATCAACAAGGCTAATGAAACCACTTCTATTAATAAGACCATGGACAACAATCTCACTGATATTGCTTTATTTGACTACTATAGAGTGCATGCTACTGCTAAGCATGGTGAGAATGATTGCATTAAATTACACAAATCCTTTGAGGATTTTCAAGAAGAGATGGACACATTTGAAGTTTTCCCTAACAATTATAATGCTACAAATACTTCTAGGTCCAAGTCATCAAACCAAGTCCATATGGTAGAGACATTCTAATTCCATTTTTAGGAAGATAATGAATAAGAAAATATTTTTGAAGATACATAAGAATTTAAATAATTATTGAAGACATACCCTCTAAGGAATAGGAACTAGAAAAAAACATTGACCACTTCAACCCCTCCTAATAATTATGGGACCCCTCTTGATACCACTTCAAGGAATGACCTTGAGCCACCCAAATGAAGTTCTTCAAAACCTAGTGTTGATTCCCCAAGTAAGAATGGATATAACATTATTGAAGACATAAAGAAAATTAAGGCTACCATAAATTTGCATGAGTTAAATAAAATTACTAAACAAAGGGACTGGTTATTAGAGTCTTTGTCTAAAAAAATTGTGAAGCCACCCAAGGCTGATAATGCAAATGTAACCACGAAAATGGCCAAGGTATAATCTCCATGTCATGTCCCCTTTTTAGTTGACATGATCAGAATTGATGGTTAGCCTATTATGCGACCCTCGTAGGCTAATAAGATGGTTAGAGGGTCTTGATGGAGATTGGCTTGGCTTCATTTAGCAGATTTTTTCTAGTTGGCTTTCATTTGGGCTCGATCAGACATATATTGAGGGAGATATTAATATTTGATTGATTTAATCAAATATTAATTATCTAGCCTATTTTTAATTAGAAACCCTAATTCTAATTTAAGAAACCCTAATTAGGGTAAGCATATCTTTTGAGGGTATAAGGGTTTCTCATGGAGGCCATTATTGAATTATGCATTAATTATTGATTTTGATATTGAAGAATTTTTTTGTGAAGACTGAGCCAAGGGTTCTAGGATTCCATTGTAGTGGAGAACGTCAACTCTTCATTGTGTGTGATTTAGAGGCTGTGAGATATCAGCTGATTTATTGCCAAATTGAGAGATAGCTTCATACAGAAGTTATCATAGAGGTTTACAAATTTGAGAGGTAACTTCATACAGAAGTTGTCCCAGAGCTCTCCAGGTATTTCTTTATTTAGTTTTCATTCAATAAATTATATAGATAGAGATCTTCTATATTAGAACTGTATATCTTGGGATCAGGTGTTTAGCAATCAGGGTGTGTTATATTTTATTGGCAGTTGTATGAAGTCTGTACAGATCTAAACAAATTCACATAGAGACTGACATCAATAGACAGAGATCCTCAGTGACCGACATCGGCTGACCTATCACCAACATTAGCAGGTTAATGACCCCAGTCGACCAACAATGGTAATATAACTGACGTCAGCGACTGTGTTTTTGACACAACAGGTTGAGACACACAGATTCAGGGTATTTTCCTAATTGTTGGAAGATAATCAAGGTTTTAAGACCGTATCTAAATATTCCTTTTTATGCATGACTGAAGACATCTATTGTAACCATCTGGACAATAATAAGATTAGTGATTTGCCAATTAAGAGATTTACTATGATTTATTTACTTATTTGAAATTATCTTGCAAAAATTGTATCATTATTCAGAGCTGTTTGTGTTTCTATATTACCAATTGGTTGGGGATATTACAATGGTATCAGAGCTTTGTGTATCTATATTCCCTATTTGAAGGGGATATTATAGTGGTATCAGATCTAAATCCTACCATCCTGAGGGTTTATAGATCTTATGCAGCCACAAGAGTTGGGACCACACAAGTATAACACGCACAATAGAGCCTTGCTTGAAGGCACCCAAGTGTTAAATCAACCAGCGATCATCATGAGTGACAGGCGTGAGGGTAGCCCACCTAGGGGTCACAGGTATGATGTTGATTAGGACACCAAATATTTCTATCATGTTATAATGATAGGGCAGTAGCAGATGAATCAAGCCATATAGGCACTCACTACTATGGTAGAGAGGATGAACCCACCTGTTAGATATAATGGGGAATAAGGAGATAACATGAGTGCTACTATTAATTAGAGACCATAGCTGACCCATTTTAGGACCGCTGATAGACCCACATGGCTTATGTTTGTACAGGACAAACCAGAGGCTCCAACAGAAGAGGTGGCAGGTGATTTCCTATTTATAGATACCCTCATGGCTACAACTGATGAGTGGAACTTATTAGATTTGCATGTTCAAGAGAAGATGTCCTTTGATCATTTTTTTACTCTAAGGAGAGAGCATTATAGATTAGTTAGACATGATTAGAGGCCTAGAGTTCAATTTAGTGAGATGAAGAAGGCTACTGACAAGCTTTCTTTGACTACTTTTGACGACAGTGGCAAGGTGACAGCTCAAGCTTGGGTTCATAAGCTTGACACCTTTTTGGCATTGAGACCAATGATAGAGATAGAGGCCATCAAATACGCCACTTTGCACTTGGATGGAGTAGCACATGATTGGTGGTACCATGGTATGGTAACACTTTAGCATAACCAGGTGACAGAGTACCAGGACTTTGTGGATAGATTGGTTGAGTGGTTTGATAGGAAATATCCTGATGTTTACTTTTGAGATCTGGCATAGTTGAGACAAATAGGTAACTTGGAGTCCTTCATTGATGAGTTTTAGAGATTGGCAGTCATGGTGCTCAATATTTCAAAGCGTAGATTGGTAGTTCTCTTCATGGAAGGATTGACAAAACCATTGAGAGGTTGGATCAAAGCCTTTGATCCTCCTTCATTATAGATAGCTATGAATAAGGTGCATAGTATGGAGATGGCAGCCCCATCCAGTAAATCTAACTCAGGAGGTACTTCTTCATCCAGGGATCATAAGTGCTCCAATGGAAATAGAGAGAGACCAGATTTTAACATAGATAAATTAGGTGTTAAGAATGATTCTAAGGCAAATCATGTAGCACCAGCTTCAGATCAAGAGGCTCTTAATGATCTACGTAGGAAGAAGCTTTACCTCTATTGCAAAAGTCCCTATGATGCCAATCACGATTATCCTTTGAGGCCTAAGGGCAAGGCAAATCATGTGATGTGGGCATATTATGAGGATTTAGATTCAGAGGATTCTGAACAATAGGATGGTTTAGAGGAGGCAGAGGCTTTAGAGCCTAAGGTAGAGGCATATTTAGAGTTTCATATACAGGAGGCACACCTATCTAACATTTAGTTAGATGAGTCATTTAGACTCTGTGGAGTTTTGGCAGGTCAGAAGGTCATCACCCTTCTTGATATAGGAGCCACACATAATTTCATAGATGCTATATTTGTGGAGAAGTGTGGACTCACTACTAAATATTTTGAGGGCATTAGAGTTAAGGTATCTGATGGTCACACTCTTAGGTGTGAGTGTATGATTAGAGACCTCCCCTTGCGCTTGAACAATAGTTTAAGGCTGATTATTATGTGGTGAACATGGGGGATATAGACTTAGTCTTGGGTATGAAGTGGCTTCATCCATTTGAGGAAGTTACTCTTCATCTCAAGGACATGGAGGTTTGCTTTGATGCTAAAGGGAAGACACATATTCTTAAGGAAATATGGGGCAGCAGCTTTAGATATATGTTTTTTCATCGGATGGAGATGCTCATACAACATGACATGATAGAGTGTGATGACATGTGCACATTGGTACCAACACAGGAGAGATATGAGGATGAGCTTGGTCTTGAGGTGAGTTTAGTTTAGGAGTTATCACATGTGGTAGGGGCTCAACTTTTTGTTACAGTCGGGTCACAGGTTGATGATGATATCACTATTTCTAGCCTTCACCATCTGGATTTAGATATTATTCAGGTAAGGAGTTTACTTGAGTTGCCTGATGATTTTCATTTATGGATTGCATGTTGGGGTGATTATCTTAGTATTAGAGATGATGTGATGCCATTAGATGAGAGTTGTGATGGACATGGCATGGATTTCGTGTTGATTGATAGTGGTGGAGATCATGACTACATTTGGGATCTAGGTGGATTGATGGGTGTATCATTCAGTGATTGCTTGAGGGCAAGCAATTTTAGGAGGGGTAGATTGTCATGTCCCATTTTTAGTTGACATGATCAGAATTGATGGTTAGCCTATTATGCGACCCTCATAGGCTGATAAAATGGTTAGAGGGTCTTGATGGAGATTGGCTTGGCTTCATTTAGCAAAATTTTTCTAGTTCGCTTTTGTTTGGGCTCGATCAGACATATATTGAGGGAGATATTAATATTTGATTGATTTAATCAAATATTAATTATTTAGCCTATTTTAAACTAGAAACCCTAATTCTAATTTAAGAAACCCTAATTAGGGCAAGCATATATTTTGAGGGTATAAGGGTTTATCATGGAAGCCATTATTGAATTATGCATTGATTATTGATTTTGATATTGAGGAATTCTTCTGTGAAGACTGAGCCAAGGGTTCCAAGATTCCATTGTAGTGGAGAATGTCAACTCTTCATTGTGTGTGATTTAGAGGGTGTGAGATATCAGCTGATTTATTGCCAAATTGAGAGATGGCTTCATACAAAATTTATCATAGAGGTTTACAGATTTGAGAGGTAACTTCATATAAAAGTTGTCCCAGAGCTTTCCAGGTATTTATTTATTTAGTTTTTATTCAATAAATTATATAAATAGAGATCTTCTATATTAGAACCATATATCTTAGGATCAGGTGTTTAGCAATTAGGGTGTGCTATATTTTATTGGCAGCCGTACGAAGTCCATAAAGATTTGAATAGATTCACACAGAGACTAACATCAGTAGACAAAGATCCTCAGTGACTAACATCGACCGACCTATCACCGATGTCGGTAGGTTAACGACCCTAGTCGACTGACAATGGTAGTATAACTGGCGTCAGTGATTGTGTTTTTGACACAGTAGCCTGAGACACATAGATTCAAGGTATTTTTCTGATTGTTGGAAGATAATCAAGGTTTTAAGACCGTATCTAAATATTCCTTTTTATGCATGACTAAAGACATCTATTGTAACCATCTGGACAATAATAAGATTAGTGATTTGCTAGTTAAGAGATTTACTGTGATTTATTTACTTATTTGAAATTATCTTGCAAAAATTGTATCATTGTTTAGAGTTGTTTATGTTTCTATATTCCCAATTGGTTGGGGATATTACACTCCACCCATCTTATTTATAGTCAATATATTTGGTTAGAATATCCACAATTATCTTCTATATTCTAGGGCATCAAATAATGTCATGCCTACCGGAATATGTGAACAACTTGGGCTGACCCCAATCAAGCCTAATAGGGTAGTTACATAATTAGATAAATCAAGATTCAAATTCATTGGATAATTATTAAATGTACACATGGAATTAGTCAATGAACCCAAAGTGCAAGAATTCATTGAAATTCAAGTAGTAGACATTCCCAATACATATGGACTACTCTTAAGAAGAGAATGGACCAAGGACTTAAATGGATATATGTCTACTAATTATTCCTATCTATGGCTACCTTATAAGGGTGATCCAAATCAAATAAGAGTGGAAATAAAATTGAGAATGAAGCATATGATTACTAAATATAATTGTAGAGACCAAAATTACATTACACAAGTGTATAATGTGTTGTGTCAAAACCCCCATTAGACCCCTTTTGTAACAAGTCTTCCCATCCCATGCCTTTACCCCACATAATTAATTAATTAATTAATATTAATATAATATTCCCTTTGCCACCTTGCCTAGCCACCTTCCCCCAAGACAAATTCTCCCAGTGTGAGTCACCACTAGACTTGGTCTCCCATAAAATAACTAATTCTTACCCTATGAACTAATGTATAACCAATTAAACTATACCCAACCTTACATATTAACCATTTCTTAATGGGTATCACACTTGGCACAGAGAAATGGAAGAAAGGAGCCAAAAATATCCCTTTTAACCTATTCTTATGCCACCAACATCGGTCAACCCTCAACTGACGTTGATCAATCCAAGACCAATGTCAGTGGGATTACCAACATCGATTACTTAAACAACATTATAAACCCATTTTGATCCCCCACAAACATTCTCTCTCTCTCAAGAAAAAATTCACTCAAGGGATTCAAAGCACTCTTAACAAGATTTTGGTGGTTATCCACTGTAACCAGGCTCACAAATTCTTTATACTAGTCAAATATTGAATCAAAATTAATCCATTATGTAAAGAGATTGAACTATAGTGAATAGGTAGCACACACTCATCCATATTCAGTCAGTCACCCTAACAAAGCTTTATCAAGAGTATTTATTCAAGTACATATATCATTTAAGCATCCATGTATTCTATGAATTTTAATTGTTTCTAATTAATGTTTACACAAGCCTCATCTATCCCTGAGGAGGATTTTCAAAAATCCTTCATCTCCACACCTATGCCTTAACCAAACCAAACTCCTCACCTAGACTTTTTACCATCTCTTTAACCCCATCATATGACTCTTTTTCAACCCCATTAACCTATCAAATATCCTTCCTTACACACAAGAAAGGGTTCTATAAATTTCTAACTCCATTACCCCTACCGACATCAGTCACATTACCACTACTAACATCAGTTGCCCTATTGATGTCAGTGACTTCCCTTTTACCCAAATCACCTTGAACCATTCTCAAATAGCCCTCTAACAAACTAAAATTTTATTTTTATTGCTTTGTGATACTGACTAATACACACAGGTTACATAAAAGGTATATGTAACTCTCTCTCTCTCTCTCTCTCTCTCTCTCTCTCTCTGTCTCTCTCTCTCTCTACTTTACTTTATCATTTAATTTTTAATTCTTTGTATTAAATAGTTGAATATCATCCCTTGACAAGTTTCTCACTTCCTAGAACAATAAAGTTTCTTGGTAGCCCACTCACCAACCTACTAACAAATATTTTGTGGTAGTGTGTTCTTACTTGTAGGTGGTCCTCCCTAGCCAAAGAGGAGTTCCTAACTTCATTTGGATATGGGGCACACTAATATGGGTACATATAATCACTAATCCCCAACCTTTCTTTCTTTGTTTCTCACTTCTTGAATTTAATAAAAAATAATTGAAACATTTCTAGCACGCCTGGTGGGACACCTAGAGTTTTCCTTGGGTTCATTGTATGCTTTTTAAGCATTTATTTAAGTGCACAATAGTGAATTTGTTATTTATTACACTTTCTCTCTCCTCTTATTCCTTATAAAAAAAGGAAAAAAATAAAAATGTAATTTTCTTGTTTTAGAAGCAATAAATTAAACTCTTCTCTTACTCTATCATTCTTTTTGCTAGAAATAAATAAAATATATTTTTCAAGTTAAAAAGAATTATTTTCTTTTGCATGCACACATAGGATAGGGAAAATCATCCTCTTTTCCTATTCCTCTTTGTTTTTATCTGAATTAACATAATTTTTATTTGGGTTTAAAACATACTGCATTTAATTCTCTATATGTTGCATAATTAACACATCTAGTTAATTAAAGCATTACGAATGAATCCTAGGTCATAAATGTAACACATCCAAACCACAAACACAAAATAAACACTTCAACATACCTAAGACAAGGCCCATTGGGATTTCATCACCTGGTGGATCACCTTACCCTACACAATTATTATACATGAACATCATTACCAAGGGAAGAGCCCAATCTATTCTCTAGTAGAGTATAAACTCTAGGCAAATGTTACATTTTGGCTAAGTGACCTGGCTAAGCTTCATGATCCTAAATTGGAGAGAGTAAGCTCCTAACATAGGTTACGTACCCAATCTAACATAGATACTTTTTGAAAACCAAAATTTACCTAAAACCATCCTTAGACTACTTTTTAGTACCTATAAAAGCCAATTCTTTTCCTCATTCTCTACTTAAGGCAATATCCAACATGACTAAAATTAATCTCTAGTAGTTAATATTAGTGCCTACATGCTATTTTCCATTTTCTATAAGTTTGAGTTTGTGAAGATGCTTCTTTTATAATTTATGAGATCAAAATAAATTTGATATATACAAAAGTTGAATAATCTCTGAAAACTAGACTTTCTAAGTGTTTATCACTCTCATACAGATTCTATAAGACCTTTAAAACACCTGGATTTCACTCTCTAAATCCCAAAAACTCATTTTTTTGCACTTTCTAGTCTTCCATAGTGACCAACATTGACTATCTATAACTGACATCAGCAGGTGCCCCAATCGACATCAGTCATAAGTGACTAAAGTTAGTGATTATCTAAATCTTCAAATTTACAATTTGCCTTAAAAATAACTTCACACAACCTTTAAAACTTTTTTTAACCTCGTTTACCTTCAGCTTGACCTTAACACAATGTATTTAGACCATTAGTGTATTATTTTTCATGGTTTTAACACAAAGCCAAACAAAGACACTTGTTGATTATGCAAGACATCAAGTACTTCCACCTTCCCCTTCTATTTCTGAATCCATGATGAAAAAAGATATGGAAATAACACCCAACCCTAATCAAATTCCCATTGTAGTTACAAGCGATCAATATTTCACTTAATTTCTTGATCATAATGTAACTACCCTCCAACATTACCTTGCTACAAGCCAAACATGAACCTCTTTAGGTGACCCACTCCTTGGAATGCCAACATCATTGATGGTATCAAATCTATTTTTGACTAAACCTTCTATGGTTAGCCAAACCATCACATCAACCAATAACCCAGATGTGCATGATATTCCAAGTGTAACATCACTTGCCATTCAATCCAACCTACACCCTATCATAACTTGCTTACCTTCAAAATAAGAAGGGTCCTAATCTATTTCAACCCCATTTCAAAACAAGGTGGTACCCATCCCATCATCTCTTACACCTATTAATACCTGAATCACAACTCACCCCTCATGAAGCATAAATATGACTTCCACTCAACCCATAACCACAAATCAAACCATTGCCCTTACTTCAGTTGCGAAAGCCCCATTTCTTTCTATGTCTCAACCTATGAATCACTATACTTATGTCATGTCAACACAACCATAATAGGTAGTGTCATATATGCCTTCAACTTCTTATCCTCTTCCTTAGAATGTAAGAGGTGTTTCTCAAGCAAATCCTCTTCTTGACCTCATCAAAATGCTCATGGATAAAATGAGAAACCTTGAGACATCTATATATGGATCAAATAATATTCTATCTGATGATCATATCTATAATGAACCCATTCACCCCTTTGTACCAATTCATCCATACCCAAACCAATGAGAACACCAAAAATTTGCTCTTTTTGAGAGCAAAGAGGACCCATAGCAACACTTATGAGCATTCAGACATGCTTTCTATTTGATAAGACATGATGATGCACTATTACTTCACACATTCCCCATGTCTCCTTTAGGAGTTGCTTTGGATTGGTACAATTCCATCATGCACCATTCATTATTATCCTTCACTTAACTTTCACAACTTTTCCTTGATCACTTCTCCATTAATATCTCTAAAAATGTTTCCATAACAAACCTTTATTTTATTCAAAAATTTGATGATGAAGCTATTGCTGATTTCATTGCTCATTAGAGAGTTCTCATGAACCAACTCTCCTTCTTCCTGCCTCAACCTGAGCTCATTGAGCTCTTCTCTAGGGCATGTGTAAAACATATTTCATCCACACTCTAGGTGCAAACCTTTCTCACATTCGATGAAGCTTTCACAATGGTGTGAAAGCTTAAAATCTAGGCCATAGATGAGGATAGGATCAAATTACATAGTAAAAATTCTAATTCTAAAGCAAATGATCCTTATTCATCTAAAAATTCCCATCCAAATCAAAAAACCTAAAGGGTCTAAAAATGTTGTGGTTGTGAAATCATCTTCTTCTACAAGCATGACTCAACCCACAACATAATCAAACACAATCAACCCAACAAGACTCTTTCAACAATGGTATGAACAATGAGAATATACTCCTATTGGGGAGTTATACACCTCCATTTTAGAAAATCTACTCAACCAAGGAGTTATCAACCTTCCTACCATCAAACCTCCAATCCAATTTGATCCTTCTTGACCCATTCCAACATGGTTCAAAGAGGATGAATTTTGAAACTATCGTCATGCCAAATCCCATAATGTCAATGATTTTAAAACTCTTAAAAATATTGTCCAAAATATGTTGGATAGGGGTAATCTTATTTTAGATAATCCAAATGCTCCCCCAAACTAGAATATGGACATATTCAAACAACCCTTCCCTAATCACACACCCAACCAAAACATAGTCCACACTACTCCTCAAACTTCTTTAGATCATAAAATTCATATAGTTAATGTGATATTACCCTTAACCCAACCATTTCCATAATAGGAGGTGCCTATTTTTCATACTCCTACCCCAAAAATGGTAGAATTTGGTTTGACTCCATGTCTTCTTTTGACATAAGAACATATTTTTCCTATTTCGCTTCCAGGTGAGGAAGAAAAACCTTTACCACTCCCATTACCCCATAAGAATTCACCAATTACCTTTGCACTTACCTCACCTACACTTTCACAAAATGGAGATTAGGCTTCTCATATCCCTCAAAGAAATATTGAGAGAAATGCTTTGTTACTTCCTCTTCAACCCATAAAATAAAGTGACTCATCCACTCCTCATTCACAAATAGATGAGTTGAATTTCTCCACTTTAACATTTGACGAAGCAACCATTGAACCAACCCCAAACCAACCCATATTCATAGTCCTCCTACACATGGAGGATCTTACCATGCCTACTCCTCATCCACATGTTGAAGGAATAATCATACCATTTCTTTATCCCCTTGAGGAGCCCTCATCTCCTCATTCTCTACCTACTATAGAAGAACATACTTCTTCATATATTACTTGAGAAGATGACCCTATTTTGAAACTTTCTCATCTTTAGATGGAAATATCAGAGGCAAATAAATACCCTCTCTCTCTCAATCATCCAAAGACAAACTGGTTGAACCTACACCAATGACATATAAACCATTTTCACATTTAGTGGAAAATATTGAATTCCTTGATTCTAATAAATTAGATCAAGCGGTATTTTGGAATCACCTTAAAATGCCTTATCTAACATAAAGAGTATCTCCCTTCATTATTAACCCTCTCACAACCAATTTTTTGATAAGGTGTATGTTTCTTCACCTAAGCTTTCATAAGCCTCCTCTTCTACTTTAAAGCCCTCCACCTCACATGCATCTACCACATTAAAACATATAAGATCTTTAGGCCAAAAACCAATTTCTAATCTAGTTCATCTACATATGAAGTTAGATTTAACCCCTCAAAAATAAGGGGTTGTCTCTCTACCTGAACCAAAGAAGAAAGGTAAAATCCCAAAACCTCAATGATCTACCCTTCTTCCACTTTAAACCTTACCATCCATTTTGGTTCCACATCCCTCTACCTTGGTGGGATTTTTCCCAACCCATGTAAAACATAAAGTGAAATTACCTCCATTATTACCATTACTACCTCACAAACCTTCAACATCTAGCACCCTCTTACCCAAACTTAAAAATGTGGAAGTAAAATATGTGAGTTCACCACCACCTAAAAGGGTGTCACACAAGACTACACCCATCACCACCAAACTCAAAAAGGTGTCCACTCCACCTATGACAATGTGTATTAACCTATTTTAAGGCTCCCAATAATTCTATCTACACTATTTATTACAAGCATCATAAATAACTATTCCTCCCATCAAACCATTTGATCCTCTTGGACCAAAACCATTATGGTTCAATGATTCACAAGTTTGTTTATATCATTTTTCTTTGGGACATGATACTAAGAGTTACAAAGCTCTCACAATAATCATTCATCAACATTTAGATTTTGATGCTCTCTTGGGTGTTAAATTAGTTAAAAATCCTAACGTTCAACTCTCAACATCCACAATGCCTCACAAAACCACCTTTCACATTAAACCCAAAGATGTTATTGTACCTTCTCTATCACCTTCTTCAGCTATATTTTAGATTAACATGATCAATGTGACTACACAATCATAAAATTAAAAATACAAAGGAAAAAAAAGGTCTCTACTCCTTAGATTTGACCCTTTACAAAGGATGTCCCCTCTTTAAATCTCAATATTTACATCTTGGGAGTCCCACAACAGTCATCATCAGGAGTTATCTAAAACTCCATGCTGAAGCAACTTCACCAATCCTTGGTGAAGATGTCTCTATATGAGTTAATTCAAAAATCATCCCAACATTGATAAGCTCTCATTAGTGCCTTAAAAGTGGTTAAAGTTAAACTTGAAGACCTTCAACCCATTGTAGACTTCATCAATTCTCTCAACACCATTTCTATGATCTCTTTTAGTGATTCAAAGATCCCCTCTTAGCATCCTAAAGATCAAGATTCTAACCTCATAATCACTACCTATATTGATCAACATCATGTCAAGATTTTTATTATTTATGGGAAATCTCACATCAACATCATTTCAACCCACTCTTACAAGTAATTAGCACTCCTTGACAATTGTTTGTCACAAATAGATGAAGTGTTAGATTCTTTTAATGACTCTACTACTACAACTATTGACACCATGGTCTTGCACATTCATATGGGTCCTCATGACCTTCAAAAGTTATTTTATGTTATATATGGTGAACTATAATATGACATACTTCTTAGGTGACCATGAATACGTGCTATGGCATGTGTACCTTCCACATTGCACCATTGTGTTAAGTTTGAATACAATGGTCAAGTTCATGTCATTCCCACCAAACCACCTCCATTCAAGACATGTAACATGACCTATAGGCCAAATGATGTTATTATTCCTTTCAAGACATCATACCCTCCACAACCAACTTTTGAAGCCTCCACAAGTTCTACTACCCTAGACACACCGCTACCAACTACACAGGTTCCTAACAAAGATCTCATGGAGGAAACCTTCAATCGATTATCACTTGGTGAATATCATTTATTAACTCTCAACATGTTCCATACCCTTCAAGAGAATGTAAAACCTCACATGAGTGATAAATATAATCCTTGTATTGGTATGATCATCCCATATGGTCCAATCCATCTCAAAACCAACTTCACATATGATGGAATTAATCAATCTATTGTCATATGTAATTCATCCTATTCACCCCAAAAGCTTAACTATGACTTTTCCTTCTTAATCAATCCTATATTTGTTCATACTTATCTCTATAGGTGTGATTAGAAAGGTTTTGGTCTAGAACGTTATGAGCAAGGTGCTTAAATGTCTATTCAATACCCTACCCATCAAACCATTGATAATTTCAAATAAAGGCATGGCATTGGTTATGTTGACCCAACTCAATCCATTAATAATTATTCTATTCCCATCAATGAAAAACATGTATCTCCTTCCAACTCTTCTTCTCCACCATCACTCACTAAATTAGAGGTATCTATACCTCCTAATTTTTGTTTCAATAAATGCCATTCACTTGGGCCCCATTACCCATCACCAATATAGGGAGACATGGACCTTTCCTCTCATACATCCTCACATGATTGATGAGGATTCTACCATAATTAACATAATCTTTTATGTAACTGATGATGATATTCTTACCTATATGGGTGCTGATGATTCCTACATCAAATGATCACTCCCTTTTCATACACAAATTATGTTAAATGAATCAACCATCGACAATAACTTGCATTCTCATGATGACCCCAATATTATTAAAATAGGCCAACCTCTAGATTTTTTCAATCAAAATGACTACACTACATTTCTCTATGACCATAGTATGGATTTTTCTTGGTCCTATAAAGACATGCCTAGTATTGACCCCTTAATCATAACCCATAACATTATCACTAATCATGATGATAAGTTAGTTAAGAAACATCTTCTCAAAATGCATCCATGTATTGCTCTCCTTGTCAAGGATGAGCTCCAATGCCTCCTCTCTATTAACTTCATCTAACTTATTGACTACCCGTAATGGGTTTTTAACATTGTACCTATTATGAAAGCAATAGGGGGAATCCAAATTTATACTAACTACCATGATGTCAACCTTGCTTATCCAAAGGATGACTTTCCTTTACCAAGTATTGATTAGCTTGTTGATTTGATATCCAACCATTAGATGTTATCACTTATGGATAGATTATATGGATATAATCAAATCTAAGTTACCCCTAAGGATCAACACAAAATAACCTTTGCCACCCCATCGAGAACTTTTTATTATCGAGTTATGCCCTTTGGATTGAAAAACACTAGTGCTACCTATCAATGTGCCATGACTTATATCTTCCATGACCTCTTACACATAATTATGGAGGATTATGTTGATGACCTACTAGGGAAATCTAAACTTCATCAGGATCACATGGGGGTCCTTAAAATCATTTTCACTCACCTTCTACAGTATAAAATTTGACTTAATTTAAATAAGTGTGTCTTTGGTGTTCTTTTCAGAAGGCTCTAGGGCTTTATCATCTCTCTTTAAGGTATTTAAGTAAACCCTACTAAGGTTTGGTAAATCCTCAAAATTCCTCCACCAACCATACTCAAACAACTCCATAGCCTCTAAGGTAAACTCCAATCCATTCGTCACTTTATCTCTCAGCTATCGAATCATTGTCAACCTTTTCACCATCTTCTAAAAAAGGAAATTCCTTTTCATTTGGATAAAAATTGTGAGGAAGCCTTTTATGCACTCAAATGGTATCTAATTTCTCCACCCATCCTTATTCCACCTAAAAAGGACCAACCCTTTTATATTTATATCTCTTTGACCGACCATTCTTTAGGAGCTATGATAACACATAGGGATGATCACCACCATGAGCAAGCAATCTATTACATAAGCCAAATGCTTATTGACTACAAAACTCATTACACTTATATCAATAAGTTATGCCTTTATTTGGTATTTTCATCTTCTAAACTACAACATTACCTCCTTAGCCACAAAACTTATGTCATCACCCACACTAACCCTTTCAAATACATGCGCTCTAAACCTTACCATAACCAATGCATCACTTTGTGGATTATGCTTCTAGCTAAATTCAATTTGGAATTCATCCAATAGAAGTCCATCAAATGGAAATCCATCATTGACTAACTAGATACCACTCCTCTCCTTGATAGCCAACCCTCAAATCTCAAATTCCCCAATGAGTTTATTATCACATTTTATACCGATGATATCACCTATGAAATGATGATGTTATTTGATGGGTCTAAATGTCAAAATGGTGGGGAAGTGGGAGTTATCCTCATCTCTCTTAATGGTGAGATATTACCTATATTGTTTAAACTAGACTTTGACTACACCAACAACATGGCCAAATATGAAGCGTTAATTTTAGGGCATCAAATGGTTATCTTCCTAGAAATCAAATCCACAACCATTTTTGGTGACTCATAATTAGTCATCAACTAGGTCAATGGTTCTTATCTATGTAAGAATGAGACTCTATAATGTTACAAACATCATGTAGATACCTTATTAGAATCATTCAACCATTAAATTTTATATAATTTTCCTCGCTCAACCAACAATTTTGTAGACACAATGGCTTCTTTAGCCTCCCACATACCCTCTTTCTCCTCTTCCTCCAAAATCTATGTTACTATACATCACCTAACTTTGCCTTCTAAAATTTACTCCAACATCCTATTTTTGTGGAATATCACTAATGATCCACATGACTTATGGTATACTTAACTCATATATTACCTCACTTACTCTATTACTCCTCCTGATCTCTCCCATAATGCATAGTGTACATTCATAAAGTGTGATACATATTACACTATATTAGGGGGACTTATATAGAAATGGGGTTTTAATGGTCTCCTCCTTTCATGTCTCACTATTAAATAGGTTCCATTTGATATTAAGGAGGTTCATGATGGGATTTGTGGTTGTTATTTTAATGGTCACACAATTTCCAAGTGTCTCCTTCACCTTGGCTATTATTGGCCAACATTTTCTCATGATTATACTGACTATGTTAGATGTTATCTCAAATTTTAATAACATTCCAACCTATTTCATATTCCTATTCATGCCTTGTAAGTTGCTAAGGACTTTTGGCACTTCTCTTAATGGGGTTTCGATTTAATTATTGAGATTAACCCCCATTCCTCTCTTTACCACCGATCAATCATAGCAGTAATAGAATACAACACTAAGTAGGTTGAGGCCATTCTTATCATATCCACTAAGGCTAATAAAATCATTGAATTTATCAACCATCATATCATATGCTATTTTGGTGTACCTTAAAAAATCATAATTAACAATTGTAAGTCTTTCAAAAAGTAGACTGCCCAGCAACTCTATGATGCCTTTGGTATCAAGCTCAGCTTATCTTCACCCTATTTCCCATAAGACAATGAGCAGGATAAAGCCTCTAACAAAATTTTGACCAAAATCCTTATGAAAGTAATTAACCTTGCTAGCAAGGATTAGCACATTCACATCCTTTATTCTTAATGGGCTTACTATACTAGCATTTATACTTCTATAGGAGCTACACCTTTCTCCCTGGTCTATGGGATGGAATCTATTTTGCCCCTTGAAGTCCAAAATCCTTCTCTTAATATCTCATTACAAGACATTCTAAATAATGATGAATTTTTCCAAGAATGTTTGGCTCAACTTGAGATGCTTGATGAACACCATCTCATAGCCCTTAACCATCTCCACATCGATCAAGAGCGTATCAAACGTGCCTATGATATAAACATTAAAGAGCATGATTTCAATATTAGAGATATCATATTAAAGGAAAATAAACATGTGACTAACTTGGAAAAGAGAAAATGGGGCACATTTTCTCCTAACTAGCTAGGACCCTACATTATAACTCATAAATATGGCTCTGGAGATTATCACTTATCTTCACTTGAAGGATGACAAAAACTTGAACTTCTAAATGCATTGCATTTATGACCATTATTTTTTTAATTAAGCAACACTTTACATTGTGTTTAAATTAAGCTCATCCCTTGATCAAACCCACTATATTCATATTCTTTTCACCTTACCCTTATTCCTCCACACTTAGTTAAACTACGAAGTGTTTTGGTTTTGTCCCAAAATATGGAACATATATAAGCCTCTGTAGACTTGACCATGACTAAAGTAACAAAAAGAATTAAAAAATAAAAATAAAAATAAAATAATATGGGATACATCAACTATTCCAAATCATGCCTAGCTCTTAACAAAGTAGACTACTCCCTTGAAGGACAACTATTAAAAACTAGCAAAATAAAAAAGACTAGACCATACCTTTGAAGGATGGCTAAGTCAAAAGAAAAAAGTACTCTCAAAGGAAAATATAATGTAGAATCTTCCCTATTAATCAGCTTAATCCCATTCTGAGCTTCCTACATTGATCAACTTACACAAGAAAAGCAAAAACAAATAAAAATGAGAAAAGCAACACAATAACTTTATGTCATGGACTTGTCTATAGTTGCTCTCAGGCAACACACAAATGAGGCATATCATTATTACTCCAAAGGTTACACTACCTCATTACTCCTATTACATTTTACACCCTCTTTCCCTCAACAACACATTTTCAAAGGACTTTGAGCATACTTAACACAAGGCGATAACCATGCTTTTCTAACTAACAGATGGTCAACTAATGCAATGCATAAAAAATGTTTAAACTTTAGAGCCTATTTACATTGTTATTTTGGTTTGTGTCAATAATGAGCACTGTGTCTCTCTCTTTTACCTTTCACTTCACATGTTTACTTATCTTCTATAGATACATTTTCTAATAGAAGAACTCACCATCTCAACTCATAAACATAACAACTCTAAATCCTACACCTACCCCAAGAAAAATGACTAAAACCAATCATTTCTATTATATCGCATCACAGATAAGGGATAATGCTAAAAATGCAACATGGCCACCATTTTCCTAACTAACAATAAATAGGAATAATGTCACAAATGCCCAAAACCATCAGTTATGCATACACTATCACATATGGAAAATGTAGAAACCAAATAAACATGACTAGCACATTCATTTTTAGTATACACCCAACCACATATATGGAAGCTACTATTAATATAAATTAACTATCATTTTCCTAAAAAGAAATGCATAGGAAAAAAACCAAGACCAAACTACTTATTTTTAGTATGAAAAAAATCACATATATGGTAAATACTAAGAAATCACCTGAACCACAATTTCCTAAATACCAATACATATGAAATAAACCATGACCAAAACATCTATTTTTTTAGTATAAACCCTCACCTATGGAGCATTCTAAAAATATAAATTAACCAAACATATACCATTTCACATATGGAAAGTTCTAAACCTTTATCTCATAAACACAACAATTTCATTTTATGCATATACCATCACATATGGGAAAGCTAAACATGAAAATCTCATCTACTATTCATATGACATTACTTACATGAAAGTGTTAGTAAACCACCATCATCATTATAACAATATCATAAACATTCATCCAAAACCATAAACATATACACGAAAATAACATCTACATCATCATCACATCAAATAAAACATCTCATCACTCACACACACACACACACACACACACACACACACACATTTATAGGAGGCCATGATTTTGAGGAGGCCATGTTGATCCTAATTTTGAGAGCTATTTTTGTATTTATTCATTTTTTGTATATATACTAGCCTTCAAGCTAACGATGGGAGATCTATATGAGAGAGAGATGAGAGATTTTCATGCATGCATGCACACACACACACACACACACACACACACACACACACACACACACACACACACACACACACACACACACACACACACACACACACACACACACACACACACACACACACACACACACACACACACACACACACACACACATGCACGCACACACACACACAAACACGCATGCACACACACAATTGTGTGTGTGTGTGTGTGTGTTTGTGTTTGTGTGTGTGTGTGTGTGTGTGTGTGTGTGTGTGTGTGTGTGTGTGTGTGTGTGTGTGTGTGTGTGTGTGTGTGTGTGTGTGTGTGTGTGTGTGTGTGTGTGTGTGTGTGTGTGTGTGTGTGTGTGTGTGTGTGTGTGTGTGTGTGTGTGTGTGTGTGTTGAATCAATATACATCATATACAAATATCAACATATCTCATCTCTCTCATATAGATCTCCCATCATTAGCTTGAAGGCTGATATATATACAAAAAAAGAATAGATAAAAAAATAGCTCTCAAAATTAGGATCAACATGGCCTCCTCAAAATCGTGGTAGATGTGCTGAGGTAGTGTCACCACCACCCTGTCCCTATCTCTATCTCTATGCACTAGAACCTAAGGTCCATGTCTCTGACTACTCTTTCTCTCTAAACTCTATAAATTTAGGAATCTATGGAAACTCATAGATCACCCTCTCATAGTATGTGATCGTGTCTAGTGTAGTGTTGTATCTCATAATAGATACAATCTATGGAGGACCCATGGTAGCTACCTATCATGTTACCTATACTACTACCTATGGAGGAGGAGGAGGAACAACTACCAATGCCCACATAGTTAACCTTAACTGATCTCTCTTTATTATTAATAAGGTCACTCATCCCTATAGACTTGCCACCTAACTCTAAAGATGGCCCACCTAAACATATAACCCCAAGACGTTTGCTTATGACAAATCTTATGAAAGGACTAAAGCATATCTCTCTTGTATAGCCATGTCCCTGACATATAATGTTGTATCTCTCTCTAGAGCTATAACATCTCTAGCCTATACAACCACATTTATCACCCAAATAGTGGCATATCTAGCCTCTAATGCCTCATCTCTATCTTGAAGCATGGCATCCTTGACATACACATCTATATCCCTTTTCGATATCGCCACATCTTTGGCCTATAAGTAGCATCTCTCTCATGTGTCAAACCTTGCATCTATAGAGCTAGCCTCCTAAGTATTACAACTCAGTGTAGTCCTACCAACCATACCTAGGATGCCTTAGTGCATCTAGCATCAATCAAATATGTGCCTAGTAGAAGCTCCTTAAAATCAAGTCCATATATCTCCAATAACAAAGGGAGTGGTGCCTTGATGTCATCATGCATGTATTTAGGGAAAGTAGGTGGCACATCTTGCATAAGGTTGAGCTATCTCCTGACTCATGCCATAGGTATCATCTTGGGCTCACCCACTCTCCTACTTTTAACCCACAGTGTGATTTTTAGCCTAATGACCACCTCCTCCTGACATCTGAAAACTAGATACATCAAGTAGGGTCACCAAATAATATCTCCTAGACTCAAGCCATTCATTAGCCCTCTATAGTGCATGACATCCCACAAAATACCATCAACTTATGTCTATCCCATGGCCTCTCACCATCATCTAAACCTAGCTATAAATCCTACTATAATCACAGATGGAAATCCTAGTGGCCATGTAACTATGATGTGCTCATATGCCCAATAATATAGTAGGTGCCCAACACATAAACTATAGTATTTATGTAGATGTAAATGCCACAACTCTCTATACAACTGAGCCAAGTATACAAACCCCCATGTAATAATTGTCCTCTACTCTATCATTTGAGCTAGAACCCAGATCAAGGTGATTGGAAATCTACTACCATCTATGTTTGGTAGTGTGTACACCATGATGTTGATCATCATCAAGATTCTAGGATGATGTTTCTCCTCATACACTAAAAATAGAGGCTCATAAGCCAATGATGTTGAGTGATATGTAACCTCACTCACATGTTCATCAAATAATGATATCATATAGATGTCATGCTCCTCCCTCATGCATGCAAAAATACTCACCCTATAGTGGTAATCTAAGAATCATGTATACATCCTCTCATGTGATTGTCATCTCACTAGTCAGTAGGTGAAAGGTGTTGGTGGTATGATCCCACCTCTCAATCAGTGTGATCATCAAGCTAACATCTCAAGTGACTTGAAAATACTACCAAACATTACCAAGACCAACTATATCCATGTGGTCCCACTCATCTACTAACACATCTCCCTTGATCCTAATAAGGAGTGCCAGAAGATGGTCTCTTAGGGTTAACTCAGCCTTGCCTACAACCACAAACACAAAATTAATCAATAGACCTTTCTAACCACTATCTTAACCATTTTCCCTATCCCATGGGAGAACTACATTATCTTGAGGCCATATTGGGATATGTAGGTATCACTTAATAGACATGGGGTCTTCTAGGGCTAGCTCAACTATTTACCCACTTAACTATCCAACCTATCACTTTTTTAACCAAGGCCTTATGACCTCTCTCTCTTAACCCAAGCCTTTCGACCAATCTCTCCCTGTTTAACAAAGCTAAATCTACTCTATTCACATGATTCTCCTATTCCCTAAGGCCTCATGTTTTTTCAACTCTTTTTTCCCCCATTTTTACCCTTTTTACTTTACCAAGGCCATCGATGTTAGTCACTTATTAACTGACATCGATGCCTAGACTACAAATGTCAGTTATAACATGCTAGCATTGGTGCCTTTTCCAATGATATTAGTAAGAAGGCATCAACCAACATTAGTGGATGTCCACCGACATCAACAATTGGTTTAGATCTAGGGTTGAACCCTACCCATTAACCAAATTTAACCTTAAACTATCCTAAAAATAACCCAACATGCCTGAACATGCTCCCAACCTCCCCACTACCCACCCACTACTCACTAGCAACCTATTATCCCCCCCTCAACTCAAATCAATAAAATTACCAGATAAACACAAACTAAAGTTTTAAAAGAACCTACCTCATCTCTCCACCTCCATTAGGCTGGGATGACTAGTGCCTATGCTGCCATACCTCTAGTTGGGTCTCTACCTCATCCCATAATTTGCTTAGCTTTCTTAGGTTTCTCTTTCTCTCTAACCAATCAACATGCAAATGACATTGGTCAACTACCTAGCCCCTTTTTGTTAGGCTTGGTTTGCTATCGATGTTATCCATTTGTGCCTTAGGCCATTGACATCAGCTACTTTACCATGGACATCAAACATTTGTGCCCTAGGTAGTTTATGTCAATCTCTTTACCACTAATGTAGGTACTATATAATAGTATTTTAATGCTTGTACATCACTTTTTATAATCCCTTCTTCATTCTAGGGTAACCTTGCACACACCCTACCTTTATAAACTTGACCATGGGGATCATTTTCATCTTCACTCATGCCAAATATTACCTAAACACAAATTTCATTACACACCCACTCATTACATCTAAGTTTGGTATCTTGATCATTCATACTATCTATTACATATTGAAAATACCTTACATGTATGAATCTCAGTTGGTTGGATCACCACTAACTGATCCTATCACCGACGACTTGATATGTTTTTAGGGTCACTTCCAACTTTAGATATTTGGAACACATTTGACTATTGGAGATATAGTTTTGGTTGATCCTACCTTCTCAGCTATGACTAACAAGTTGTACCTTGGTAACTTTAACCAAAATCCTCCATGACCACACTTGTTTTCACTTTGTTAACATAATTTTTTAGTACTTTATGACCATGACATCATCTCTGTACTACTAACCCATAACAAACTAAACTCATTTACTACTTGTCAAATCAGTTAGTAATTTTGGGTTATTCCCAATTAGTTCCCATTTTTAGGGGGAGGATATCACACCCCATGCCTAGACCACTCAACATTTATTTTTGTCTTGCAACTTGCTGGCATAACTTAGCAAGACAAAAAAGGGAAAATGTAGACACCAAAATTATGTTACATAAGTGTATAACATATTATTTTAAAACCCCCATTAGACCCCTTTGTAACAAGTCTTCCTAACCCATGCCTTTGCCCCACATATTTAATTAATTAAGATTAATTTAATATTCCCTATCCCACCTTGCCTAGCCACCTTTCCCCAAGACAAATTCTCCCCCTGTGATTTATCACTAGACTTGGTTTCCCACAAACTAACTAATTTTTACCTTATAAACCAATTTCTAACCAATTACCTTATACCTAACCTTGCATATTGACCATTTCTTAATGGTTATCACACTTGGCATAGAGAAATGGAAGAAAAGAGCTAAAAATAGCCCTTTTGACCTATTCATATGCCACCGATGTTGATCAACCCTCGACTGATGTCAATCAACCTAGGATTGATGTTGGTGGGATCGCTGATGTTGGTTACTTAAGCAATGTTCTAAACACATTTTTAGCCCCTATAAACACTCTCTCTCAAGTAGAAACTCACATATTTAAAGCACTCTTAACAAGCTTTTGGCAATTATCCATTATAGCTAGGCTCATAGCTTCTTTATACTTGTCAAATCTTGAATTGTAATTAATCCATTATGAAAAGAGCTCAAACTATGGTGAACAAGTGGTATAAAATCATCTTAGTTCAATTAGTCACCTTAACAAAGCTTTATCAAGAGTATTTCTTTAGGTTCTTATATCATTTAAGAATCCTTATATTCTTTGAATTTTAATTATTTTTTATTAACATTTACACAAATCCTATCCATCCCTGAGGAGGAGTTGAAAAAAACCTTCATCTCCATACCTCTACCTTAACCAAACCAAACTCCTCACCTATACTTTTTACCATCTCCTTAACCCCTCATAAGACTCTTTTCCAACCCCATTAACCTATCAAATATCCTTCTGTACACTCCAGAAAGCCTTATATGAATTTCTAACTCCATTACCACTATCATATAAATGCAAGTTAACCTACAAAAATCAATGACTACCCTTTTACCCAAATCACCTAAACCAGCTTGAACAACCCTCTAATAAACAAAAATTATATTTTGCTTGCTCTATGATACTGACTACTACACATAGGTTACAAAAAAGGTACATGTAACTCTCTCTCTCTCTCTCTCTCTCTCTCTCTCTCTCTCTCTCTCTCTCTCTCTCTCTCTCTCTCTCTCTCTCTCTCTCTCTCTCTCTCTCTCTCTCTCTCTCTCTTTCTCTCTCTCTCTCTCTCTCTCTCTCTCTCTCTACTTTACTTTGTCATTTCATTTTTAACTTTTTGTATTAAATAGTGGACTGTCATCCCCTAGGAAGTTTGTCACTTCCTAGAACAAGCATTTTGCTTGGCAGCCCACTCACCAACCTACTAACAAATATTTTATGGTAGTGTGTTATTACTTGTAGGTGGTCCTCCCTAGCCAAAGAGGAGTTCTTAACATCATTTGGATATGGTGCACACCAATATAGGTACATATAATCACTAATCCCCAACATTTATTTCTCTATTTCTCACTTCTTGAATTTAATAAAAAATAATTAAAATAACAATATTGTCAATGAAAGAGTTAACTTCCTTGATTCTGACTTAGGACTCTTCACCTTAGAGACTACAAAAGTAGTTGATTCCAAGAACACTCATGTTGTACGTAGTTTATGGAAACTATACGTTGATGGTGATAAATGCAAGTATGGATCTAGAGGTGGTATAGTCTTGATAAACCCTATTAATAAACAATATCACACATATTATAAACTAAAATTACCATGCATGAATAACCTAGCTGAGTATGAGGGTCTCATCTTAGGGTTATAATTTACTATTAAAAATAAGGTCAAATAACTACTCATTTATGAAAATTCTAAACTTGTAGTCAACCAAGTAAGGAGGAAGTACCAATGTAAGCTATCATACCTCAAGAGTTATAAATTTAGAATCTAGGATTTGGTAGTATCTTTTGAGGTATTCAATATCCTCTCTATCCTTAAAGAAGATAACAAATTTGTTGATGGGTTGGATTATATTGCATCCAAACTCATGGCTAATCAATATTCCCCTAACTTTAGTATTGATTTGGTACCCTACCCCTCAATCTTAGATAATGTGAACCACTTCTAGGTCTTCAATGATGACCAATAGATCCTAGAATTTATGACTAACTGAGGAGATTGTGAAGCTCATATTATTGATGAAACTAATGAAAGTACATCTGAAAGAAAACTCAATGGCAATATCATCCAGCTAAATAATAAAAAAACACACAAGGGGATGGTTTCACTTGATAGGTTGTCTAACCAGGAGAAGCTCACTAAAATCCCTAAAGTACCCATGGTGAATGGAAAAGACTATGATTTAATAAATCCTACACCCAAGATCAGACCTGACAAGTTAATTTAAGGAAGGTTTGCACAAAAATGGAAAACAAAATGGCTAGAGAGTTGCCCACCAAATAGAAGGACAAAATAACTTAGTCTTATGATGATTTAAAAATATTTGATATCAAGGTTATTACCCACACTATACCCCTCAAAGAAAATTGTAAACCCTTCAAATATAAAAAAATTCCTATAAAACCCATCCTAAAACCCATGATTTTCAAGGAAGTCAAGAAGTTGTTAAATAAAAGGATCATGTTTACCATTTGGCATTAAATATGGGTTGTCAATCTGATTCTAGTTAGAAAAAATAATGGTGAAATTAGATTATGCATTGACTTTAAGAATTTAAACAAAGCATTTGATAAGGGTAATTACCCCTTGCCTTCTCTATACTAGGTGATATAGGTTGTTTTAGGGTCATCTATGATGTCTTTCCTTGATGGATTTTTGGGGTATAACCAAGTGTTATTTGATAAAGAGGACATAATGAAGATAACCTTTACTACTAAGTAGGTAACTTTTGTATACTAAAGGTTTCCCTTTGGATTAATTAATGTAATGGATACCTTTCAAATGGCCATGTACCATGATTTAAAATGTCTATTAGGTAGATGTATCATAATCTACATGGATGACCTAATAGTGTTCCATAAAAATAGAAAAAATCATTTCACACACCTTCAACAAGTGTTTGAGAGGTGTAGATGGTATGGTATTTATCTAAACCCCAATAAAATCATTTTTTGTGTTATTTAAGAGAATATTCTAGGTCATGTCATCACTAAGGATGGGATATCCATGGATCTTAAAAGGGTGGAAGCCATTTCTAAGATAGGGCTTCCAAATAGTCATAAAGAGATGAAGTAATTTTTTGGCAAGATAAACTTTGTGATAAAATTCATCTCAGGGTTTGTTGAGATTGTTAAACCACTGAATGACATGCTCAAGAAATATGCCAAAATCATATGGAATTAGGATTCCAAGATGGAGTTCAATAGTATTAAAGGATTCATTAGTCAAGCCCTAATATTGATAAATCTAGAATTTTTTAAGGACTTATATTTGTATTCATTTACTTTTAATCATACAATGACCATGGTCCTAATACATAAAGTTGATGGGAGTGATCACCTAATACCCTTCATGAGTACTAAATTAAAAAATTTAGAACTAAACTATTCCCTGATTGATAAACATGCATATACACTAGTAAAAGTAGTAAAAACATTTAGACCTTACATCCTCAGAAACAAAGTGCATGATATCTTACCATACCATACCAAAAAAATCATGCTAATTAAAATTGAATTAGGTGAGAATATAGGTAAATTGATGTAATTTTTACAAGTATATGATATAGAGATGAAAACTACTAAACTAGTAAGGTGTCAAGCCCTAGTTTAAATGATTTCCAACACCAATACCAAGCTACACATCATTCAAGTTGAGTAGTAGGACTTCCAGCCCAATTATTGGTATGACTCACTAATACATTTATTTATTAATGTTACTACTCTTGTAGGACTCAAAAGGGAATATAAAAGATCCCTAGGACTTTAAACTTCTAACTATTTGATCAAAGATAGAGTATTGTATAGAACAAACATTGAGGGAGTCTATTTGAGGTGTGTGTCTAAGGAGGAATCTTCTCAAATCATGAGAAATTTCCATGATAAATCAAGTAGTGGACATCCATCAAGAAGAAAAACAACCCCAAAAATCCCTAGGGCTAGTTACTATTAGCCCACAATTTTTAAAGATGCTCACAAGCATGTAAGAGAATGTCATTCTTATCAAATATTTAGGACTAAGGAAGCAAAGGCAGCCATACCTCTAACACCAGTGATGGTTAATAAACCCTCAAAAAAATGGGGGTTATATTTCATAGGAATTATTAACCCTAATTCTTATGAAGGCCACAAATATGTCCTGACTACCATAGATTATTACATAAGGTGGACTGAGGCTATAGCCACCAAACACTTTAGGATAGAAGAAGTGATGAAGTATTTAGAAAAAAAAATTTACCAAATTTGGAACCCCAATCTCCTTGGTGTGTGATAATGGATCTACTTTTGTATCCATATAAATGATAAAATGGGCTTATGACAATGGCAATTCTCTAAAGTTTGCTTCCAACCATTACCCCTAAGGAAATGGAGTCTATGAATGTACCAACAAGAACCTAATCAAGGTAATCAAAAAAAATTGTTGAAGACAAGCTTAGGACTTGGCACAAACTCCTCAAATATGCCCTATGGGTAGATAGAATTAGAATCAAGTAATCTTTAAACTCATCACCATTCCTATTGGTATATGGCCAAGAACCTATATTTCCTATCAACCTCAAGTTTCCCATATTTAGATTTATGCAGGAGTACATGGAAGACAGTTAGCAACTTACAAATTCTAGATTGTTAGATATCATTCAAATGGATGATGCAAGGGAAAAATTCTTTGCTAACTTCAAAAAGCATCAAACCATAATATAGATATGGTTTGGTAAAAGATCAAATGTGAAGGCATTCAAGCAAGAAGACTTAGTATTCCTTTAGGATAAGGCATCTAAACCTAAGGGTAAAAATGGAAAATTCACACCTTTATGGATTGGCCCATATCAGATTGTTGAAACACCTAGCAACAATACCTTCAAGATAAAAGACCTTCAGGGAGTAAAATTCACATTTCCCACTGATGGGAAATATCTCAAGAATTAATTTGATACAACTCCACTAGGTGTATTAATGGAATAAAATCTATAAGATTGGTTAAGGTTAGAGTAGGTAGGTTAGTTATTTTCTTTATTTTGGTTCTACTTGTAAATATTCATTTGCTTTTTATTGTCCTTTATTTCTTCCTTCTTTATTCAATTTGTACATATTTTCTTACTTTTGTTGTGATTTTGTATTTTTATTCTAATTTATTCCTTAGCTCTAATAATTCCTTCTAGATAGTCTAATGCTCAAAGTATCTTATCTACCTTAAATTCCCAGGATTCAGGAATGGGATGTATACCACATACATATGATGACCATAAACCTAGAATATGATCTTAGTGTTATAACATGGAAAAAATGGTAAAGGAAAATGAAAATATACATTATTATATTCTAACCTAATCATTGCCTCAACATAATTATGTTTTTAAGAAGAGTTGTACTTTTGAGATGAAGGTTTAACTTTTTAAGTTAAAATCATGTTCGCACTTAACAAGACATCTTTGCTTGGGATAATGGTTACAACCATGGGTGATTATTTAAAAATAAAAAAATTGACCAAAACCCTTAAACCTATCTATCTTGCATCCCAACCTTTCTAAAATCATTAAAATGCATGCCAAAAAAATTCAAGAATAAGAATTAAGTGAAAATTTTGAAAATTTGTATGCATAGGTGATTCGAGTAATCTCTACCAAAGTTATGGATGTCTAGATGGTAGTGGAGCAAGGCCTTGAGTGGATCCAAATGCATATCTATCAAGGATATGTATTAATGGCTTGTAGTAGAGAAATACCCAAGCCTCCCATAAACCAAGAACATGATTCTTCATGAATAACCAAGCATGTTATAAGCTAGTGTAAATAATTAAGGACATGAAACTTGGAATTTGTTCCCTAAAACTCATGGAAAATAGTAAGTGGAATAAAAAAACAAACATATTATTATTCTATCCTATTAATTTTTCTTAATATTTCATATGCAATGTTCCTTTCAACCATGAATAGATCTTGATGATGACATAGGTCTAATAAGATAAATGACCTACTTATTTGTTAAACCAGAGTCTCTAGGTTATAAAATTTGGCTATGTTTCCCCTATGAATTTCCATTTTTTGGGGATAAAATCCCCATAATTTTTAAAATTGGGGCCCTTAAGATGTTTTGGAACCTTGTTTTTAAAATCATTGGTGTGTTCCTAGGTAATGTGAAAGGTCATCCATTCTGGTAGGGTAGCATATTTTTTTACAATTAACTTTTAGAGAACATAATGTTACTAATGGTTTGCCATGTTTGTGAGAAATGAATGTCTTACGGATAAGTCACTATCATGTAATGGCCAACAATTCTCCACTTGATTTTAGGCTAGTTTTCACTAACCTTTCATCTATATAAATTAAATCTTAGACCCTCTTCAACAAAACCCTACGTTTAAAACTCTTTGGTTTGAATTAAATGCTTGGTAGGAGAAATTTAGAGGGAACACTTTATCCTTCATTAGACCTAAGTATATTTTTATATTAAGACTTAGTTATTTTTATTAACATGACCAAACCTTAATACAAAATTGTACCTATGTCATTACATATTCCCCCTTTAACAACCTAGCCAATTTTAACCATGTCTTGAAATGGTTTCAAAAGGTCCCTTTTTATTTCCTAAATGAGCCCATTTTATTAATAATTAGCCAAAGTTTTAATGCTAACAACCCCTTCATATTCATTAACACAAATAGACCCTATAGTTAAAACTTTGGTCTAATATTTACTGATCTCGGGTCCTAACTTAAACTTTGTGCTTGATTGTAGATCTAACAATCCTCACGTCATCATGGGATCCAATATAATGGGGAGAGGAAGGCCCTAACATAGATTTCAAATGAAGGAACCTTAAAAACATTTATGGTTCTTGTTGTGGCTAGGATAAAGATCTAATGAAGTGAATTGAAGGCTGAAAAGTCAGAGCTTTGAGAACCTCATGGAAATCAATTATGCCAAACTTCATTCGTAGAGGTCCCACTTGTTTAAAAGGGACAATGACATGTGACTAATCATATCACTATCTAAAGTCACTCACTTCATCATACATGCCTAATCCAATGGAGTGGGATGAATCTAAGATCCTAAGAAGCTCTGTGAGGAGGCCACATGGTACCCTGATATCCAACTAAAATAATCTCATAGGTTTAAAATTGACACTTCGCTCATGCCATTTCATGATCACAAGGATGTCTATGATGTTAGAGAGATCATTAATTTTAACATAGTCTAATATTTTACCTAGATAAAGGGGACATGTTTAAATGTTTTAACAAGGTTCCTTTTGATATTTTGATTAAAGCCTTAGCATAAATGGATTTAACATAAATTTCTATGTGTTTATTAGTACAAAAATAAACTTAGGATTAAAAATTTATCCTAAGTCTAAATTTACATGATCCATATAATTAACTAAAATGTCATGTATTTTTTAGGATCCTATGGCTCTCTCCTAATTGTATAAGCATGATCTAATGGTGTGAGATATTTGAGTGAAACCTAGGAGACTTGAGTGCTCAACATGTGAAATGAACTCAGGCATTGGAAATCGATGGGTGTGAGAACATGCCAAGTGGCATAACCATAAAAATTGGTGATTATAGAAATGAATGAGACAAAAGGACTAAGATTATGATAAATGGTTCATGTTGAATCCTTGGATCCAATCTAATGAAGCAAAAACCAAAGGCAGAACTTAAAGGCCAATGACTAGTTGTCTTTGAATTAATTATGAAAAATGCCATGAAAAATGATAAATAGATGCTACATTTGATCCACATAAGAAAAATATGATATAAATTAGATTGTATCCATCTTGGAATGCAAAGGTATAATTAGATCAAAGACATGAAAGAACCTAGGTATAAATCACCTCTACCATTAAAGCTCCACAATACTTCAAACTTATCATAAAACATTAAAATTGTAATTAGTTACACATTAGTTTAGCCAAAGTAATCCCAAGTGTGGAGAAAAACTCTAGAGATCTCTGTGAAATTGGTGCTAAACAATCTAAAAGATCAAGGAAGCAATGTCAATGGGAAGGCAACAATAGAGGGAAGAAATAGAGCTTTACCTATCTACAAACCAACTGGGTCATATTTTCAAGGACACAAATTAGACACAATATCATTTAAAATGAGTTTAAGAATTGTTCCAAGGTCTTATTCACCATAAAATAGATGCAACCCCTTATTCATAATGAAAGGAGAATTGAGGTGGTCAACACCAAATACCAAGACCTAGTCACTATGTAATTAGCTAACCTTTATCATGTAGTTACTAAACCTAAGAGGGATTGCTTATATTTCCTCTATAGCCTTTTATGGTTACTAAAAACTCCCATAATCCCATGTTGATTTTACCTTAATCAATAATTGGACTACCTAGAATGACCTTGACACTATCCTTAGACCATGGCTCAACTAGGGAAATCATGTATTCAAAAATTACCAAGGAATGATTCCAATTTCCCAGTTTAAATAAGGAATTAGGGTTGTCATGACCTTAATAATTAAGATTTATATCACTAACATAAACAAGTATGTTAACCTCACATGGGTTTCCTATATGCATTTCTTGATAGATAAACAAATCACCCCTCTTATTGGAGACATGATAAACATTCATGTAGGTCACCAATTTGTAGCCATTAAAAGGAAGAACACTAAGAAATTTTTTATGATGTCCTATTTGGTTGATAACTTAATTGATTCCACCCAATTTCCTAACATCAAAAATTGGTCTCCCAGTAGTAAAATCACAATCTCCCATCATTATTACAAGATGCATATTTTAAAATATATGAGCCATATGTAATTCATTTATGATTGCATTTATCCCACTTTGGATGAAGCTATAAATATATCCCTTATGCCTAGGATGCACCCATTCATCAAATGGTATGTGGATATGATGGGGGATGTATGGTATTATATTAATTGCACTATAATAGAATTGAGGGAACCATGTCCCCACCATACAAGTTTCCTGTATATATGTAAATAAGCTGTTTGAGCAATAAATCACCTCCTAACTCATAAATATAATTGATGTGGTATGGAAGGAAAAGAATAAATGTCTCCTTCACCCATTTTCCCTGATAATTGCAAGGACCAAATTACAAGATTAGAAGTAAGTAGAAATCATGTCTAGGTAGATAGAAGCTTTTATCTTCCAAATGGATTAATTAAGGATGTGGGATCCTAAAAGGGCAATGAGGGACCATTTAAAAGAAAATAGATTGCCTAATCCAGTATATGAACACCACCTTGGGGTCAATTACCATGTATACACCAAGGAAAGCAGCTTTCAAGAAGGGCTAGCAAGACTCAAGGAATGGAATGACAAATTAGAACATAAATTGGCAAATGAAAGAAAACCAAATGAGGAAATTTGGAAAATTCATCCTCTATAGTATCATCTACTTCCTTCCACCTCCAAACACCTCAACCAACTCCTTAAGTGGAATTTATACCTCCTTAAGTGGAATTACCATAATCTCAAGATGCTAGTAAAAAATAATTAGAAAAAAGGCTGGGTGAAGAATCCTCATCTTTAGGGCCTACATAAAAACCACCATCTCTGATGGAGCATGTGAACATGTTCAATTAAAGGATTTTTAAAATTTCTTAGATAAACCTATGATTATATTGGAGAGGAAATAGATGAAGAACTTTCCATTTAATCAAGATAAATTATATGAACCCGTGAACAAATATAGGAGATTGAAAAGGATAAGGGAAAATAACCTATATTGGATATAGTTCTAACCATAACTCAGAGGAGGAGGAGGATATATTTAACCCTTGTCCCTACCATATCTAATAAATTAAAAATTCCATTTGTCCATCTAGCCCAAGACATAAATTTATTTAGTGATTAGTTCCTTATCTAGGGGCTAGTCATTCTAGATTGGTTTATTTATGAGAAACTCCAGAAGATTCCCTCCATAGCCCATTCATGGGCACTAACATAAAATATCAATATTAGTGTTTATGAGGACCTTCAATTATGGATAATTCAAGTGATGAAACAATAATAAGAAATAAGAATAGTGGAACCAAAAGGGGTTGGTGGTAAGAAAATTGATGCTCAAAGAGAATCCAATAGCACAAAGGTGGAAATTTTAGAAACCACCAAGTTCATAAAGCCCACCACTACAATGAATTTCAATCTAGACACCTCGAGGATTGAAAAGATTACCATTATAAAAGTGGTGGTGGGTATATAAGAGTTCACCTTATAAAAGGTGGAGCCATTTGTGGCCTTAACTCTAGTGGGAAGATATGAAATGGGAGAGAATCCAATTCACTAGAAAGATGTGGAGAGCCTAGTTGGTGCTTAATTAACATAGGCCATAACAAGAATTAGAGGGATGAAGCAAAGGATTGCCAACTTGGAAAAGGAAAAGAAGGACATAGAAACCCAAGCCATCCACTTTGTGCTTGATATTATGATATAAATTTTAAGTGAATCATTATTTGACATGTTTTAAGCTTTGAAAGTCATGAAACTTAGGTATAATAACATGACACAACAATTTGAAGTAGCCAAAGCCTTGGTCATCTAATGGAAATCTTTAGAAGATCAAATAGCTGAGCTCATCAAGATGAAATTAAGAAGATATATCCTAGGATTAAAAATTATTAGCTTAGGACACTTGAGTGCAATCCTAGGAATTATTTTTGGCAAAGTATAGCAGTTGAACACATGGCACGATAACGTCAACAAACTAGTGAAGGAAGATGAGAGTTTGATGAATAGAATTGAAAAACTCCTAGGAATCATGATAACAAAGCCTTCAAATCCCACTAACATTGGGTTATTAGATGATGAAGAATTGAAATAGAGAACCACTATAACCATTTAGGATATCAAATTAAGGATCTCAGGCCAATCTAGTAGTGAGAATCACAAGATCATGGACATCATATTCAATTCAGTGGAGTGAATTGTAGAAGCTAGAAGCATCAAGGAGGCCATGGCTAGAATTGATAAAAATTTCAATGAGCTAGCAGATTAGGAGAATGGATGTTTAATGAAGCCTATAGTATATTTTGACTTGATAAATTAATAACACACTAAGGCCAAGAACATCCTCCAACAAAGGTATCCATAGGGCCTACCATCAACTTAATAAAATATTCTATTGATTATAATTTGGCATGTATTTATATTATAGAATATTCTAATATATATATTTTAGGGTATTCCAATGTATAAGGTCATATATGTTCTATAATTTTCATGAAAGGACAACTTCCCTTATTCTCCACATATTTAACTTGAAAACTGATCGATACACTACTTATGCTCCCTATAACTAGGTAGTGTTACAATTTTGTCAGGGGGAGATTTTTGAGTAGAATTATATACTTTAAATAGTTAATATAGCTAAGTAATTCTAAAAAGTGTATCTATATGGTTGTGTTAAGGGTTACTAGCTTTTTCTCTCAATTTCTTTTCTAGATCTCGAATTTGAATAGTTTTTTAAAATCCTAAATTGCATTTTTGTTATAGGGTTGTTATTCTATGACATACTACATTAGTTTAAAAGAACATAAGTTTATTCACTTTAATTTGTTCTACATTAAATATGTGCATTAGATATCTAGGTGTAGCAGAAAAACATTAGAGCATACTTGTTTCTTACTTTTATTTTCAATTTATCCTCAAAAGTTTGTCTAGTTTATAGTGAAAATTTAGCATCATCTATTTTGTATTACATACTAGTTTAAATGTATGTTCAGTTAATTGAAACTTTCTCATGGTGTTTGAGATAAAGATCAATAATCACATTTTTTTTCCTTTTTGCCTTACTCTTCTCTTTTACTCCCTTTTTAAAATAACTCATTGTAGCTTATATCTCATTGTCAAATATTCACTTAGGTTAGTATATCATTGATCTTTGGTAAAATTTCATCAAAATTCATAAAGGTTTGGATCAAGGTGGATCCCAACCACCAAATCATATAAATATTATGGAACAGTCTACTTTGCTTTGCTACTATTTCATTGCAGGCATTACAATTACCAGATACATATAACTCATAATCTAAATTCTTAGGATTCTAAAATTATAAGTGTTATATAAACATTGAGATCACCTATGGTACACTTAAAGGCATCAATACAAGTTACTAACCATTATGATCTATCAAGCATATATCATACTTTGCTCCATAAGGTAGATTCATTTACAAACATAATTCTTGTATCACACACCATTATTTTCCTTCAACAAAGTTTTATTTTTAGTCTTCATTCTCTATCATCCTCAAATGGGATGAGAGGTTACCACTTCAAAACTCAATATCATACCTAATAGATCTCTTGTGTGTGTGTGTGTGTGTGTGTGTGTGTGTGTGTGTGTGTGTGTCTATATATATATATATATACATATATATATATATATATATACATATACATATATATATGTATACATATATATATATATGTATGTATATATATATATGTATATATATATATATATGTATATATATATGTATATATATATGTATATATATATGTATATATCTATTTATGTATATATCTATATATATACATATATATATATATGTATATATATATATATATCTGTATATATATATATGTATATATATATACATATATATATGTATGTGTGTGTGTGTGTGTGCGTGTGTTTGTGTACAAACACATATATATATATAAAACTCCTAAAAACAAAATCATAATTGATTCTTGATCAATATTTACTATCAACCTCTTTATCCAATGTGGGGTGGTGGACTGCCACCTCACTCTTAC
>JARHVA010008270.1:0-40000 GCA_037957365.1 Torreya grandis | reverse complement strand
TTTATGGAAGGTAATGGGAATTTATCCTTAGGATAAAAAATATTGAGGTTGTAGAAATCAACGCAAATGTGATTGATCAAATAGGTATAATGTTTGAGACCCATTCACAATATTCCATATGTTTGATAAATTTAGCATCTATAAGTTTAAAATTTTCTTTATGACATCAAATATAAAAGTTATAAGGAAATTTTTATTGTTTTTGTCAAATAAGTTTAGCATCAAGATAGGTGATGATAATATGAACCACAATACTAGCATCAATGTCAGGCATGTCCTCATAGGATAAATAAAAATTCCCATGATATTTATCAAATAATAAACTAAAGTTATCATGGTTAGTTGGTTTATGTTCTCGAGAGACTGTTATAGCTTGAGGGCATGAGGGGTACCATATTTGATTCTTGTAGTTTCTTTTATAAGCTTTACATTTCCATCTTGAAAATGATATGGTGTGTTAGGTATAAAGGAAATGGTATTTATGATAGGATCAATTATAATAATGAAGTTGTTAAAATGATGGTATTTCTACTTAAAATTACTAAGTTTATGATGTTGTTGATAAAGTCGAGGTTATCAATCATGGAGTAATTCAAGGATGGATTCATCACTAGGTAAACTAGGAAGAGGGCCATAATATTCCAAATCTAATTCAAGATAAATATTATTTTACTATGGGGTTCATATTTATAATGTATTTAGTGTACATTTGGGGCCTTGGCATCTAGGGTAGTCTCATGAGTATGTGTAATTGGAGAAGAAGGTTTATCAAATTTAATTGGTTTATCATTGACATTATTGATGGGTATAGGATTATATACAATAACTAGTGTATTAAGAGGTATAAAATATGTTTGAAGTTCTATGGGTGTGAGGGGTAAGATTTGTTCCACCACCCAAAGAGTATCAAAAAGTGGGGAATTAGTAGGAGGTACATGGCCTTCAAGTGATAACTTGAAATCTATTAAAATGGTATGAACATCATAGTTTAAATAATGTATTTGAGATAAAGTTTTTTTATAATGTTGAAAATCCAATTCTTGTGATTGGTCTTGGGCCATGATGTATTTATAATCACAAGTTGGAAAAAATTGTACTTGATTGAGATTCAGGAGGAACTTCAGAAGGTGAGATGTTTATATAACTAAATTTAAATGAATACATGATGAAAGTATATTGAAATAATTTAGCCACTCCATAATCATTACATGTGAAGTCATCTTTTGTATAATATGCTTCATGAGCATTACATGGATGATAGAAACTAGTGATATCATAGATGAGAAGGATGGTGACATCATGAGGTAATAAGGAGGGAGGTATCCACTTCGATATGTAAGGAGGTAAATTAGTGGTATTGAATGCATTTTTTAAGTAAATAGGCTCATCATAATTATAATCATAAATAATGACATTTAAATCCAGATTTATATTGATTAATTAAGGCAAAGGTGCACTATTAATCTTTAGAATAGTGGGAATCTGATATTGAGATTTGGGATTTAGAAGCTGAATACTCCATGGGTTAGGATCGGTCACATGTTTATTATTTTTTCCATTATGAAGGAACATGATACATTGGCTACCAGAAGAGGCAATGGCCCTCATTCAATGATTCCATGGGCATCTTATGAGTATGTTGTAATATAATGGTAAATCGAGGACCATAAGCTTAGTTTGTATAGTCATAGGTCCACTAGCAAAATAAAACCAAGTTATTTTTTATTATTTTTATAAAATCCATGACATGTAAAATGAGTTTTTTGAGATGACTTTGTTATATCTAATTTTTTGAATGAGCCAAAGAGATGTCACATTTATACCAAAACCTTTGTCTATTAATACCTTGTAAATTAGGATAATATTAAAGGATATTTTAACAAAGAGGGTTGGATCATCAACTCAAAATAACATCTCATCATTGATCATGTCTTCATTGATGAACTCTATGGAGGGTTCTGAAGAAGTACAAATGAATTCAATGGTATGCACTTTGGTTAGATGAGGATCATGAAAATATTGTTCTTCTTATAAATGAGATGGATCTTAAATTTATTGAATTTGTTGCATGAGGAACTTATGATGATAAGGAGAGGTATGAAATAACTAAATAAGATAAATTTTATAAGGCATAAATTTGAGTTATTTTAATAAGTTTCAATGGGTTTTATAAGAAGAAGAGCTAGCATGAGGATTAGAATGTAAAATAGGTTTAGGAAAAAGAGAAGTGGTTCAATTTTTAGGAGGCGATGTTTCTAATTGGTTTCTAAAGATAAGTGAGTAATGGTAGTATCTTTAAGAAGTTTATCTTCGAAATATGATTTATTAGGATTGGTGACAAGATCTTTGTGGGCTAGTTTATGCCAATAATTGATCTCAGTTGCATTTATGTATTATGAATTGGTGTAATATTGATCATAATCAAAATAAATTGGATAAATATCCTTGTGGGATTTATGATATTTATATGCAGAAAAAAATTTGGGTTTATCAAAAGAAGAATATTTGGGAATGTCTCTTTTGAGAAGTGTTAATGTAATATTGACGATGGATTTGAATCATGTCTTCGTGATTGAATGAATCACCAAACATAAAGGAAATATTTTTTTTGTTATCCCTCTACATGTTTCATGGGAATGACCTATATCAGTATTGAATCAACAAACTTGATTAGGGTCATACCATTTGGGGGGATTATTTTAGTAAGTGAATGGTTTAGAGGGCACTACAAATTATTTCATTTGTTTCATAGTCAATGATGTGCAAGAAGGTTTGGTATTTTTGGATTTGGCTACTCATAGTTTAGGTTGAGGAAAATTGATATTCATTTCATTAGTTGAATTATGAAAATATCATTTAATTATTTTAGCATTAGATTCAAACTATTTCATTAAGAAGTATTGGCATTTAGTTTGATTAAGAACTTGATTTAACATTTGCAGAGTGAAAGTTTGAACCTTATATTTAATTGAAGGTTTTAGTGTTTATATAAGTATATTAAACAAATTGTCATTAGTCATGTTATGATTGGCCTTGTGAGACAATGATTTCTATCATTTGATCAAATCTTGAGCAGATTTGGCAAGAGATTGCTTAGCATTGATGAAATGACTAAGGCAATTTTTAGGAAGATCATTGTGTTGAAAATATTTGACTATAAGATTGAATAAATCCTCTATTTTCCATATGGAATGTTGGGAAAGTTGGTTGTACCATTATTATACATCAATGGTGAAAGTTTCAATAAAATTTTGGTTGTGGAGAAAGTATTAGTTTGGTACCACTCTTTTAAAAGATTCTTGAATGCTTTAAGAAAAGATGCAAGGTATTTAATCCCATCATATTTAATATTTGGAGATATATTACCAATATCAATTAAAATAATTAAATATGTTAAAGGATCATTTTATATGTGTTGAAGCATCTTATTTTAAGTGATAGGTTGGGGGATGACATTCCTCATGACATTTATAAGAGATGGAGGAATAAAATTTTAATTATTTTAAGGGATAAGAATTGGAGGTTGAATAACCATGTTGATCAAATGATTTTTTAGTTACATCATTTGTGAGGTGTTATATGTATGCATTATGTTTATTTATTTCACTATCTATGCAAGAATTAAAGTGGTACAATTGGTGGGTTTGTTTTTGTAGGAGGATTCCCCAAATTGTTATTAGTGGGAGGGTTGATAGGTGGTATATTATCTATGGGGTTATTGGATAAAATTATGGAAATTGTCCCCATAATATGGTGAGATGCTTGAAGATGGGAATTGTTTTAGTAGGTATGGAAAGGATCTAATCCACCAGTCTCATCTTGTGGAGTGATTTGAGCCATGTTACAACCTAAAGTTGAGGGAGGAGAAGAGGTACTCCAAGAATGAGGATCTTCTTGGGAAGTAAATATAGGAAGAAAATACCAACCCATATAGTATCAAAATGGATTCAAGTTGTGAAAGAAGATTTTGATAGGGGATTTCAAGATGCTTGATGAAAAGATCTAAGATTAGGAGATAAGAATAAAAAATAAATACATGGTCATCTATATAGAGAATAATGTTGGAAAATACGTTCAGAGTCAATTGGGTTGATAAATTATGTGAATAAAATTAACAGAATATGAAAATAAATATGAAATTATCAAATTTGTTGAATGTGTGTTGTAAGGGATGAGATTTAAATAGGCTAAAGAGAATACAAATTCATATGGGTCAATAGTGTACTAATTGAATAGGGAACAATCTAAGAAATAAAAATACACAGTCTGACAGGTTGATTATGTACTAATTAGACAAGGGATTGAATAGGGAGATAAAGAAACATAGTCAGATAGGTTGATTGTGTACTACAAGTAGAGATTCTAAAAAACCTATAAGATACTATGTCAACATAAATGAAAATGTTCTAAAATAGATAATATATTTTGAAAGATAATTTTGAAGTAAAATGAAATTAAGCACACAAGTAATTGGATCAATGTGTGATGGGTGTCATTATTACCCCTTCATTTATCCAATGTATGTTGGTGTCTATTCTTACTAGGGTGGTGCCTAAATCTATTTATAGTGAGGTACTCTATTGGTTTTAGGTTAATAGTACTTTTTTGTGGTTTTTTGATGTTATTCTTATCTATATCTACTTCTAACTTCTAATCAAATATTTGTAAAGAAACACTCTTTGCAGATAACATAAAAAACCCAATCTCATCTAATTTGTAGAATCTAAAAATACTTCACACAACTTCACAACAAACATATTCAAATCACTCTTGCAGAATTAAAAGAATATGAAATATTCACTCACTGATTAAATTCAATCATATATATATATATATATATATATATATATATATATATATATATATATATATATATATATATATATATATATATATATATATATATATATATATATATATATATATATATTTATGTATGTATGTATAATTTTTAATAATGAAATAAATGCTTATGCTAGAAATAAAAAATTAACTATTCAATCTATCCTCTAGGTTTTTAATCTTAACTATACAAATCTGTGTGTGTGTGTGTGTGTGTGTGTGTGTGTGTGTGTGTGTGTGTGTGTGTGTGTGTGTAAATGCTAAATTTAAATAAATACAAAATCAAATTATAAATACCAAATAAATTTATGTTATCCTTGGGGAGTGGACCCTTACCCTCTGATCCAAGTTCAAATGAACTCATCTCTAAGATATTTATTCAACACATAGATTGAGAAAGGAAACTACTATAGTACTTTGTATTTTAGGAAATCACCAAAATTATAATATTTCTATATGTAGGTGTAAAATTTAAAGATCTAATCATAGATCTATCTATTTATTCTATACCGAGAAACTATTTAACCCTACATAATAGGTAACAACTTAACTGATTTGAAAATGGAATATAATCTAGATAAATTGAGTGATATAGTTAGAATAGAAAGTCATTGTAATGATATCTTTAAGGATTCAAAGAGTCCATAGATAACAATTTCCACTCCTAACTATATCGACCAAATATTTACATATATTAATACTCATATCTTCTATCTTCATTATTTCAACCTAGAATAGAAACTCCTAAAATAAAAAATCTAAGCATAAATAGACATCTACTTATATAATTGTACATAAATGGAAATGTTTAAAAGAGCTCTCTAGATTGTCTTAAAGAGGTTGGAAAAGCTATCTAAACCCTTTGTAATGTTCTAGAATGAATTCTAGAGCAAACTGGGTAAATCTATAACAAAATTGGTACAATCTATAGCTTGTTGTCAAAATACATAGTTTGAATATCAAAATCCACAACTAATTGTCAAAGCCCATAGCTGACTATTGAAATTCATAGTTGACTGTCAAAATTTGTTGCTGAATTTTGAAATCCATAGCTGATTGTCAAAATCTATAGCAAAATTTACAATCCATAGCAAGTTCTTAGATGGTTCATTCTTTGTCTTGGATCTTCTTTTTCTTCACAAAATCTTGTTAAAACTTGTATTAATATTATTATTGTCTATACGTGTCAAAATGTGGAGATTAAAACATGTAAATGTTAGAAAAAAGTGCAAAGAAGATAAGCTTAGAATTTACATGATTTTATATAGACAAAAGTATCTATTTCCTACTTATGCAAGTTCCAAATATCAAGATTACATATAATGCTCACCATTTGACATATTTAAGGCCATAAACTATAGTAATAATGAGTCATTTTATGGACTCATCATCTCCCCTACTCCTTACCTTTTTCAAGTCCCTTTTACAAACTATATCCTCAATCTCCATAGTTATGAACTATTGTTGTACTTCAAACTCAAATTATAAATGGAATACAGATCTTCTCGAAGTATCCTCTGATGATGATTGAAACCCATTCCCCTTTTCATAAAGTGAAGCCAAATATTAAATTGTTCCTCAAACTAAGGACCTATATTCTGCTAAGGGGACATAGGAGAAAGTAGAAAGGAAAGTCTGAACCTCATTCCTATCCATTGATTTCTTGCATCCCTCTATAAAACATATAAAATAATTTTAATAATAACATTATCTCTTCTCAAAGACCACTGCAAATTATTTTCATCTTAATGGAATTGGTAGGATATGCCAACATTGTCTTCAAGACACCACTACATCATCAAAATTATGTTGAACAAATAAGTAAAAGTTGAGAAGGCCATCCTATAAGGTGAAAAGGCAATGATCATGAATTCTTGGCTCTTGGTAATATCTATAAAATTTTTGTAATATATACTATGCATTAATAAATTGATGCCTAATACATAAACTCACATCTTGTGCAATATTAGTGTGATCATCATATCTCTCCTACCAAGCAATCTGATTTCTATATGCATATACTAGAGCTATCATTTGAAGTTCTCCCATAAATAGATTTACCAAGAAATTATTTGTATTACCTAGAATAATGTCACACAAATAAAACTCACAAAGTAGATATTACCTATAAAGAGTACTATTTCTGAATGTTATCATGAAGTCATCATTGGTGTTTATCTCATGTGATAAATCACAAAATATATTTAATAATCTCCACTGAAGAACTATTCATGTAAAAATAGGCTATAGCAGAATAAGGTACTTTTCTTGATAACAAATTCTCACTTAAATGATAAGTAAATTGAAGAGTTTGTTTAACCTATTCTTTTTTTATTGGACTTGAGTCAGTTCTTCCTACATTTGTTGTTTTTATTCCTTGAGATGATGATTTTCCTTCTTAAGTAGATGATATTGTATCTTAATTTCTTCAAGATCTTATCAGACTTGTTCCCATTATTTCTTCACTTTTAAAATAGACAAAGTAGTCTAAAATCCTTATTCCATCATGGTCATAACAAGAACATTAAAAGATCTAGAATCTATTTGGGTTCTGATACTAGCATTTTTCATTTCAGTTTTTAGAATATTCCTCCCCAAATAAATGTTCTCTTCAAGTGATCTAGTATGACTCCATACATTAATAATTTCATCTTCTACCTCATCCACTTTCCTCAAGGATTATATTTCCAAAATTTCAATTTGTTTCATTAAATGAGCAATCACAAAATCTTTGTTTTGAGATGTAGTAATTAATTTAGCTATATCCTCTACATTTTATTTAATAGTTTCTTCTAGATGGGACAAGGATAGATCATGTTTGAGATCTACATCATCTACTTCTATTGAAGGTTTTCCCTCATCTTCATTCATGGGGGATTTTCTTGTATCTGTCATCTGATATGTAGGAGGAATAAGACACTCATCAGGAATAATCTCTTCAAAGTCATTAACTAAATATTCATGTGGAAAAAAGCTTTCCTCCTCTCCTCTATTGTGAGCTTCAATAGTAGTGTTTGTAGGGTTTTATCCCAAACCATCTAATGTCTCAGTAATAATGGTCTCATCACTATCAACTACTAAGATCAATCTTATTTTTCTCTTAAGATGGGGAAGAGCTTCTATATGTAGGGTTTCTTAAGTTTTTAGCTAGGATTCAAGGTCCATATAAGACACTTTTTTAATAATTTTAATGGTTTGTTACACATGAGTAGCTTGAAAAACATACTATTGGATTCTAGTAAAGGATCAAAGTCTCAATTTTCCACTTGTTGGTTTAGGAGGAGAGACTATATGAGAATGAATTAGGGTTTACAATGGAACAATCTTGGTTATGGATCTTGTGTTGCAGATGAATTTAAAGACAATTTATTTTGAAGAAATTTTTGGTGGGGTTTTTTAACTAGAGGCATGCATGTGTGCAAGAGTTTGTTTAAGAATTTAGGGGTTTTATTTCTCTTTCCTTCAAATAAGGTAACCTAAGCTTCTATTCAATTTTATTTCTATAAAAATTGGTGTTGAATAATTAGTTGAATCAACCCATGATGATGTATGGTACCAAGGTTTTTAGCATACCTCATGGCTATATCTTGAATAGATCCTAGGATGAATGAGGAAAAATTTATCTTGTGTTGAGGTTGTTGAACACCATATCTTAAATGAATTAACATCCTTAACACCATATAAATTAACACACTACACTATCCCTCACATGTTAAATATTTAATGATCTAAAAGGAAGCTGACCTCCAAGGTTTAGGTAGAGACTTTCTACTTACTCCTTTTACTCTACCTATAACATCTTCCATGAAAATTGGTGTGGACTCTCCTTCAAAGCTAAACTTTTTGAAAAGATCATGAAATGAATATATCCATGATATTCAAGATCCTTCATCTATAATCCCTAATAAATTTCTAAGGACTTGCATAGAGAATGGTATTTGAACACCTCTAATTATGGAGAAATTAGGTTTCAAGTGAAGAATAATTTCTATCACCAATGCCTCATCAAAACCATAAAATCTGAGAAAGAAGTCAAACCATCCAACAAAACCCAATATATCTTTTATTGATTCATTCTCCAATATCTCACTTGCATCCTTTGGTTATGATTTCTTATTCAACCCCATTTTTGAACTCTTACATAGAACACAGTCAATTCCTTACCCTCCTTTCAAAAGGAAACCAAAATATGCTTAAAATATAATTAAATGGAAATAATATCCCTTGAGGGTTTAGACTATGGATATTACTTAAAGCATGTCAATTATTGATGACAACATCAATTAAAATTAATGATGACATACTTTTTGTTTTATTTTTTTAAACCATTCCACCATCAATTCCTTTTAACCCTCTACTTGATGTCTTTTTATAAATGACATATAATTATAGTGATGTGTCATTATGAAAAACTTTTTATGAATACAAGGGGTATTATACATAGCACTTGATTTAAAATTTTAAAATATAACCTTTTGAAGTGACTTTTTCCTGACATCATGAATCCTGACCTCCTTATATCACCATATGAGAAAATTTGATATCAATGGGTTTGAGCACATACATGCAATACTAGACATCTAAAACTAACACTAAGAAAAAAATAATTACTTTACCTTAAAAATATCAGTATTATCCTTATCAATAATACTTATTTTTTCTTTCACAAAATAAACTAAGTGAATTAGTCTTTGAAAAATAGTGCATTAGATAACAGCATCAAATTTATTGATTTAGAACTAGCTGAATTTTTGAACTTACTTTTCTATTTTTTTAATTTGGTTTTTTCCCCTTGACTAGAGATTTGCTATTTTTTAGTCAAGGCTCTTTATTGAGTGCATGAATAACTAGCAAGATGGTTTTGTAAACATGACTATCAACAATGTCCTAAAAGATTTTTATTGTTGATTTAGTTTTATTATTATTATTTATTTATTTCTAAACATTTTTAGAGAAGAGGGGAATCCTCTTCTTTTATTTAGGACAATTTTGTCTTCAAATATAAATTACCATAGAAGACTTGAGTTCTTCTATAGCACCAAACTCATTTTGTATTAATCGAATGAATTCCTCTTTGTTGGTAGGCTTCTGATATATTTTCAAATGAGGTCCATTTATAAGAAGTGTTTTCCAATTTCCATTTATAGGTAATAACTGTACTAAACCATTATAAAAAGTCTTTACTGTCTAAAATGGTCCTAATCATCTAGTTTAGATCTTACCTTTGAAATGTTGATATTTAGAATCATATAAGAGTGCCCAATCTCCTTCTGTAAATTGATTTTTTTATATGAAAGTCATGTCATTATTTTCTCTGATACTATATCATTTTGTCTACTATAAATCTTATGTCCTCATCTCATCCAATTCATTCAACTATAACATTCCTTCTTTTTGTACTTCATTCAAATCAATCCCTACTTCTAATGTAGTCCTCAATGCTTGCATTTAAAATTCAATTGAAAGAAGAGGTTTCTTACCATAGACCAACAAATTTGGTGAAAAACCAATAGTAGTTTTCCATGTAGTCTTGTATGCATAAACAACTTATAGGAGTTTGTTTACCCAATTATTCTAGTTATTTCTTACTATTTTTGTAATGATGCTCTCCAATTTTCTATTAGTAACTTCTACTTATCCATTTGCTTGAGGATGGTATGGTGAATATTTATATTGGTTGACTTGGTAGATATCTATGAATGCTTGAATCATATTGGACATGAATTTTGGTCCTTGATCTGATACTATCTCCCTTGGTACTCCAAAATTTTGCATGATCTTGGAATAAAGGAAATCCATTATTGCTTCTTCTCTTATATAATAAAGATCTTAAAAATTTAGCCCATTTGGTTACATATTCCATACATACCATCAAGTATTCATTACCTTATGAAGGTGGATCTATCAGCTTAACAAATTCCATACCCCACTTCTCAAAAGGTTCTAGAATCACCTCTGGATGAAGAGGCATCTTATAGGATAATGAAGGTTCCCCCATTCTTTGGCATGAATCACATTGCCAAACATAGGTCTTTACATGTTTGTGAAGAGTTGGCTAGAAATATCTAGCTCCAAAAATATTATGTAGCATCCTTTTCACTAAGTAGTGTCCTCCTCCAGGTTCATCATGACATGAAAAAATGATATCATGCATCTCATTATCCTTCACACACCTATAGAAAACATGATCAGGTTCAAGATTAAATAGTATAAAATTAATCCATTTATTAGGAACTTATTTTAATTAAACATTTATTTTCCTTTTTCGTACATTAAAAAGGTACCTTTCTTATAGCTACAAAATTTTCTATATCTACAAACCAACGTGTTTGTGCTAAAACAACAAGTAATTATTCATTTATAAAGTTCTCTTCTATAGGTTCTTCTTCATCTTCATTATGAAATCTAGAAAGAAAATCAGCAAGCACATTAAACTTTATTGGTTTATCAATAATTTTTATATCAAATTCCTGTAGTAACAATAACTATCTAATAACTCTTCCTCCTACTACTTGATTATTCATTAGATACCAGATAGTTTCATGATTTATACATACAAAGATTTTATAGCCAATAATATAGTGTCTAATTTTTTTTATGGCAAAAACCACAACAAGGAATTTCTTTTCAATGGTTTTATAATTTATTTTAGTTGGCCTTAAGTTATTCTTTATGTAATATATGTCATACATATGTCCATTTTAATCTTTTTATCCAAAAATAGATCCCATAGCATGATTGGATACATCAACACAAATATGAAAGGGTTGTGAACAATTAGATCCTCTTAATACTAGTGTAGTCCTAAGATTTTCTTTGATGTTTTTGAATGCTTATTGATAGGTTGAATTCTAAACAAACTCACTTTCTTTTATAAGCAAAGAAAACATTGGAGCAACAATCTAGTTGAAATCTTCTATGAATCTTATATAATACCCTAAATGTCCTAGAAAACTCTTAATGTCAATTTGATTTTGAGGAATAGGCAAGATCGAAATGACTTAAATTTTCTTTGGATCTACTTGGATTTCTTTTGGAGAAATATGATGCCCTAAAACTATGCCTTCTTCTACCATAATCAAACATTTTTCATGACTTAGAGATAAATGGTGTTACTCAAATTTTTTTAATACTTTTTCAAAATTGATTAAAATCTAATAAAAATATTCTCCATGAAAATTAAAATCATCCATATAAATTTTCACACATTCATTAGTCAAGTCTGAAAATATGACTAGGACAACTCATTAGATAGTGGCATGTGCATTTCATAAACCAAAGGGAAAGATTCTATAGGAAAATGTCCCCCATGGGCAAGTGAAATTTGTTTTGTCTTGATCATTTGGTGCCACTTGTATTTGGTTGTATCCACTAAAGCCATCTAGAAAAGAAAAGTATCTCTTTCCAACTAGATTATCAAGTACTTGATCAATGAAGTGTAGAGGGAAGTAATCTCTCATTATTGCTTTGTTTATCTCTCTTTATTCCACACATACTCTCTATCCATTTACCATTTTTCTTAGGAAAATTTATCAAGGGAGTGGCCCATTGGCTATTAGAAATGGGATAAATAAATCATACTTCTAGCAGATTCTCAATTTTAGTTTTCACAATGTCTCTCAATGTAGGATTAATTCTTCTTTGAGGTTACCTGACTAGTTTAATGTTCTCTATGTAAATGTGGTGTGCACATAAAATTGGATGAATTTATTTAATATCTTATATTTCCATGAAAAATATTGAGTGTGATCCCTAAGTACATCAAAAACTTTCATTCTCTAATCTTATATTTATGTTTTCAGTAGTGCCACTATGATATTTTTAGTGCCTAGATGAGAAGAATATATTTATTTGAATTCACTCATCAATGAGTTGAGAGGAAAGGGATGTGGAATTAATACATGAAATGTAATAGCATCTTTAACAAAATTTTCTCCTGTGGGAATGACTCCAACTAAAGGACAATAGAAGGATGTAAGAAATGAGTTTTGGCCTTCATATGCCCATTGCATCACACTATTTTGTATGTTTTTATGATCGTATGAGGTGGAAGAAGATGAATGATTAGAATAATAGTATGTGATACTTTGAAAAGGTCTTATATTCAAATTTATAGTAAGTCTATTTTAATCTATAGCTAGTCTATTGCAATTTCTAGCTATTCTATTGGAATCCATAGCTGGATTGTCAAAATCCATAGTTGGACTATCAAGATATATATATTGACCATAAAGATATATATATAGACTATAAATATCCATAGTAGTTCCAATAATTCTTAATAACTCATCATTTACTTCCTCTACATGATCAGTGATTGTAACCATATATAGAGAAGAGATTCTATCACATTTATCATCAGGTTGGTCAACGCACATCTATTTGATAATATTGATTGATTGTTGAGAAGGTGGATATAGATAAATTAATTTTGATTTAAAACCATTTGAGATGGTCATATGTCTTGATCTACAAGCAATCAATACTATTAAATTTTCTAACCAAGGTCTTCCTAGAATCATTAGGTATCCAATATATTTGTTTTTAGGTTGGAGGACAATAAAGTCGATAGGATACTCCCATGATTATATATTCAACATTGTGTCTTCAATGAAGCCTTATAGTTTGGTAATTGAATGATCTACCTTTTTTAGGATTGTGGTGGTTATTTTCATCTCCTTTGAAGAGAGTTTTTGGTCTCCATAGTCATCACATTAATTGTAGCTCTTAAGTCTACCAATACATTTAGTATCTTTTGTTGTCTAATTTTTATAGAAATGGTAGGAATTTTTGGGTCTCCATGTTGAGGTAAAAGCAAATTTACTACTAATAAATCAACAATCTTACCATCAACCTATATAATCTTAAGATATTGTCTTTTTCTGCCTTGTGTCTTGATACACAGACTTTTAATCATCCGATATACTTCTAGGATGTCTCTGATAGCATGTAACAATGGAATATCTATGTTTAGTTTTCTAAGTTATTGGTTAAATTTAGATTCATTATTGTTTTGTAATTCCTTTAGTCTTTCTATAAAAGGCACATATGGAGGTGTTATGATAACTTCCTCTATTTTTCTAGTTCCCTCTTTAGACTCTTCTTTTTCTAGTTGAATTTATGGACTTGTTTTTCTTGTGGAAATTATGTGATGATGATTTTAGGTTCTTTCACTATTCTTATTGATCTAAGATGGATGTATACACATTAAATATCTCATAACCCCATTGTTTGACCCTATTCATTGACAAAAACTTCTCTATTTTTTAGATTTGCTACTAGTTGTGAAGGTAGTAAAGGTTGGTTAGATTATTCTATAGGGGTGGCCTAATTTTTTTGGGGAGCCATTAATGATTATTTTTGTTGTTGTGGATACCTTATTTGGTGTTTTTGATTGTAGTTTGGGACATAATTCTAGTGTTGATTTATCCATGGCTATTGATGACCTTGTGACATCCACATTTATTAAAAAGGCTAGGGCATTATCCATTATTGTGTCATCAATTCTTAGGTAACCCATGATGGTACATCCCACATTTTTCGAGGTGCATGCCATTGTTGATAAGGAATTTTTGAGCCAAAATATTAATTTTGTTGAAAGCTATTTGATTTTATCTACACCTAGTTTATTTATTTTATGGTTTATGTATTTTGTTTGAACTAATTTTTGAGACTAGGGAGGTAACTACAATTCTTTGTCATGATCCTTAGCATCACATGTTAGACAAATTTTATTTTTATCCAAAGGATAGTCTATAAGTTCATGTTTCAATCTACATTTTGGGTAATAGATCTCCAATGGCTCAATATTACATTTGGCCTTTCTTGTAATCCATCTAATGTTGAATTTAAATAAACCAATATGTCTATTTTAAATTTTATGCTAACCCCTAAATTTTGAATAAGTATTGTTCCATTTTAGGCATACGACATAGATAGACCATTATCCATTTTAATGCAAGTTTGGCATGGTAAAAAAGGACCATTGCATAGGAGGATCATGGTGTATACCTACCTAGCACAAGAGCATCATGGTGGAGAACTTGTCAAGTGTGGAAGTAAAATGTGATAGGATACCCAACATGAGAGGACCCAGTTGAGGAAGAATGTGTCATGAGGAAGCCAAGAATAGAGGACTCAATATAGGAATTGGAAGACTAGGAGATCATATGGGAAGTAAAGCATGAGGGACATGGGAGTAGTTAGTACGACACTTTGACCCCAGTGGTTGAGATTTTATACCAAGCCATGAGGAATAAAACACTTAGAAACCATAATATATCATAGAGAAAGTATCTAGGGGCATAAAGGCCAGAGTCTATAGGAATAACTAGTTGTAAGGGCCATGAATCTTAGCCTATTGGGAGTCTATGTACCATATATTCATGATAGTTATAATTTTGACACTTGGTCAAGATAAAACAAGTATAAAAACCCTATAATAAACATTTCCATGATGATGTCCAGAGAATAATAGATATATTATTGTCTTGTAATCTATTAATGAATCAATGAAAAATTAGTATTTACCAAATTATGTTAGAAATAATGAAACATTCTAAGTGTTGAATGATGGATATGTTATATCTATAAGTCATGAGTAACTTTTTCTTTTATTTTTATTATTAGATGGTAATGGTAATCCTAGTTATAGTGATAATTAAAAATGGATCAATATAGAAAATAGCAGTATATTTATGATATTGAGTAACCTTATAAGAACTATGTTATTAAAGATCAACACATATAAAACATTTTTCTTTGAAGCTCTTATGAACCATCTTTCACTGCACACTTTAGGTGAATATGTGAGACTTACTTCTCATGTGATAGGGCCAGTGTGCTAGCTTGTTTGGGAGAAGTTTTAGTGTCATAGTGGAATTAACTAAAAGAATATAATATTTTGGTTCTATTACTAGGACCTAATGTAATTGGAGCATAATTATGGAAAATGTTTGAGTACATTACATTGGATAATATTGAATAATGGGTTACCAACATCGAAGACAACTTCATTGTTCCATATCTTGAACTAGGATTTTCTGCATTACAATGGATAGAGTATAATATTTATAGCTCTTTGTATGAGACTTTATTTTTGAGGTACTAGTTATATTACATTCATAGATCTTAGCTTATGCTCCAAGATGATCTCAAAATCTTGGATGAAGGTAGCCTTGTACACTTGAATGATAGAGGATTTTATCATGAATTGGAGTTCCATGGATGTGAGTAGTTAATTTTTGGTGGAGAGGCATTCAGAATATCTATATTTTGGAATATGTGGTGACTACCTATTTATGTCTTAAGGAAGAAAAGTTCTAATTTATATGAGAGTTAAGGGGATGCTATCCTCCATTATTTGCCTTTGAGATTAAGATGCTAATTATTGACCTTGGAGTTGAGACTGTACCCATGGAAGGCTAAAATCTCCTATGCATGATCCACACATTTAAAAAGGGAGATGAGAAGTTAATTGAAGATTGTGGGTTCAACATGGTATAAATCCGTCAAGTGTTATGGAAATGAAAGTATGATGAAGATTGAAAGAGGATTATGGGAGTTAGCAGTGTGGGAAGAGATCAAGAAACCTCGAAGAGTGTTGTGAAGATTCTTAAGGAGGCAAACATTCATGAAGAACCCATCACTTTAGATCCATGACCTTTGCCACTTTTATCCTTCAAAGGAGAAATGAGCTAGACTACAAGAGATGAAGAAAAATTTATAAATCAACCAAACTCCCCCACCATAGTACATGCTCATGACATTGAATTAGATAAAATACACACACAGAATTGGGATACAGATACTATAGAGTCATAAATCAAACAAGTAATGGAGACTAAAAATAGGCTATTAGTAAACCATCTAAAATCTATATTATCTTTCCCTCTTTAATGGAATTCTATGGCATAGCTTGGGATGCCTACTGGATCTAGCCCTCAAGGCTAGAATGTAGGCCTAAATTTGGGAAATCAACCCTCTACTATGCCTTTTCCCATGAACGCTAAAACTAAAGGCACTAGAGGAGGATTTAGAGTAGGCACTAGAGGAGGCAAACCCACTCATGTAATTGAAGCTATATCTTCCAAAAAACCAACCACTCAATAACCACTATGGTCTACTATGAGATGACCTTGCATTTATCTCGATACATAGGGGTAGATAATGCAATTGAACATGTCCACAAGTGTGAATTGATGTGGGGAGTATGTGGTATGAAATATTCTAAATGAAAGGTTGCATAATTTATGACCATGATTTTAGAGTGTGCACATAAGTGGTACTAAAAGTTTGACCCTCAACAAGTAGTGGTCAATTATGACCAACTTAAAACAACATTCTTCTAGGAAATTAGCATTCCTAAGTTTGAGTAGTAAAGTATAGTGGTGCTGAAGGACATAAAGTAAGGACTTACAAAGAGTGTATGTGAGTATGATGCATGATTAAAAACCTTTCTTTCTAAATTTTCATTTGAAATAAATCCCACTCAACATGCACAATGGTTTATGGGAGGCTTATTTTTACCTTTTTGTTAGACTCTATCACAAAGAAACTTCACTAGTGTGTGTAAGGCTTTGGAAGCTACCCTTATCACTAAAGCAATTGGAAGCATGGATATCAAGATTAGTCCCTTCATGAAGGCATAAATAGTGTCCATGGCATCACAACTTGAAAATTTGATGATAAACAATGCATATGAGACATATAGTTGTGTCTGGTGTACTAATTGTGAAACTAAATGGCACACAAGGAATAAATGATCATGTAAGAACATCCACAGAGTACTAACAGAACTTGTGAGATTTGTCATGAGGAACATGATTTCCATTCTTGTCTAATTTTATAGCAAGTTACAAACACCAAGGTGTCTGAGTATTATAGGATTTGTGATGCTTACACCCATGACACCAATGATTATTGATTAATTAGTGATATTAATGAAGCTCAAGCATGTGGTACATTCCAAACATCAATCACCTATACCCAAGATAATGGTGGATATCATACATGAGGGAGAGGATAAGTATGAGGTGGTGGATAGTTTCCACCAAGGACTTACTACAAATATGGGTCACTAAATAACTATCAAAGGGATTTCTTAGAGTACCTAACCTTTACATTTTGTTAAAATTACCATCGACTAGAAGATTATCTTGATCTATATTCAACCATCACCAAGGAATATAATGAAAAAGGTGTCAGCATGATTCTAATATACAAACCATAATGGCATGAATAACCAACCTTCTAAATAGTGAAACAAGAGAATATCACCACTTGTAGTGGGGGATAGTATCAATCCAAAATCAACTTGTTTAAGAAGGTACATTGAGAATAACCATGGGAAATAAAGTACCCTAATGCACAATATCAAAAGGATTTCCTTAAAAATATAATATCACTTGTGAAAGAAATCCAAGGTGAGATTCAATACCTTAAGGATAAAGATGTGACATAACATGTCATAGTGCAAAGAGAAGTTGAACCTAAACTAGTGTTGTGGGACAATTTTTAGGAATTATGAAAATGTATGTTGGATGAGGACATTATTCCTTAGCTCAACGCTTGGCTTATTGGTCAAGATCACTTACTAAATATATTTCACTTTCACCTAAGCTAACAAATCAAAGATTGATATTTAAATCATGCTTGATGTTACAAAACTCCTAGTTATTCTACTCTCCTAGATGATGGAGAGATATTGGTTAATGTTGTTATTAATGGATGGGTAATCCAAGATATTCTAGTAGATACTAACACAAAATTTAATGTTCTCATTAAAGATGTTTGGCAAAAAATGTCTAGTCTAGCCTTCAATCCCTCTCCTCATGTCATGTTCATGATAAATAACACTCAAGTGCATCTTATTAAGCTCCTCAATAATAAAAACATTAACATAATTGGGGTTACCTTTAAATTATATTTTGAGGTATTATAATTTCTAGATGTTGATGACTATCTTGCCCTACTAAGAAGGCCTTAGAGCTACGAGAAAGACTTGAGATTTAAAAATTGATACATAAACATTGAGAATATTGATCAACATGTAGTAATACCTTTAAACAAAGAATAAGGACCTCCCTATATTAAAACCATGACCATTGATGAAGGCATAAACAACTTGTATAATGTGACTACTAGAAATGATGAACAACATGATCTACTGCTAGATGGTATTCTCTAGTAGATGGACCACTAGTCTATCTCATATGCTACAAGTAATGCTTACAACTATTGGGCCCATGGTGACTATTATATCACTAGAATATTGTGTATCACCATAAAAAAAGGATAAATAATCCCACACCAACTTCTTAAATGTCATAAGTTTGTGAACCTTATGGGTTTAACAATGAGAGGACCACTGATACAACCATCACTATAGAGACTTGGTACAACTCCATAATTCTAAGGATAACTAGAGGAATGAGACTTTGTCTAGTCCCTTGAAGAGTTATATGATATTGAGAATGACTAGATGAGGTCATTAGATGATATTTTTGATGGTACCATTACTAGATTATGGTGTACTCATAAAAAGTGACTTTTATATTAGGATCAAGTGTGAAATACTCTACATCATAGACTTCACCATGTCAATAAGATCATAGGTACACTTAGTTATAACAGTGTGCAAGCATCCAAACCTCACCTTGTAGCTTGTGAGAGACTATGGTGAGTTTAGGAAACATTCTTACCTAAGTACCTCTAGGTCCTTATGTCCTATGGGACTTTACACACTTGGGCATAGGCTTGGTATATTCATGAATGAAGGCACATGGGTACTAGGTTATAGTAGTTACTAAAAGAGAACATGACATTTATGCTCTCTTATGTTTCACCAAGGATGGACTTTTACCTCTCCCTTTAATTCATATGTGAATCCATCATTGGAGACCCAAGTCCCATCAATGACCACCTATGCCATATTCATTAGGAACCTAAAGAACCCTTTTACTTATTCATTGAGACTCCCACCCAATATGTTTTCATGCCTACTCCAATTCCCAATGAATAATGATGACAATATTTCCACATAGGAAAGAATAAAAACTCATATTCTAAGTAGATGAAGGTAAAGTGTGTACTTTACTTGACCCCTTGAAAAACCATCTAGATGACCCTACAAGTAATAGTTCATGAGTTGTTCAAGACATAAGTTCTCTAATGGATAACCCTTATCACGGGCCCATACAAACCATTTAATGTAACATTGGCATGGATAAAGAGCCAAATATTTCCATAATTAGAAATTATTGAACTAAGATAGAAGTCTCATAGATTTTTAAGTTATTAAAATAATATTATGATGTATTTTTGAGGAATTATAGTGAAATAAAAGGATTTCACCCTTCTCTAGGGAATATGCACATAAATATAATCGATGATGCTTTCCCCATGGAGAAATGACCATATAGGATGAACCCCAACCTCTTAGACTGAATGAAAAAGGAGATAGTTAACATTCTCTACATAGGAGTAATTACTCCCATAACTAAATTTGAATGGGTTAGTCCCATTATAATTAGTATCAAAAAGGATGGGCATATCCATATCTATGTGGATTACCATGTTTTTTATTTATTATTTTTAGTAAATTAGATGTTTAACTCCTAAATAATAAATGGGTCTAAGTAGATAAAATTAGTAAATAGTGTACAATAATTAGGCTACTAATGTTTAAAATTTGACTGTAATTAGGGATTTTAAAAAAATAATAGTGAGAGAGAGAGAAAATAAAACTTATCTTATTATATATTATTATAACTGAGATAGGGTCTAGAAATATATGTGTAGGCTTGGGAGACTATCACAAACAAGAATATAAAGTTTGTTTCTTGATTGGATAGGAGCACTAAAATAGAACACCCTAGGTTCTGGCACTATAGTCCTATCTTCGCACTATTTTCCTAGTGATCTAAGCTTTTTGGGTTTTGTGCACCAAGTCTATGTGACCCTACTTATGAAATATCAAATATTTAAATTATACAAATTTCATTATGTACCTAATTAGTCTTACATACCCTAGGTCATCTTTGTGTTTAAACTTGAATGTAAAATTTGGATAAAGGAGAGGAGGGGTTAGTGTGTAAAGGATACATTGGACATAATTCATCACCGTGTGGAGCATGCTACCTACATAATAAAAATATAAGGAGGGATCAAGCTATATGTAGTTCTCCCATTGAGGTGCTTCATGAAATAGTGTGATGAAAATACAAGCAAATGCAAAACTAGGTGTACTTGGAATGACTAAGGACTGGTGTAAAGGTTTGAATAATATTTAAATACTATTAGATGGATATATGTAGATAATAGGGAAAAGTGCTTGAGTGGTCTTGTATTCTTTATTATCCCCTATAAATGAGTGCCAACACTTGTAAATGTACTTTGAATGATATTTTATATGTTATCTAATGATCGTGGGTTAAATGAATTCATGTTAGGCTGACATGAATTAGGATAAGGATTTATAATAATATGATTTATAGAAGCCAAAATGGACTTCAACAACAACACCAAAAATAAGACACCTTGGTTTTTAGTGTTGTAGTCTAGGTTTGGGTGTTGTTGTCCATGGCTAGAAAATCCTAGGGGGATGGATTAAGCATGGAAAGAGCAATCTAGGTCTACAAAGGCTCAGTTTGGGAGGCTATGGATGATTGAGAATCAATGAAAACATGCCTATGAGGGTCATGAGAGAAAAAAAGATGGACCCATAGATTGGGTGTCATTAGCCACACTCAAGTTACCAAATTTTACATTTAATACGACTACATTTCCCCCCCCCCCGCTTTATTATACTGATGTAACAAAGTGAAATACTAAAATAAAGGAAAATATAAAATGTACCTAAACTTACTTGTAAAGGTGAAGCACATGAAGTTGTGTTATGCTAGATATGCATAGAGAGATCACAGTGTGAAGTGTGAATCTACAAGAAAAACATATAGTATATCAATCCTAACTAGATATGTTATATCTAAAATAAGAATGTACAAAAATTGGGTAAGAGAGAGAAAAATAAAGGAACAAATATACCTAACTAAGTATGTGAACCAATGCAAAACCTATTATGATGCTAGATTGTGGGGGGTGTGTGTTGTACCAAAAGTAATGTCATGAATGGAGTTGAGTGCTCAATTCCCTAGAAGTGGCTCAAGAATATAAAGGTAGGCCCTTTGTCTCCATCATCACAAACTAAGTGAAGTTAATGAATCATGTGTGTTAATCAATTCTTGGACTATGTGTGAAATCCCCCTAAATAGGTGGCTCAGGAATACAAAGGCTAGCTAGTCCTTTGGATCCATCATTTCCCCATGAATTGAAGTTATGATATGATACTGGTATGGAATAAATGTCATATGAGATGGCTCCTAAATCCCATGAATATATTGTGATCTAAAAATGTTGTCATGGATATTAGAATTTATGTTTAAAACTAGGTCACTCTTGGCCATTTCAAAAGATGAGGATTAGGCTATTATGAAAGTAACTCCAAAACTAGTGTAATAGTCTTACATGGAAGCCAACTACAAAACTTGGGTACTCAATAAATTAAGCTTGTATGAAATCCAACCTTGAAAAAGGATACCAACCACTTGTAGATGGAGTAAGGCATATAGCTACTAAGAAATGCTTGGAAAATAAACTAAACTCAAAAAGAGGGGAGGATCAATGTGTCATGCACATTACCCCCAAATAACTGGTGTCTAGAACATGGATTATGATCTAGAATTTATATCAATAACCTAATACAAAAATAAAAGAAAGAGTCATCATGCCATGCATGATGCCATCTATATCTAGATTACTTGAGTAAACACTTTACTGAAACATGTTACATCTAGACTGTAGCAAGTTGACAAACCTATGATTAAACTAAGTTTTCTATCAATTTTTAGAAAAACTAATTTTTATATTGTCTCAATAGAAGAATAAAAAATAGGACACCCTACTATCTGGTGCTATACTCTAACTTTTGCACTATTATCTAGGGAATTTTTTTGAAATTATTATGGATTATCTGATGTTTACCTGGTCTATTCTATCTGGTCTAATTTCTAGATTCTATTCTAAGTGTTTATAAAACTATTTTTTCAATTATTAAGAGCTCTGATGTTTGTGACAAAACCCTTATTTGTTTCCCCCTATTTTGAGGGTAATAATGAAGACATTGCAATAAATTCCCAATAAAGAGCCCTATAAGTGTGTTATGTTGCATAGATATATGATATAGAAATGCTAATTGAAAATATATCTCAAGATATAAAAATGTTTGTATTTATATATTGTTAGATCAACAAGGGTATGCCTAGATAGATATAACAATGTAATAACATGTGAAATGTACTAAAATAGAATCAAAATTATTACTTGTTAGTTGTTAACAAGGAAAGATGGAAAATGGTTTCCATCATGACATCCAAGAAATAAATATAATACATGATATGGATCATTTCATTACAAATAGGAAAAGTAATCGGGTAATAAACATATAAAGCAAAAAGCATACAAGAGTGGCCAAGGGGCCAAGCAATCAAGGGACATGGGCACATGCCACTCAAACTAGAAATAAAACATACAAGGCATGTTCAAATGCCACATACACATAAAATTAAAAAAATAAAGTTGGCACAAGGGCCACAAACACATGGAAGAATACAAATAAAAGACATTGTCAAATGTTCTAAGGCACACATATGAATAGAAGTAAAGGACATTGGAAAATGTCCTAAAACACATACAAGGTATGAAACAAGAATTGAGAAAATTAAAACACATCAAGCTACACTAAGAAAGAAAGGAAATCATGTATATACTAGAAGTGTAATCACATCTAATTAATCAAAGCAAGAAGTGAAGGTATGTTATACATGTTAGTATAAGACTAGGTATATTCTAGAAAACACACAATTGTAAGATACTAGTGAGTATTGATATGGTAATATTTTTAAGCTTAGTAATTAATGTATATCAACATGATAACTAGAGTGTGTGGTGTAGGAATGACATAACTTGGATGGTGTAGTCATGTAAAAGATGTCCCCAGTGGGTATGTATATCGATGTGTGTGTTTCATATAAAAGTAGGATGCCCCCTCAATGGGTAGAGTGAATAAATGAAGGATCTAGATGTCACTACACACACTCAAATAATATAAAGTTAATCATGGTAATGTAGACAAATTGACAAACAATGGTAAATAATAGAAAATGTAAGTCTATCATAGTAGTAGCAATGTAAAGCATGGATGATGCATAAAATCAAAATATTTTTGTGTTTTAGATATATTTAAACTATGTAAAATCAATGCAGAAGAAATTATGTATAAGAAATGCTAAAAAGAGACTATGTATAAGCATGTAAATAAATCAATATGTACATGATAATATAAAATACTAGGCTAGAGGGGGGAAATGATCTAAGAATGGAGCCTGTTAGGGATAGATATGGAGGAAAGGGTCATAACCATCATCAAATGCCTCAATATCATCATCATAAGTATCATCATATGTTGTATATGTTGTGTTTATGGCATCATCATGTCAAAGGAAAACCAAAGGTTGCTCTGGTAGTGGAGATGTTGACTCTAGTTTTGGGCATTTAGTCTAGCTAGTAGATGACATTAGTGGAAGTGGTAGAGATGGTATTATTGATGGTGTTATGATCTAAATAATGTCTTGATCCTGTAGTTTGTCTAATCTCTACTATAAATTTGTCCATGATTTTATGTCATGGCTTGTAATCCTATAAAAAGTAAAAAATGGGAAACCATCCTAATCTGATAATCTAATGATAGATCTATGTCATACTATAGGTAATCTAGTCAATCCATGATCAAGTAATATCTATAATATAAATTCTAGTTGAAGTTATATGCTACCTACTTTAATCTAAATAACTGGCTCTATATCTATAGAGGTAACCATGTAACTATATGTGCCAAGTGGTCTAACTATGGCTGTGAGTGTGGAGTATATCCTAAGAGTATAGTGTTAAATGCTAAAAGTGGTATAGGATGTGATATGAGAGCTCTAGAGTCATCATGATACTCTCTTGGACTAACTGGTGTAAAGCTCAATCTACACAAATATTCATCTATGAGTGTGGGTTTTGTATCATTATCTGAAGAAGACTATGAATCTATATGAACATCATGTACATATAATAACTCAAAATTCACCACAAGGGTTTATTGTGATATAGGATTTTGATCATCTATACTAGTAATAGATGGTACTACTACAAAGGTATCTGTAACTAGTGGAGTAACTATGGAATCAACTAAAACTACTGGTACTATTATCAGTGATGGAAGATGTGTAATAGATGTCAAAATTATGACTAGTGGAGTAGCTAGGATGGTTGAATCTATTATGACTAATGGAATATCTAGAGCTAAAGTTATGACTATAAGTGGAGGAGTGTGACAAGTGCTAGTCTCTCCAACCTCATATATATGTATTTGGTTAAGAGAAATGCTATGAGGTGGTGGTTGTACTATGAGATATGGTGTACCATCTAGAAAAATAGTCTAAGATGACTCTATAGTTTAATAAATTATAAATTGATATTTGTATGTTAGACATATGTATAGATATCCCTCATGGATAAATTTAATACATCGATGGAGAGTGGAAGGAATGGCCCCCATAGTATGTATCCATGGTCATCCAGTAAAATATTATAGTGGAGAGGACTTGCATGACTTGGAATTGTGAAGAGAGGGTTTTTGGTCTTACCATGATATCTAAATTAATAGTTCCCAATGTCTATCAGGGTATATCATCAAACCCTAAAATGTTCTTATATGAATTTTTCATGGATGCCAAATCTACACCCATGGCCTATAAGAATGTGATACTACATATATTTAGTCTAAAACAACTATTAATGAGATCTCTCTTGACTGCACTACTTTTGACTGGAATTTTTATGAATAATGGCAAATTTTGATCAATAACTACTTGAGAAGGAATGTCCTCACTATCAAAATAAATTTCATCTTATATATTTTTTAAAGTGTTGACCACGGATGCAAAATAAGAAGGTTCTAAATTAATAGGCATATAAGTCTGAGTGAGTACCTAATAAAGAATTTCCTTGAATACATTAGCTTTTTGAAGTAGTTCTAACATGGAAATCTTATATGGAGTGTTCTTCAAGTGATCAACAATGTCATATACCTTTTGTAAATCTACCTATGTGGGAGGGTTGGGCCTAGGATGGGTAGGAATAGTAGGGTGATGAGGCTCTTGAGTAGGTGGAAGAGGCATAGTCGTACATTGAGTAATAGATTTAACTGCATTATCTACTATCTATATAGGATTAGTAGTAGCTATAGGAGGAGAGTAAAGATAATTTATGGGTCAAGGAGGTGGAGGGACAATAGGTGTCAACTAGGCTCCCTGACAATGGGTAGTGATCTGGGGAAGAGTGAAATGGAACATGCAACATGACTCAATATGGGTTAGGGGCTCTAAGGGAGGTGATGCAAGAGATATATTAACATGTTCAAGAATAAATTGGTTAACATCATCTCATATAATGAAAATTAGTCATTAAATGTAAATAATGAAACTTTGTACTAATATATGATAGACTTCATCATTCATGTACATGATAGGGCCCATTATGGTTTCCTTATTATTTACAAAAAATATAAGAAAAGTTTGTAAATAAATGAACAATAGTTTTTCAATTTGAGTAAGGATGTAAGGTGATACCTCAAGAAGCAAAATAGGAGCTAATATATGCAACTAGGGATTTTTCAAAAATATTTTACAAAATACTATGAATTATTTAAATTAAAATTGAATTTCTAAGTTAAATATTCAATAAAAAGTTTAGAAATTTATGGGAAACTGATTGATTTAATGGGACCTAGAATATCTAACTAGGGTTTTGAGAAAAATAATTTTTTCAAAATTACTATGAATTTTTGAAATTTGAAGTTGTTTTCTGATTTTAATATGCAACTAAAAATTTAGAAAATGATTGGAAAATTAATGAAATATTATTGGGAGCTAGTTGACGAAACTAGGGTTTGAAATAAATTTATTTTAAAATTTACTATAAAAATTTAAAATTTGAGATGAATTTTTTATTTTAATATTCAAGAAAAAATTCAAAAATTAATGGGAAAAATTAGCTACGAATTTACCCAAGGGTTTTTAGTGTTTTTATGCAAAATTCAAAGTAAGTCGGGTTCACCAAATGATTTATTATTTTTGGGAAATTAGATGTTTAATTCTTAAATAATAAATGGGTTTGAGTAGATAGAATTAGTAAATAGTGTACAATAACTAAGCTACTAATTTAGGAAATTTGACTATAACTAGAGCTTTTCTAAAAATGGTAGTGAGAGAGAGAAAATAAAGCTTGTCTTATTTTGTACTATTTTGACTAAGACATGGTGTGGAAATCTATGTGCAATCTTGGGATATTATCATAAATAGGAATTTGGAGTTTGTTTCTTAATTAAATAGGATCATCAAAATTGGGACACCTTAGGTTTTAGCATTGTAGTCCTATCTTGATGCTATTGTCTTGATGATCTAAGCTTTCTAGGTTATGTACACTAGGTTTGTGCGATCTTGCCTATGAAATATCAATGCCTCAAAGTCTTTATAGCTTATTGTGTACCTAATTCAATATTCCATACCCTAGGTCCTCTTTGTGCTTGAACTTGAATGTAAAATTTCAAGAAAGGAGAGGTGGGGTTAGTGTGTACAGGATATGTTGGATGCACTTCACACCCTGTGTGTGTGCATGTTGCCTACATACCAATATTCTAAGGAGGGATCAAGCTATATGTATTTCTCTCATTGAAGTGATTGGTATAATAGTGTGATGAAAATTCAAGTAAATGTGAAATTTGTTTTACTTATAATGACTAATGGCTAGTGTAAAGGTTTGAATAAGCTTAAAATATTATTAGATGGCTATATGTAGATAATAGGGAAAAGTACTTGAGTGGTCTTTCTTTTATTCTTGATTCTTTCTTGTAAATGAGTGTCAACACTTTTAAATGGGCTTTGAATAGTCTTTTATATGGTATTTAATGATTGTGGGTTAGATTAATTCATGTTAGGTCAACATGAATTAGAAGGATTTAAAAGAATATGACCCTTAAAATCTAAAATAAACTTGGATAATAGTGCCAAAAATAAGATACCCTTGCTTTCAATTATATAATACATGTTTAGGTGATATTGTCCATGGATAACAGGGCTTAGGGAGATGGATTAAGCATGGAAAGAGCAATTTGGGTATGTAAGGGTTCAATTTAGGAGGCTATAGATGTCTAGGAATTAGTAAAGACATACCTATGAGGATCATGAGAGAAAGAAAGATGGACCTATGGATTAGGTGTCATCAATCACACTCAAGTTACCAACTTTTGCATTTTAAATGACTATAGTTTTAAATTTATCATGTGTGACAAATCGTTTCCCAATGCCTTTTATAGAGGAAATCTTAGATGGTGTTACTAGTTGTGAAGTATACTCTATTACCGATGGGTTCTTGAGGTATCACCAAATCTAGATATCCAAGGAAAAAAATCCAAGAATACTTTTACTACTAAATGGGGGTCTTTTTCCCATATTGTCATGCTTTTCAAGTTGAAAAATGTCCCAATAATGTTTTCACAAATAATAGTTGAGGCTTTCAAATATTTTATTCATAAATTCTTCCAAATCTAATTAGATGATTAGATGGTATACAGGATGATCAAGGACCATTATGCCAATTTGAGACTCATTCTTTAGCATTGTCGAGTGTTTCAAATTTCCTTAAATTTGAAGAAGTGCCTATTTATGACACTATTTAGTGTACTTATTGGGTATATCATTTGTAAGGAAGGATTCCTACTAGACCCCACCATGGTCTCCATTATTCTACATCTACCATCACTAAAGACTCAACATGAGATGCATGCCTTCCTAAGACACATGGGATACTACAAAAGGTTCATTCAGGGTTATGCCAAGATCATCATTCCCATAGAATGGCTTTTGAAGCATAATTAATAGTTTATATGGACTAATTATTACAAAGGATACTTCATAACACTCAAAGAAAGGTTAGTTACCACTCCTATCTTGTAATTCCTTGATTAGACAAAGCCTTTTCATGTCCATGTTGATGCATTTAGAACAACAATTGGCATGATACTTGCATAACTAGGTGAAGGAAACTTAGATCACCTAATTTATTTTGGTAATAGGAAGCTAACATCAGCTAAAAAAACTACACCACAACCAAGTACAAAGCTTTATCTATGGTTTATGTTCTACAAAAGTTTAGGTAAGACCTTCTGGCCACTCCTTTTATATTCTATATAGACCATGAGGCCCTGAAGTATCTTGTTAATAATCTAGTACTACATGGAAAGATTTGGTACTGGATTGTTTTCTTATAAGAATTCTAATTTTATATAGTAGTAAAGCCTAGAAAGACTAACTATGGGCCTAATCATTTATCCTAAATTGGAAATGGAGGACCCCCACATGCCATAAAAGATTATATTCTTGATGTATAATTATTTTAATTTTTTTGGGTACTTGAAGAACTTAAGGATATTACAACATTTATAAACATTGGATACACACCTAACTCGGTCACTTTACAAGAGAAAAAACAACTATCAACTCATAATAGGAAATCTTTATAAGATGGATCATGATGAGGTGTGTCATCACTATATAATGCAACATGAGTGCCCTAAAGTGCTCTAAGAAGTCCATGAATGTATTATCAAAGGACATTATCCTTGAGAAGCTACCACACATAAGGTATTTCTTGTTAGACTCTGGTGACCAACTTTATTTAAAGATGCAAAGGCTATGTTAGACAATGTGATGTCTACCACCATTTAGGAAAACCTAAAATAAGAGATGTTATGCCATTTAATTCCATTCCTTATCAAAATATATTTTAAAAATGGGCTATTAACTTTGTGGGGCATATCACCCTAGTAGGATGATTAACATGCTCCTGATACATCATTGTAGCAACCGACTACCTCATGAGATGGGCTAAAGTAGTGCCAATAAAATACTATAATGCAGTGACTAATACACAATTCATATGGGAGGAAATTAACACATGGATTGGATGTCCCCTAAGCTTTACCAATGATCATGGAACCCACTTCTTAAATGAAACAATTTTCATCTTGTTGGCCAAATTCATGATTATACACTAGAAGACAACACCATACCACCCAATAAGATCCTTAGTACCACTTTGAGAAAAATTCACAATGTTGGTCAAATTGAGTAGGATGATAGAGTATCTATAGTACTTTGGGCATACTAAACTACATATAAACACCTCAACAAAAGTACACTATTCAACCTAGTTTATGGAAAGGAAGCAATCATGCTAGTGAAGTTCCTAGTTACATCTCTTTGGATAACATGTGTGGAAAAATTAAATGATGAATCTTATTTTAAATATCAGCTCAATGATTTGATAAAACTAGATGAGATGTAATTCCTCAACCACTAGAGTCAAGATGTTGAGAATCATAAATAAAAAGTATGGCATAATCATCATCTAAATAACGAAGTCCTTTATCTAGGCATGAAAGTTATATAATATGAATCTATGTTCATGCACCACCTTGGGAAGCTCTTAATCCATTAGGATGGTCCATTCATAATACATAGCATTTGACCTATTAGAGCTTATCAGTTAAATTGAATGGATGGTCAGTTCATCTCAAGGCACTATAATGGAGTCAGCTTCAACTGTATCATGATTCTATTTAGCTTAAATTTGTAATCAATAGGTCTCAAGGCCATTAAGTTAAATTTTATTACTTTCAATCAAAAGCATTACCTTTGACACACATGACTTTTTAATGTAATTATGAGTTCTTTTACTTAGATTGTTTTTGTGGAGGACTAGGAACCCTTTTAGTGTGGGGTAAGGCATCATGCATATGAATACAAATCATAAGACAAGTGGGCATACAAGTACCATAAGGTGTGAGAGTCATCTATGGCATGTAAGTGATTAAGGATACATGAGTTATTCAATGCACTTTTAAAGCATTTTGAAAGGTTCCTACCATTTGGATGATAGTCGTCTTCCACTTCACCAAAAAGGTGGGACACAATTATCATCCACTTCTAAGAAAGGTGAAAGAAGGGATGGACCATTAATGAAAAAAGGCTAGTTATGGTGACAAGTGTGTGACTGAAATAATGGGACAAATTGCTTAAGGCACTAAATTCTTGATATAATATTCAAAGTATGAAGGTTGTTAAAATATATGTATTTATGGCTAGAGATGACAAGGGTAGGGAAAGAATTAATGGAGGCTAACCCCCCTTAATGCCCTATAAATAAGCTTACTAAATTCATTTTACACTTTACCTTGCTATAATCTCTTAGTTTTAAGTTCAAATGATAAACTAGCAAACCAACAACCATGATATAATCAAATTACTTTAAAGTTGAGTAGATAAGAGTGATTGTAAAATTCATAAAGACACAATGGTTATTTCCAAGGCAAGAAGAGAGGTTTCTAGTTAGGATTGGGGTCTTAGAGTGGAACTCTTTGAATTTGTAGGTTGTAAATCTACCATTGTTGGATTGTGAAGCTTGAGAGCTAAATCAAGTTGGACCATGACCACATACTCATTTAGAATTTTGGGACCATTTTGGTTTAACATATGAGTGCCATGAAGGGTAATGCAGTTAAATAAAAAGGCCAAAAGACTTGAAAATCTTCCAACCATACTAGAGGAGGAAGAGGTGAGTGGAGAAGCTTGGTTCCCTATAAGAGAAGAGCATTCAAGATACCAAGAAGAGAAACTAGAAAAAGTAAAACACCTAAGATTTTTGAGATAAAGCATGAAAGAAGTGAGAGAGAGCATGGAAAAATAAAATATGGTGAAGAAATGAAATCAGGCATTGTCCTCTTTATCATAGAATGCCACAACATCTCCCCTTCATCTTTGTTAACAAAAGAGAAGCAATACCCAGAGTCATTCTTATGCATGAAGAACTAGGTATCCAAGGTGTTAACTACCATATTTTTTTAGTACAACCACCATCAATAGGGATATAAAGTAGAGTTACAAAATTATTATCAAGTCTAAACCACCAACACTAGGAATCAAGTGGTCTATGACTTGTCCATCAGGAACCAATTAGACAAGGCTGACCTATTTTAACTTTTTGAGTTGCCATAATTTGGTAAGCCTACTGAGGTAGTTTAGTTCCTCCTATCACCCATCCATAGGGACTATATCCTCTTCATAGGGCATAACATAAAAATCATTATGGAAAGGATAATTAAAGTAATGGGACTTTATTACTTAGGGGTGAATGTGTTGGATGACTTGGTGGATATGGAGGAAATTCAACAAATCACCACTATATTGATTTACCAAAAATAAGGGCATGTAGTGGACATACAAAAAATTTAGGATCCTACCCTTAGAGTTTCAGCATGGATCATTTCCACCAAGGTCAGTGGGATTGATAGATGTAAGGAGGTGGACATGGCCCACCTACACATTGCTCACCAAGTTGTTAGGGTACATAATACAACTGGGTGTTGTATTTTTCTCAAAAGATAGATGAAGATGTGAATAAGGTGCAAAAAATGCCTAAGTACAAGTTTCCTTGGGGAGAAATATTTTTATTACCAGTTTTTGATGAGATTGGGATACCTAAATATAAATTTGGATCATTGAATTTGGTGGACCCCCCCCACCCCCCCACTCATAGGTCCCCCATCGATTACATCAAGGCTATCACTTGTCCTCAACACATTACCCCATTTTACAAGATGAAGATGAGGTACTAATTCGATGGGATGAAGGTAGCCTTTGGGAATGAATGGTTCACTCCCAAGGATTTTCCCCCTTGACCATAGATAAAAAAAAAATCATTGTAAAGTAGCATTAATCTATATCATACATTTGTATGAACCCTTTTAGAGAGATTTTATTATGGCTTAAAATTCCATATGCCTTTTTTCATACTAATTCATTGATTTTGTCAACTAGATTTATGATACATAACCAATCAATATATAAAATATTATGAAACATGAAACATCCTAAGTATATAATGATGGATAAGTTATATTTCTAAGTCATGGGTTTTGGATGTTATTCTAATCAATATCTACTTATAACTTATAAGCTAATATTTGGAAAGAAACACTCTTTACAAAAAACATAAACAACCTAATCTAATCTAATTTATAAAATCTACAAATATTTCACACAACTATTAAAAAAAACCTATTAAAATAAATCTTTTAGGATTAAAATAATATCAAATCTTCATGCATTGATTAAAATCAATCTTAAATATATATTTTAAGAATCTATAAGAATGAAATAAATGCTTATGCTAGAAATAACAAATTAACTATTCAATATATCATGTAGGTTTTCAATCTAAATTATATAAACATGTATCTATATGAATATTGAATTGAAATAAATTCAAAATCAACAAATAAATACCAAATAAATTTCCTCTTTCCTTGGGGAGTGGGCCCTTTCTCACCCTTAGATCCAGGTTCAAATCAACTTAGCTCTAAGATATTTCTTCAACACATAGATTGAGAAAATAAACTTATACAATACTTTGTATTTTAAGAAATTAAAAAAATTACAATATCTATGTATGTAGGCATAAAAATTATAGATCCAATCATGGATCTATAAATTTATTCTATACCAGAAAACTATTTAACCCTACATCATACATAACATCTTAACTAATTTGAAAACAAAACATATTCTAGATAGATTGAGTGATATAGATAGAATATAATGTTTTTTAAATGAGAACTTTAAGGAGTCAAATATTCCATATATAAAAATTTACACTCCTAACTATATCAACTAAATATTCACATATATTAATACTCATATCTTTTATCTTCATCATTGTAACCTAGAATAGAAACTCCAAAAATGGAACACTAACCAAAAATAAACATCTATTTATATATATGAATAGAAATGGAAATGTTGAAAATATTTATCCATATTAACATGAAGAGGTTGGAGAAACTACTTGAAACATTTAGAATTTACTAGGATCAATTCTGGAGTAAACTGGGTCAATCTGTAGCAAAACTAGTACAATCTATAGCTTACTATCAAAATCTATAGCCTAACTATTGAGACCCATAAATGACTACCAAAATCCATATCTGACTATAAAAATTTGTAGCTGACTATCAAAATCCACAACTAACTATCAAAATCTATAGTTGATTGTCAAAATCTATAACAAACTTTAGAATTTGTAGTTGGGTCTTAGATGTTTCATTTTTTTTAATCATGGATCCTCTTTATCTTCATGAAATGTTGTCAAAACTCATATTAATATTAGTATTACTTTTACATGTCAAAATTTGGATCCTAAAACATGAAAATGTTTGAAAAAAATGAAAATAATATAGACTTGGACTTTACAAGTGTTTATATAGATAAAAACATCTATTTCCTACTTATGCAAGTTCCAAATATCAAGATTACATATAATGCTCAACCATTTGACATATTTAAGGCCATAAAATATATTAATAATGAGTCATTTTATACACTCATCAATGTGGATGATCCAATTGGAAAACATAGAACAAACCTTGCACCAACACTGGATAATGAAAGTTTTTCAATACAACATGCAATGATCAAATAGAAAGTAGTAACTTGAAAATAAATTCTAACTAATTGGTCATCATACATGTTATTAATTTATAATAAAGTTTCATTTTAGTGTGATTGGAATTTGGGTATAATGAGGAAATATAAATTAATCTAAGGTTAGTTTCAAGATGTTTAGGCTAAAAGGGAATTCTATTGGCAATGGTATTGGATTGGTATTGGGGCCTAACCCTTCACTTCATAGTATTTTAGTGATAAGGGTGTTAGATGCTTTGAAACTATATACCATCAATAACATGTTGATACTTAGATTTAAAACCAAATAAGTTTCCCCCTTGGTGATGAAATCCAAGTAGGTAGGCCTTGGGAAGAAAAAATGTTTAATGCTTTTTGAATGTCAAGTCATGTGGAAGTATGTGCAAAAGAGAAAAATAGTGAGACTAAATTACTAGTTTGAAAAAGAATATAATTAATCTATCTTTACTCTAATCATGCAAGCAACTAAATGTAAATGTGAACTAGTTACTAGAAAAAAGAGGTTAATTCCTTGATTGATAATAGTACAGAGTTAATTCAAAAAACACTATATGCAAATAGTGTAGAACAAAATCGAATAGGTCTCTATTATTCTATAAAAGCAATATCTAGAAAAACACAATTGAACATGTCAAATATTTCTTATAAATAGAAGATACGATATAAAATGGTGTTAAATAGGTTAACCCAGTTGGCTTTAGGGTTATAGTTTTACATACTACAAACTTGTGAAAAAATAGTAATAAAAATGAAGAACTAAAAAGATAGAGAGAGAAATAATTAACCTTGATGGGCTTAAAGATTTTTAGATTACAACTTTTATGATTTGATCTTCAAATTTTGATTCAAAATTCTTCTAAAAGGGTCGACTAGTTTGATGAAATATTTAAAACCTATATGTTAAAGAACTTATGAATAAAGTTGACTGGTTTGACTATGTATGCTAACATGTATGCTAAAAGAAGTTAATTGAGAATAAATTCAACTTATTCAACTATATCTGCAATCATGGAATGAAAAAATAATATTATTCCAAATTGATTGATCTAGTAACCTACATTTGGTGAAGACCTTCACAAATAAGATATAGTCATTTTAGAGTACCTATGTTAAAATTGCATATTTAATGTGAGAATGAATTGATAGGTTCCATATAATACTGAATAAATAAAAATATATAATATAATAATAAATTAATGGATTAAATAAAACCTACAAGGGTTCGGCTCACATCAGGTTCACTAGAATGTATATAAAGGGAAATGCAACCAATCTATTAATCAATCCTATCTTGGAAAATATAAATACTACTCACACTTTGATTATTGATACATTATATATTTGGGGTCATGACCAAGATGTATTTTCTATACCTAAATAAGGGATCTCTTACCATAATAATATCACTAGATATGGTTCCAAATCCTCTTGTCAATCAATACCATGTATTAACCCTATCTAGGTCCTATGTTTTTATATTCATAAAGTATATGCAACAGAAAGTAATGTATAATATAGTATTCCCCAAATATTATGGTACAATTTGGGGGTTAGTAAACATAAAATTAAGCATGTATAAGAGAATCCTATTAAATCTATGTATAGGTAAAACCCTAATTCATGGAGAGAATAATATATTCAAAAGCCATTACTTATATTACTTATATCTACTAAAATAGAGGAGTATAGTTAGAGATACTTACCTTAAAGATGAACTCACTAAGACTCAATATCTCCCTTGGCCAAAGGTTCTTTATAAGAGGTTATTATGGTTTTTAAGGATCACTAAAAAAAGCCAAAGTATCTAAGACCTTTCCACAAGACAAGATTATTCTCTAAGTATAAACCCTAAGCTACAACTCCTCATGTAGAATGGCAAAAAAGTAGATTGTAAATAGGTGTAAATAAGTAATTAACCCTTGTTTTCTATAATAAGTGTAAAAATTAATGTGTGTATGTATGTATATATATATATATATATATATATATATATATATATATATATATATATATATATATATATATATATATATGAATCTAACCACAAACCTTTCTAAAAGTTTATCTAACATGGCTATCCCAATCAAATTTGTATTAATATTGACAAAAATAAATTAGGTCTTGGTCTAGGTTAGTTAGGGGATGACCTATACCCAAAATGTGTTTTATCAATTTGAGTACAAGGTTGATGGGGTCAAAAATGTTAATTAAACCATCAAAAAGGGTTTTAGTTTTAGGAAGGGGATAATTAAGGTCATAAATTCTTTGAGGAGTGTGAAATATAGGAGATAATGCTTAGACAAGTGTCTAAGAGAATGTTAGATTGATATCAAGTGGTGGTATAGGGAATAATAATCTTGTGAAGCACCAATGGTCTACCCACCCATTTCTCAATTTACCCTTTAAAGGCATGCACTCAGAGATATTAAGACTTAATACATTCCTGTAAGATATAAATCATCATTAGTTAATAAAGTTTGAAAATATTATTTGTATACATATTCCCCAATCAAATCTCATCACGTGTCATTCATGTCCAATAGGGGATGGTTATTTTAAAAAATAACTTGCATGATGAGGCACCTAAACTTGTCTACTAACAATAGCTCAAACCACATGGTCTACTATAATACTATGTGTAGTAGTAGAGGATAGATAGAGGTAATATATTTGTGAGGTATAGGGGCGTAAGGAATAAAAAGAAACATATGATCTTTGTAACATCTAGTAGTAACATGTGATAACTCAAAATGAGCCATGAAATAATGATCATCATATAATTTTTCATTAATAAGCTCTTGACCAATATAAGATGTTATAATTTCCATTAAATTATGCATTCATGGGCTTACATATGTGTGAAATATTTTACATGTTATAAGAAAAAATATTTAAGTAACACTAAGAAATAATAAATAGATTCAGTCATTATGATCATGATGAATATGGAAATAAAAAAATTGAATATGAAACCCTAATAGGTATGCTAAAAATAAAATTAAACCCTAAGGGAAGTTAGTTTTTTGTAATATTTGATCAAGTTAAAAAAAATGTTTTATCAAATCTAGGATTAAGAGAGTTTTAATCCTAATTAGAAAATTTATTGTGTAAAATTAGAATGTTACAAATATTTAAGGAATGACACAAAATAATTTAGATCTTACTGAATTTAGAAATATGTTAAAAGGGTATAGTACTAAATAAATACAACTTATATGGAAATCGAATGTGTAAGATTATAAGTACAATTATGAAATCAACTATGTGTGTGTGTAATGAAGCTATGAATCAAGAACATTGTTTTGTTTAGATATGGGACAAGGTTGATAAAATTTAATAAGAGTGGATTGTGTTGGTGTCATTAGGGTGAAATTATTTCATATGAATTTTTTATCTTTATGAACAATATAATAGGGTTACTTCACTTATATATCATATTTGACTATACAAGAACTCTTGATCTATTTTGGAATCCACTATGTACATTTTTATTCATTTTTAGTTATAAATTAATAAAACATAAATGATAAATAGATTAAAATAGAAAAATGGGTTAATTGTTAAATTTATGGTAGACCTAAACACCCCCTATGTTTAGCACTACATACATACCAATACTCTGAAGAGGGATTAAACTCCTTGTAGTTCTCCAATTCTACAATGTTGTGTATTAAATACCAGTGTAAAAATGTTAAAGGCTAGTTTAATCCTAGTTTGATTAAGTTATTAAACAATAAAATGTGACCTTAGAGGTGTATGCAAGATTAGCTCAGGGATAAAGGATTGTGTGGAATATGAGTTTTGAAAAATATGTGTTTTATCTCAATGTATAGCTATATATTCTGGTATTTTCAATCATATGAACCTATAGTGGATAATGGTTATAAAATGTGGATATATAGTGATAATTTTTTATTTCCTTAGAATGTGACTCATGAAACATTTTTTATGACCCATTGAGTAAATTTAAATTGGTGAAAATAACAATTATTTTATGGAAGGACATAACTAGAATTGGATATAATTGGAGAGTGGGATAGTCCAAATGGAGTGACATTATTTGAAGAGTAGAGAAAACTAAAATAGAAGTGTTGATAAATTTTAAAGTGAGTTTAATTTGTTTAGGATGTTGGATAGGGATTATTAGAATCATAATTTTATTAATAGGTAAGGGTCATCCATAAAGAACTGAAGGAAGGGAATTCAGGTACCATGGAATCAAGAATGATCTAAGTGTGTAATGGAGTGGTCACAAGTAAATTTTTATCTATAAATTTTAATTTAGGTGTCTATATACAAGTTTTAATTTGGTTATAAATGTTTTTTTATTTCATGTTCATGATGTGAATAGTTTTCCACCTTACGTGAGTATGTGGGAGAATATGATAGCTGGTGGAAAAAGCTATAGGGTTGAGATTTAATCTTGTATGAAAAAGGTTCTTAAAACCATAATTCTCACACCAAAAATGATGATTTTATTAAACATTTATAGAATTTATTTTATTTCTTTTTTTTATTGGGAGGTCTAAGGAGGAATTTTTTTATTAGATTTGGGTAAAAATGATTTTGAAAATAGATCTATGAACTATACAAGATGGTTTCAAATTATGTTCCCCAACCTAAGATAATAACAAGAGAAGAGTACACTAGATGAAGTAAACATAGATCACACAATAAATAATGAAAAAATAACAAAATCAGGTACAAATAGGAATATCAAAGGGTTTTGAAAGGAACCCTATGCTTACACACAAGAAATAAAAATCTTAATTACTTTATTTAGTAATAATTAAAATATATAGACCAAAAATATGGTCAACATAGTATTTTAAACTGTTAAAAACCCCAAACTTCCATAAATCTTCCACAAAACTTCTTTGATTCTATAATAAGGAGGAATTCTTCTTGGGAATTCTAAGGACTATTATTTCTTGGGATGTATAATTAGGATCATTAATTGGGAGATAGAAGGAGAAAATTATAATAATAGATAATGTAATTTCTCTCCTATTTTATTCTTATGAATTTTCTATTCTCAGATAAACTTAACTTACATATTGAACTCTTGCCATGGAATGGTGCTCAATATGATCATACAATAGATTTTTTAGTTATCTGTAGACATTATTCATATCATAATTTTTTTGAATATTAGTTAAATTATGATGTAATATAGGTATTATTATGAAACTAATGGAACTACATGATAAGGTTGGCATTAATTACTTGACTTATAACATTTAAATACTATATAACTCTCATTTATTTGGATTAAAATTTTTACTTGATAATAAGAATAAATATCTATATTGAAAATTTTATACATGATACTAATAAAATCAATATTTCAAGAATTAAAATGGAAATAAAATATTAAAATATATTGCACTTAAACTAGTTGCTAGAAATATTTGAGAAAAATAAGTTCATTTGAGAGGATTTGAGCTAGTTAAAAC
>JARHVA010008269.1:515000-524655 GCA_037957365.1 Torreya grandis | reverse complement strand
ACACACACACACACACACACACACACACACACACACATATATATGTGTGTGTGTGTGTGTGTGTGTGTGTGTGTGTGTGTGTGTATATATATATATATATATATATATATATATATATATATATATATATATATATATATATGTATATATATGTATATATACATATATATATATATATATATGTATATATATATATATATATATATATATATATATATATATATATATGTATATATATATATATCACACAAATATACACACACACACACACACACACACACACACACACACACACACACACACACACACACACACACACACATCAATTAATTTCTTTTTAAAATAAATTAGTGTATGTTAAAAACTAATTATACTACTAGTTGAGTTGGTGGTTAATTTTTTATTAAAAACTTTAAAAATGAGAGGTCTTGTATTCAAATATCTCCAACCCTTTTTGAAAGAAAAAACCCCAATTTAATTATATTTTAATTCTTTTTTTCCTTTGAGTGTGAACATTTCACTTGTCAAAAACCCTTGTTGTTATGTCAAACTTATTTTTATTTTTGACCTACTGAATATTTTGACATAGACATGTAACTAGTCGATCGTTAGGTTTTGACAACTTTCAAACACATTGACATGAATAATTTTATATTTTGATACCTCCTACTAATAATTTTTTAATTTTTTTAATCATAGTGTCTAGGTGGTCATTCTAAATGTGGCTCTTGTGACAGCTTATTTTATGCAATTCTAGATATTTTTTTTGAATTTTTTACCATATAAATTATGTGATTAAGTATATTTACACTTATGATTTACTTTATTTTACAATAAAAGTAAAAAAATCATTAAAATCATGTTTTTTCTTAATATTATTCTTACATTAACATATTTTTATAACACTTATAACACCATATTTTGTCATAATCTTTTTAAAAAATTGTTTTGTCTGGAATTATATTAGAACCTTATTGTGTGTTTGCACTTTCAAATTTATTTTAATATCAAATTAATTTAAAATTCAAAATAAAAGGTTTCATTTTAATCAATTTATATTGTCATACTTAAAATGAAGCTATGTCTTTCCCTCATTTTTCTTTGTATAAATCTTAAGTTCTTAATGAAAATAACTAAAATATATGAAAATTTCATAATAAAGCTAAATTTATGGCCTGAATGTTGTATAATTTTATTATTATGACTAAAAGAAAATTATTGATGACATGTCCTCCTTGAGCTTATCAATTCTTTTCAACAGAAATCATAGTAAACTATGTCTATTATCTTGTGAAGTGTTAAGTATGAATTATTTTTTCACATTGGTAACTAGGGGCCTCATAGTGATTCTTGAAAACTCTTTGAATCTATGCATGAGGAAACTTATATTTTCAATATTATGAAATCAATCCTTGAACTGCTAATTACACCTATGAAAGGTGAAGAGAAAGTTGCTAATTGTTTTGCTAAAATTAAAACTATTAAGGCTTCGTTAGATAGATGTAATTATAATTTTATTTATGATCATATGACTTATTTTATCATTGAGTTAAATATTCATGAAAATTTTATAAATTTTATTTTAATTTTTAATTCTAAGTATAAAACTAAGCAAGAAATCATTGACCCTGCCACCTTGTCTGCTCTCTTGATTCAAGAAGAACAAGTTATAAAAAAAAATTGATTCTAAATATAATGCCACTCAAGCACTTCTCACATTAAATAATATTTTTTAAAACACTAAAAATAATAAATCTAACCTTAATTTTACTAAAATTAAATATGAGAATAAGAAATCTAATAATAAGAGTCACACACCTGAGTTTAATGAAAATTATAATTTTTGTGGTAAATTTAGTCATAGAAATAAAATTTGTTATAAAAGTGATGATATAATTAACAATCAATCTTATAAAAATAAAAAAATAAAATAAATCTAAGTAGTATAATCAAAATAATAAAGACCCTAATAGTAATTAAGATTCAAATATTATTACCTTGTATGCTTCTTTATTTACTTTAAATAAAAATGAATATATTTTGGATAGTGGTGCATCACATCATATGACATTATTAATGTACCTAAGCTTTAAAATAATTTATTATCTTGTTCTCAACTTATAAATGATAATTTCATTGTGACATTACTGAAAGATAGATGATCCATTAAAAATCAATCTAGCTCCTTTATAGTTCAAGTTGTTTAAAATAATGATTTATATATCTTCTCTCATTTTACATTTTTTTTTTCATCACATAGTAAGAATGAATATCAATTATATCATGAAAGGTTATGACATATTAATTTTATAATTTTACATGATATATTTGAAAATAGTATTATTATTAGACTTCCTTCTATTCACACTCATCATAAAATTTATGAAGATTGCCTACATGACAAGTAAAATGCTAATCCATTTCATGAAATTCATGATCTAAATTCCTTACATCCTTTAAAATTTATTCATAGTGATGTTGTTAGACCTTTTTAAGTTGTATCTCTTAATATTTATTTATATGCTTTTATTTTTATTGATTATTACATTTGAATGATCTGAGCTTTTTTTATTAAAAAAATTTGATGTGTTATTTAAATTCAAAGAATTTAAAGCTATTGTTAAAAATATATCTAATTTTTTAATTAATAAATTAAGATATGATAATAGTGGTGAATATGTTAATAAAGAGGTTTATTCTTTTTACATTAATTATTATATTTCAATTTAAATAATAACTCCCTATTCCCCTTAGCAAAATAGTATTACTAAAAGAAGAAATTGCACCATTATTGAGATGTATATAACAACATTGCATTCTATAAATATTCTTTCTAATTCTTATGTGATGAAACCATGAATACTAGTGGTCATATTATTAATATAATCCTTAATCTTTTAATTTTTTATACATTAAAAATATATATATGCTCATAAAATTTCATTTTCTTTGTTAAAACTATTTCTATGTTATTATAGAGATGCTAACTATTTTGATGTGTCTCGCCTACATTTTATTTGTTAGTAAAATGACTTAGATTGACTCTTTTAAAAAACTTATTACAATTATATTATAATAAGTATATTTTTCTTAGATGAAAAAATAAATAAAATTTAAATATATTATATTTATTTTCAATTCTTATGAGTTAAGATGAAAATACATTATATGCATAACATCATGTTTAATTTGACAAAATGGTCATGTTTAGTTATTGCATTTAGTAAAAATATCATGCTCATTAACTTTGCATATTTTATGATTTAATGCTTTAATTTGATTAATGGACCAATTCCATGTTAATATACTTAGATATTATCCTTTGATTATTTTTTTATTTAATTATTTATGTTAACATTATTATACACTTTATTTGATAATAAGATACATTATGAAATGCAATGTGTAAATGGAGTTTGTATTATTATCTTTTCATCATTTACTTTATTAAGCATTTTATTCATACATTTGTAAATTTATTTATTTCAATCTCATTATTATTTGATTGGGTGATGGAATTTCATGCTAAAATTATCCATATTTGATTTATAAGAGGTTATACCTCATTATTTTGTTGAAGCATATTAAACTTACAATTTTTTTATAAAACTCAATCGATAAAATGAGTTTTTTCATAAAAAGATATAAAATGTTTAAACTTAGTATCATATTATTAGTAAATTATTATATGTGCATGACATGACAGTTGGGGATGTTCATCTTGTTTATATTAGAGACATCAAATAATGAATTATATATAAAAATTTATGTTTTTCACTAAGTGTATAATCAAAGTAGTGAACTTATTTGCCTAAACTATAATGCCATTTTTTTATTTTATTTTACCATAGAAAAATATTTTTCATATTTTTATGTATGTGGTTATTGTGATCCTAACCATACTATGTTATCATGAATCTATTTTTTTTTACATGTTTAAATTTTGTGTAGGTGCGTATTACCAATAGTTTAAGTATATTGAATTTCATGTACATTTTATCCTAAACAAAGTCTTTAATAGTGATATTGATTTGTAGTTTTAATCTATAAATGAACGAGTGCTAGATACATTCCTAAAACCACTTTGTGCTGCTAAGTTTTATTGGTTTCATGTAATGCTAGGACTCTCAGAGATTATGTATGATAATGCCACTTCCTAATAGTCAAATGTTTCTTATTCTCTTTTTCCACATTTATTATCAATTGTAAAGCATTGTAAACTTTATGTGGAGGTTACGTTATTTTTAATTTTGTGTGAAATTTTTACTTTTATACCCAATTCAAAAAAGCATACTTTATAATGGAGGTCCTTATGTTATAAAAGGCTCTAATTATGTTTAGATGATTATTCAATAGAAACTATGAGATGTAGTCTCAAAATCATGCTAGCCCTATCTTAATTTTAGGTAGTAATGGAATTTAATTCATTTTAGTTCAAAAAATGATGTTTGGCATGATTAAATTTTTTAAATCTTTCAATTATGTACATAGTATAAATTTTTTTTTAGGTGACAATGACATTTGTCCACACTTAACATTAAGGGAGAGTGTTAGAACATTTAATTTTATGTGGCCTTAATTGACCTTTAGCCTTTATATTAATTAAATAAAAAATAATATATTATTTGTTACCATGAGGTTAAAACCTCATGCTAATAAATAATAGAGTTATAATAATATAATTATTACTAAATTTTAATTAAATTATTTCATCAGGATGGATAGACTTGTTACTTTTACAATAGTCACTTCCCTTGGGTTTTTATTATAAATATGGTTTTATCCCTATTGTGAAACCAACTAGTTAATATTAAATATTAATCATATTCAATATTGAAGAGTTGTTTGAAAGTTTGTCAGATAAAAAGTAACAGGTTGAAGAACTTGTATTGGGTACAAAGGAGTTTCTCAATTATTGAATAATTCATCATTGTGGTTTTTTTTACCTCTAAGATTTTTTCCTTATTAAATCTCTATGTAATGATTCATTGATTTATGTGATTAATTTATTATAATTTTATTATTATTTATTCATCCTTGATTTTATTATATACATTTATTTTAATAAATTCATATTGAATTTTTCATGTATGTGAATGGTTTCATCTATGTCAGATTCATTTATTCCATTACATGATAATCACCATTGGACACTTGAAATTTTATAAAATTATCTATAATGGAAGGAGTAGAGAGCAAAATAAAAAATAATATTATCAATTTTGAGTTTATCATCAACTATATTATGCTTGTAGTAGTTTTCAGAACTTAGTATAATTTTTCATACGAGAACTAGCTTGTATGACAAATGCATCAAAGTATTAATTTAAATCCTAAATTCTACTATGATATATTGACAAACATATATAATTATAAGAATACTAATTTATAACTTTCTTTAATACTAATTTTGAGTTTATTAATACCTTCGATAACTTGAATTTATCTTTAATATCAAACTGAAGTCTATGGATAAATGTTAGATGTTTAGAAACACTATTTGTGTAATGAGAATCTATTATATATGAATATAGATAGTATTTATCCCTTATGTTGATGAGTTTGATTCTAGCGCCACACTCTTGCTAGGATTCGGATCCATCAAATTTCAAATTTCACCTATTATTTTTATTGGTTTGTATCATCTTTGTGGTTGTATGGTATTTTTTGGAATATAAATTTATTTATTCTTGAATTAATTAGTGAAATAACCCATAATTTATGTATATAATGGGAAATATAGCAGATCAATAAATTAATCTTAGTTCAGAGAAGAGAAATTCTACTTACACTTCTGATTGGGGATACATTAGATAATTAGGGTCGTGGCTAATATAGATTTATTAGACCTATAAAAGGGATTTATTACCACAATAATATAATTAGGGATGGTTTGAAATCCTCTAATCAAGTAAAATTATGCAATAACTTCAACTAGGTCATATGTTTTCAAATTCACTATACTAATAACACGTAAAATAAAAGTATAATCTAGTTTACAACAAAACATGTGGCATAAAGTGGGGTTAATAATATTAATAATAAATATGAATAAAAGACATATACTCACATAAATGTATATAAAATATTAATGGATGGAAGAAAATTTCAAAAGCATATATATCTACCATTACAAAGGAAGAACAAAGTTAGGAATACTTATCTTTGAATATGAACTTGCTAAGCCACAATAACTCCATTGGCCAAGGTGTTTTGCAAGAGGTTATTTTGGTATGTAAGGATGATAAGGATAAATTAGTTTTATAATACATAACCTATCAATGCATCCAAAATTCTTATCCATAATACAAGATCTATATCTCAAAAAAAAGGTACAAAACCCTATGTTTGATCCTCAAATATAATGGTGGATAAATAGATACAAAATATATATTACTTCTTATTGTTTTATTTTAGAAATGGATAAATGAATGTGTTTATATATCTAGATCTAACCCTAGAACTTTTTAAATATTTATACTGATGAGGTCGACCAAAGTGACCTACTATTAAAATTAGTAAAAACTACGGTATAAACTATGTTGGTTATGTGATGACCTAGTTCCTAGTAATCCTTATAAATAATAATACAAGTTCGATGTGATTGACTTTATCATTAAAATTACCAAAAATGGATTTAGGTTAGGGGAAGGGCTAATGAAGGTGGTAAAATACTAGAGGAGTGTGAAAAATAGGAGACAAATATTAGGAAAATAGTTTTTAAGAGATAGATGTGTAGATAACAAGTGGTAAAAATGGATAATAGTCTTAAAAATCATCAATGGTTTACCCACCCCTTTCCTACTACACCCCTTAAGGTGTTCACTTTGAAATATTTAGATTCAATGGGTTCTTGCAAGATAAAGAGTGTTAATAGTTAATGATATTTTTAAAATACCATGTGTATATATATGCCCCACTCAAAGCTAATAATATGTCACATAGGTGCAACACAGGATAGTACTTTTGAAAAATAACATAGAGACACATAATGTTGAAGCTAAATAAGGTGAAGCAAAGAAATAATAAGATAAATGAAAATATAGAATTCAAAAACACATTCCTTTACTTACCTTATTAATGTAGATAAATAAGTAGATGTGAGAATTGTAAAGGTGTCCAATGTGAGTACCATTAGGTGAACCTGTAAATGTTAGTGAAAAAGAGTGGAAATTTTTAAAAATGCAACATGTACATAAAATATTTGAAAATATTCTCTATGACATCAGGATTACAAAACATTTTATAGTTTGAAAAGAGTTAGTATAGACAAAGATATGATCAAAATAAAAAATCTGATAGTAAATTTTTGAAAGGTAAATAATTTTGTAATAGTAAATATAAATAAGGTAAGAAATAATTTATTTATCATTATTTAATATTTTAAGAATAAAGAGCTGAGATAGAAAGAGTGAGAAATTAGAGAGACAAAAAACCATGAGATAAGTGGTGTTGTTAAACACATGGATATATGAGAGGTTCCTAATGTATCAACCAGTTGGGTTACCTCATGTGGGTGATGATAGGTTACCTTAGGTTTCTAGATATAGATAGGACCAGGTAGCATAGACTGTGCCCCATGTGCTAGCTCTATAGATAGTCATACAAAAATATATTATATGGCATCCGTAAGCATATATTGTTATGATTTGGTTGAGTTGGGTGACCATAGTACTAGGGATATCTCGAGAGTGGATCATAGGATATTTTACCTAGTGGGTAGAGACACATATAGTGGCATGCTTACCATGATATTTTATACTCCCACACCTAAAACCTCTTATAGTAGTGCCTACATTTCAGGCATGGTATGTGAGATAGATGAGGTGGTAGAAGGAAGAGTGATAGATGAGAGACTAGAGACCAAGCCATGTGATATAAAATCATTTATTGGTCAAGAATGATTGCCTATAGTTAGAGAAAAAAATGGCATCATTATGGATTCATGGGTGTAATAAGTACCATAATAGGCACCACATTAGGAAGAGTAACAACCACCTCATGCACACTATCAATGGAGATGTCAGTAGTAGGATTGATCAAATAAAAAGTGGTTACACAATGTCAATCAATAATCATCCTAGGGTAGAGTTGATTGCTAGAGGCACTAATGAGGAGAGACCTGTGGTGTGCATGGGTGGTGACTCTAGTTTTTTATTTGATAGGGAGGTGTCCCAAAAAAAATGTTCTTCACAGATGGGATGATAGAATTATCATGCTCATTGGATGATCATATAGAGAGATGGTGGTTGGTGACACCAAGACAGGTAAGAAATGTTGTAATTTTTAGTCTTAAAGGTAGAATACTAGTTACATATGATTGTAGATAGATAGATATATCTTGATTTGTATATGTGATCTAATATATATTTGGTTATGGTGTTTGAAGACCTTATGATAGATGAGATGAGATGGGGGTCCTTAGTCATGGTAGTGTACCATTACATTTTTGATGTAATGTTGGCACTATACAACCCCACCACATTGGATGATCCTATGGTACTATCTTCCCTATCTTAGGTACGTTGGTTTAATCTAATGGGGGAGGCTGCAAGGCAGATATAGACATGTAGAGATGGATTGTAACTAGAGACAAGGGTGGGATAAACAAATACACATGCTTGCTAGGACCTAAATCAATAAAGAGTCACACACATGGCTACATGATCCAGTTAGGATAGGTATAGGCTCAAGTAGCTAACCTAGAAGGATAGGTAGCATGGTTGAGATCTCAGACATCCTTATTACAATGTACTATGCAAAGGGGACTGTTCAAATCATCTATGTGTAGTGTGTCTAGGCCATGAGATAGGAATGGTGGAGCTCAACCATAGAGTTGGAGTGATGGAATTTTATATTTTGTATGAAAACACATGATATATAAAGATATTTTATTTTGATAGTTGGATTTGATTTAATGAGTTATATTTTGGTTATGGTTATTGATGTATGGATATATTTATTTCTAGCATATGTATTTTTATTTTTTGGTATATTTTATGGGAAATATATGTGGGTTATTTTATTTTCTATGATAATGGAGTACACATCATTATTAGAAGGAAAATAAGCGAAAAAGACTTGAAAAATTATAAATAATAAAAAAAATGTACAACACACTATATCACGATGGGAAGTGTGTAATAAAAAAATATTACTAAGGATAATAAACTAAAAAGTGGTAAAAAAGAGGACAAAATATTTTTAAACCATGAAAAAAATTGGCACCAAATTAAAACAATTAAAATCACACTAAATCACATTGACAAATATGAAAACAATGTAATAAAATGGAAAGTATTTGAAAGATCAATGGTAGGAAAATAAATCAATTAAGATAATCAATCATACTAAATCACATTGGAAAGCATAAAAGAGACCTAAAATTGGTAAAATGGTCTAAAATTAGTCACACTAATTCAATTTGGGAAGTATGAAAAGATTAAGAAAAATGGTTAGATTCTTACATGTAATTGGAAAATAATAAAATAAAAGTAAAATATTAATTAATCATAGAAAATAATAAATCAATATGAAAAGCATGTCAATGATGTGTAACTCGTAATAAATCACATCTTATCTCAAATTTGACACATGTAATTTTTTTGTGACTTAGGTATTGAAAACTTTCATGAGTAAGGCTAGATCATATCCA
>JARHVA010008269.1:502500-510000 GCA_037957365.1 Torreya grandis | reverse complement strand
TCACCAGAGTCAGGTGTAGGAAGATCAATTCCATAGATAGGGATGACCTTATCATCCGATATGGTGTGATGAATGGAGTGTTGAGACTTAGTAAAGACAACATGTATACGATCATTATGTGGTTGATAGGAATGAGGTTTTAACAAAAGGGTAAGCTGAGAAATGAGATGAGGTGATAGATCTGAGGTTTTAATAGTGAGATTGATCTCATCGAGCTCATCATCATCAAAATCTAGGAGGTTAGGGGGTATATTCCCTAGGATTTTAGGGGTACCATTATAACCTTAGGTAGAGTTGATAATAAATTTAATATGTCAAGATTCAATAAATGGAATGCTCAGTAAGGGTTCAAGGGTTGGAATCTTGAATATGCCACATTCTTGGAATTATTTAAAATTTCAAGGGTTAGTGTCACCTTGAATCCTATAGATTAATCCATTATGAGGAAATATGACAAATTGGAAAGTGGAAGAGGAAAATGATCCCATGTAATGAGTCCATGGCCTATCAGAAAAATGTTACGAGATAGAGAAAATTTTAAAATCATCCCCTTGATGTGAATAGTAGCATCTGGGATGGTGATAGGGATCCACATATATCCTAAGGGAGACATTTTCCTTTGGTAATAGCCTTGACATGTGTTGTGTTTAGACTTAAGGTTTTATTGAGAATATCCAAGGGTTTTAATAAAATTGAGAGAAGTGACATAAGTGTTGGAACCCTCATCAATCAAGGCAGTCTTGACTCGGATATCACTAATTTAGACATTGATAAAAAAGAGGAGGATCATTCTAATGAAGTATAATCTCATCAAGAATCATAAAAATAATGTGGAATTTTATGGAAAGAGAAGTATATATTATTTAATCAACATGTATGGACATCTCTTTGCACTATTTTAAAATTGTATCTTTTGATCTAAATAAAGTCGATTCACATGCTGTTAGGGGAGGATGAGGGATTTTCATTTTTAAGAATAGTTGTATAACATGATTATGATGCTACAAAGAGGTAAAAATGAGTGTGATAAATGGGAATAGAAGTGTCCATTATTTAATCAACATTTATGGACTTCTCTTTGTACTATTGTAAAATTCTATCTTCTAATCTGAATAAGGTGACTTTGTGTCTTGCTAGGGGAGGATGAAGGATGTTTATTTTGAACAAGAGATGAATAACATGATTATGATGATGCAAAGAGGTCTACATGAGTTTTAAAAATGGGAGAATACTAAGTATTGTGATAGGATCCTACTCATCATAATCCATAAGAGGATTATTGGAAATATGTGAATAGTGTTGAAGGAGGTCCTTAGAAGGAGGAGTTAAAGTGTATGTGAATTTATGTTGATAAGATGTAAAAGGTTTAATTGGGGTACAAGTTTTTTGATGATCTTAACATTATGTGGTAGTTGATGAAGGTTTGGTTTGATATAGATTGGAATAAGTGTTGATAGAAGTTTGAGTATCATTGGTGATGGGTAAAGAGGTTATAGGAGTGGTATAAATTGTATGAGAAGTGTTATCCAAAAGAGAGGTAGGAATTGGATCATCAAAATATATAAGGTATTACTTCCCCAAATATGTTAAGTAAGATGGGTAAGAGTCTTGGATGACATGAAATGTGTGAGACAATTTAGGAGTGTGGATGGGATGAGAATAAATAAATGTAACCACCCTTTGCATATTAGTCATATTGACCACATTTTATTCAAGTGTTGGATCAATAAGACTATCAACATTATTATTAGAAGGGGTTGGATTATCTTAATTATCTTGGTGATTTTGAAGAGGATCTTTATAGATGGCCAAATGAGCATTAGCTTATTTCAAAGATTGAGATTTTGCTTGTGTTTAATGGGATTTTAAGGCAATGTCATAGGCTTGTTGAATTTTATGAATGATATAATTAGGGTCAAAATTGGGACTCAGAAGGAAATCCATGTCCAAATTACATATTTCCCTACAAGTCTCATGAAAATGACCATAACTAGCATGAAACCAATAAAATTAACTGGGATCATACCAGGATTTCATGGGATGAGTGGGATGAATTTCATGTGGAAGAGGACTTGGTAGATAATTTTGTAATTTCACTAAGGATAATTTTTTGTGAAAATTGATGTTATTTTTTGAAGATACATGAGGATTAGAGATGTGTTTGGGAGGAGAAGCTTGTTCTAAAATATGGTTGGGAACAATAGCTTGAATTGTATGAATGGTATCATAAGAACCAATGACACCATAGTTAATAGTATGATGACTTGATTTTTATTAACATGTAAGTATTGATAAAACGTTAGGATGGCTTGAATTGATGCATGAGGAAATCTTGGCACTTTTATTGGTTAATAGATTCTTCTAGAGTTCATGGTGAGAGAGTCTAGATCTGATAATGTAACTTGGGATAAAAATAATTAGTAAATGAATGAAATATATTATCATCTACCATATTATGTTCACATTTTTCATATAAGGTCTTCCATTATTTTATGAAAGCTTATGCACTTTTGATCTCAAGTTGATTACAATTAGTAAAATGGGCCAAGGTATTTTTACAGAGATCACTAATTTGAAACTCTACAACTAGATCATTGAATAAATATTCCAAAATAGTGATGGAATGATATTTGAATTGGTTGTACCAATCTAAAGAATCACCTATGAGAGATTTACTTGGTAGCATCAAAAGTATTTAACATGACCTAGTCTTTATATAGATTTTCAAATCTTTTTAAGTGGAGATTAGGATCAATTGACCCATTGTAATTGATAATAGGGGTGATGCCTCCTATATCAATATTATAAATTTGATGTGTAAGAGGCTCATTTTAAAGGTGTCTGATTATTTTTTTAACAACGAGAAGTTGAGGGATAACATTACCATGTGAATCTCGAAGAGGAGGTAGGGTAGAATTTTAGTTTTGTGTTCCCCATGGAATCTATTAAGGGTGATTTTAATGATGGATAAGATGGTTTTTCATTTGCATCATTTGATTGTAATTGTTATCTTGGAAACCATTCTTTTGATTAAGAATTTGTAATATAAGTTGATGGGTTTGAGTGGTAATAGTTGCATTATGTGAAGCATTGGAATTGGTAGTAGTGGTTTGGGTATCACTATGCATGGTATTATTAAATTGAGAAGAATTGTTGGTAAGTGAGGTACTAGTATAATAATTTGATTGTGTGGAAAAAGATGTAATAGTAGATGGATGAGAAAAATCAACACTAGAGAAATGATTACCATGGATAGAAAATGATGCACTAGTGGAAGAATTAAAAAAATTGTATCTTGTAAGAGGCCAACTTTATTTATAACCTTCCATGTTAGTAGAGATATTAGGCATAGACAATAAGTAAATCAAAGAGAAAGATGTCATAGTGTGAGAAGGGGTAAAAAGAGAGGTAAGAGGTTGAGAATCAAATAATGTAGTGTCCCCAAATCCATGTGATAATGTTGGTGATTGTGAACGGGGATCCTAGACATGACCACTTATCATGAGATGGTAAATAGTAGAGGGATATTTTCCTTAATGTTGAGTAAACTCATTGACGAAAAAGAACATTTCTTGGGTGTACTCTAATTTGGGTTGATCTTCAAATGAAAACAGAGGGTTAAAAATTTAAGAGGAATGAGGAGTGATCCATTAATTTTTAGTACAAGTGGATACATGCACATTAATTTAATCAAGGATAGGACATACCAAATGCTTGTGGGTGAACCTATTATAGTTGGTAAAGCTCATCATATTTGTTGAATTCAACTATGTGTTGTCTTTAAAGAGGAAATTCATGATAAGAGAAAAATATTACGAAAAAAAAATGATGCAAAGAGAAAGAGACAAGAAGGATACAGAGTTGACCAAGTCAATAAATTTCTAAAATCAAAAGGGAAAATAAGAGTACAGGGTCAATCAAGTTGACTTAGTACTAAAAATAGGGTATGAAACTAAACTTCATAAGGATACAAGATTTTCCAAGTCAACTTATTACTATAACCTGATTATTATAAAAGAGAACAGAGTCATACAGGTTGAATCTAAACTATAGACAAAGTAAGAAAATAAGCTAAGAAGGATACAAGGTCAACCAGGTTGACTTAGTACTATAACCTATCTAGTAAAAGGGATACTAAGTCATACAAGTCAACTCTATATTTTATATAAAGAAACATGGTTTGTAAGAGACTATGTTAAATAGAAAGATAGTGTACTTAAAATAGGAAAAAATTTGTAATGTATTTGAAGCAAGAAATAGAAGCAACTACACAAATAATTGGATCAATGTGACTGATCTAATTAGGGTACACATCAAAAAACATTTCACCAATGCTAATTAATATATGTTTTTTAATACAACACATAATGATTAGAGAGAAATCAATAAATTGAAAGATAAATGCCAACTAAGTGGTTATCATGTGTGTTATTAGATTATTAGATAGTGTTGTTTCAAGTGTGATAGGGAAGTTGGTTGAAAATAGGGAACTAGAAAGCAAAATATGGATAGTTTTAGGATGTTTAGGTGTAAATGGATGGGTTTTCAATGATATTAGATTAGTATTGGAGCCTACCCCCTTAGTTCACAATCCTAAAATGATAAGGGTATGGGTTTCTTTACCAATATATACCATTAACCATGTGTTTATATATGGCCAAAGAACTAAGTTAGCTTCTTCTTTGATGATGAAATCCAAGTAGGTAGTCTTGGGGAAGATAAATGATAAATGAATTTTGAATATTGTGTGATTTTATAGTGTGTACAAAAATAAAAAAATAGTGTAACTAAATGGTAATTTGAAAAACCATATAATTAGATTATGTGAGTTAATCTAAGCATGCAAATAATTGAAAGTGAAAGTGTGAATTAATTACTAGAAAATAGTGGTTAATTACCAAATTAATAATGGTAAAAATTTGATTCACATAAAACTATATGTAAACATTACATAACAGAGTCGAATGAGTCACTACCATTATTTGGAAACAAGAGTATTTAAGAATAGAGTCGACCAAGCCAACTCAATTTTTTAAATAGAAGATACACTATAGAACTAATTCATCCAAGTTGAGTTATTTTTTTATAGGGTTGCATTATTTAACACTTCATGCTTATATAAAATAGAACTATAATCAAGCACTGAATAGATAAAGAGAGAAATAGAGGAACCTTGGTTGGTTGGAATATGATTAGGATTTCAAATTTTGAAAACTAAGTCAACTAGTTCTACCTAGTTTTTCAAAACCATTTTTTCTAAAATAATATAAGATTACTAAGTTGACCTGATCACCTTACATTGTTTTTCTGGATGCTAACTGAAAGAATAAGTTGACTTGTTTAACTTAGTTTGTTGATATAGATGTTAACTGAAAGTAAAAGTCAACCTATTCAACATAGTTTGTTATCTAGGATTGAAGAAGAGTCAGATTATTAAAGTGTCTTGAATGTTTCATTAAATTTTTGAAAACTAAGTCAACTAGTTCTACCTAGTTTTTCAAAACCATTTTTTATAAAATAATATAAGATTACGAAGTTGACCTGATCAACTTAGATTATTTTTGTGGATGCTGACTTGAAGAATAAGTTGACTTATTCAACTTAGTTTGTTGATATAGATGTTGACTCAAAGTAAAAGTCAACCTATTCAACATAGTTTGTTATCTAGGATTGAAGAAGAGTATGGTGTAAACCTATTTTATCTAGTAACTTTTATCTAATAAATACTTGCATAGAAATAATAGAGTCATTTTTATATGATTATGTGTTTAACCTGTGTACAAAAATTAGAACTATATATGATGGTTTGACGTAATATCAAAAATATAGAAACATAATGAAATAATATAAATGAAATCATGAAATAAAAACTTCAAGGGTAAGATTTCACATCAATTTCACCATAAAGTATGTAATGGGAAATGCAATATATATATAAATCAACCCTTTCTTAGTCACGATAAATTTTACTTACACTTTCGATTGGGGATATATTAAATAAGTGAGGTCGTGACCAATATGGATCCACTAGATCTAACCAAGGGATCTCTTACCAAAATAATATCACAAGTAGGGCTAAAAATCCTCTAGTAAATCAAAACTTCATAATAATCCTAACTAGTTCCTACATTTTCATATTCACAATACTAATAATAAGTAAAGCAAAAGACTAATATAGTGCTCACCAAAGCTTGTGGCATAAATTAAGGGTAATAAACACTAAAAGGAAACATGTATAGACTGCATATACTTACATCATTGCATAAGTAATCCTAATGTATGGAAGAGAAGTAAAAATGCATATCTGTCTACTCTTACAAAGGAGGAACAAAGATAGAAATACTTACCTTTGAAAATAAAAAAGTCAAGCCTCAATCTCCCCCTTGGTGAAAGTGTTTCACAAGAGGTTGTTTTTTTATGTATGGATGACAAGAATAAATAATCTCTATTCTACATAACCTATCAAATCATCCAAAATAATTCTTCACAAGATAAGATTTGTATCTTCGAAGAAATTATTAAACCCTAAGCTTGTTCCTCATGTAGAATGGTGGATAAGCAGATGCACATTATATCTTACTTCCAATTCTCTTATGATATAAATGGAAAAATAAATGTGCTTATATAGGTGGATATAACTCTAAACCTTTTCAAGAATTTAGGCCGACAAGGTTTATCCAGTTGACCTAATATTGAAATTGAAAAAAACCAATTAGGTTAACCTAGTAAGCCTTGTAAATAACAATACAAGGTCGATGTCATTGACTTTGTCATGTAAATTTATAGAATGGGTTTAGGTTAAGAAAATGGATAATGAAGGTGGTAGAAGACTAGAGGAGTGTGAAAAATAGGAGACAAAGTTTAAGGTAATGGTTTTTAGGAGACAGGTGTGTAGATAAAAAGTGGTAAAAAGGGTCAACAATCTTGTAAAGCACTAATGGTCTACCCACCCCTTTCTCGGTAAACCCTTTAAGGTATAAACTCTAAGAAATTGAGACCTGATAGTTTATTACAAGATAAAGGGCATCAGTAGTTGATAAAAAATTTAAAATATTATGTGTGTACACTTTTTTCCTCTTTTGGTAATGATTATTTGATCATGATTTCATCAATAGTTTTAATTTTATCTTCTTTATATAGAGAGTTATGATTTCCCATTTATCTCTCATTTTGAAAAAACAACATATTAATGTTCATATATTTTACAATTTTCATCATCTAGGATAACCATCATATTATCCAAGTCAACATCATTGTCATTTATTTTTGGCCATGTCATTGGCACTTATTTTAGTTGTGTCATGTTGTACTTGCATAATATTTTGGGGGAGAAAAAATTATTTAGTCCTTTATCTTCTTTCCATTATTTAGATGCATAGCTCTGATTCCATATAAAATACATCTTTATTCATGTTTTATTCATTTATTTAATACATCATCTTTATCTCATTTTCAATATTAATTTGATTGGAGAATCCACACCATGGGATCCACATGTGA
>JARHVA010008269.1:317500-497500 GCA_037957365.1 Torreya grandis | reverse complement strand
TATTGAAATAGACACATAGTTAGCTCTACGAGGTCCAAGAAACTAAAATTTTAGTGACAAGGTAACATAGGCATTTTGAACAGAACCCAAAAGGATTTCATCCTCAAGATAGCAGCACCAAAATAATACTATAATACCGAATGATAAGGTGTCTTGTTTTTATCAATCCTATCCAACCCAAAAAAGATGTTTAGGGATCTATTTCCTAGTATTTATTAGTCTTGCTCCTCCAGTATCAGACCTTGCTTTAGTCTAGATTAACCAAAATAAGCTAAATTTTAATCTCTCTCATTTCCTACTATATTTAGAAAAGGAAAAAGTATGATCTATTTAAACAAATTAGTATGTTAATTCTTGCATATTTATTTACTGATTTACATTTCCTAGCCCCTTCATTATTTAGGAATATAACTCCAATATCTAAAAAGCAATATAATATTTTGTGAACCCAACTTACTTCAAAATTTTCCAAAAAAAAGCCTAGAAACTCTAGGGATAATTGTTTTTTATTTTTTGAAATATTTTCCTAATAATTTTTTAATTTAAAAATTAAAAAACTACTAATTAATTTAAATATTTTCAAAAAATTCACCCAAACCCTAGTTTACACATACTAGGTCCTATTTGCATACAAACACTTTATAATCATTAGGAAAAATATATTGCTAATTTTAGAAATATTTTCATATTTTTCCTAAACTTGTCAAGATAAATTCTACAAATTCATAGAAAAATTTTCAACAAAAAAACATTTTAAACCGTAGTTGCATCAAATACATTCTTAGTTATTTTTTAGTACTTTTCACATAATTTTTCTAAAAATTTAGTTGCATATCAAACTCAAAAAAATTAGTTTCAACCTTAAAAGTCCATAGTATTTTACAAATAATATTTTTTTTAAATAACTAATTTCATATAATAGCACCTACTTGCTTTTGAGGTATCACCTTACATGTTTGGTATCTCAGTATCCTTTTTGTGTGGCTTTTAATGCACTATTTTTTGGACTCTGCATTTATTAAATATAGTACTTTCCATTTCTAGCACATTTCATGTTAAAACATATTGTAAAACATTTCAAATTGTTTTCCTATTATACCAATTGCTTAATATACCATTTTTTATGAAACTGATAAAAGAGAACTTTAATAACTCTTAACCAAACATCTAGATATGTAAGATGACATGCTTAGAATTTTAAAAGAAGAATATAAAATATAACCAATGGGAAATATTCTCAAACTAAAGAGTAGCCAGTTCAGAATGACACTATGGTGGAAACTATGTCTCAACCACTCCCTATAGTAACCCAACCTTCTTCTATGCCACCAGTTGTAGCTAGTACATCCATATCTCCTGATGTTGTATCCCTTATGTAATATATATGATATCTTAAATCCAAGGTGCAACATCTTGAGCAAGGTACCACTAGATGTAGGCAAGATTTAGATTCTTTTGCTCTTCTTTATACACCATTAGCACATTACATTACTTCTACACCCTTTCCACAAGGATTTGTTCATCCCAAGCTTACACTTTATGATGGTAAGGGTGATCTAGAGACACATTTGAGAGCTTTTCACATAGCATGTTTGGATTATGTACCCACTGAATGACTAATTACCAAACATTTTCCATGAAGCCTAAAGGATTATTCCTTACAATGGTTTTATAGTCTATGGAATCAGTCGGTCATGAATTTCAATCCTTTGGCAGATATGTTCTTAGCACATTTCAATATCAACATTGGTTATAAGGTCTCATATGCATAGATTGCACAACAAAAACAAAGGTCAAATGATCTTCTCATAGATTATGTTCTTACATATAAGATTATTTTTGCTAAGTTAACTAGCCCCATGGATGATCAAGAGCTATAGGACATCTTAAAATAGAGACTTCTACAAGCACATATTTTGAGAGGTATGATAGGTGTGTATGAGTCTAGACTTTTAGGCCTTTGATATATTTTTTATATTAAGATATTGTGGAGGATAATCCAAGCTATAAAGCACTTTTTATTAAAGCACATATTCATAATCAGCCTATTCAAAATATAATCATTGATAATGGTTCTAGTCTTAACATGTGCACCTTCACACTACTTCAGCATTTAGGTTATTTAGAGTAAGATATCACTCTAAAAAACACAATTTTCAATGGTTTTAGTGGGAATATTCATAGTTCATTGGGAAATATATTACCACTACTACATTTTGGTCATACACATGTGGCCACCCTATTCACTATAGTTCTCATTGTATGAGTTTTTGACATATTACTTGGTTGACCATTGATTCAAAAACTCAGGGTAGTACCTTCTAAAATTCACATATGTGTGAATTCATTTAAACTAATCAAGTTATTATATTTTGTAGAGCTCTTTATGAGTTAACACTCTCCACTTCAAAGCCATTTATTAGTTTCCAATCACCAGCTCCAATTTTCCCACTAGTTTTATCTTCTTCTCTAGTTTCAATATAGCTTACACTTCTAATCTAGCCATAGTTACAACATCCATCACCAGTACAGAGAGTTCATACACCCCCATAGTTTCAAGATTCTAGACATATTTTAGTTATAGTGTCCACACTTATAGTAGTTACATTATGGTCTCATTTAGCTACACAGAGCGCACCTATTCACATCGCTTCTTATCCTACTTTTAGATGGGTCCCTAAGATCTCTATAGTTGCATCCACTTCTTACAGTCATAGGGGGACCCCACATTTAGTTTCCACTATATATATTTTAGAGTAGTTACAACGTATATAGATTTTAACTACATAATCTCAGACACTACATCATGCCTCACGATCACACATGATCCCATTATTTGATACAAGACACCATGATAGGGAGTCTCATTTGAGACTATCAGTTAGTATTATTTCTTTCCAACATTCATTGTACATATTAATTTTTGTTTGACTGTATATAGTTCAAATATTGTCAAAAATACAAAAACATTCAAGTAATTGCAAAAACACCAAAAACATTTTGATTGTACGCATCATCCATGATTACATTACTACTATTATGCTAGGACATTAAATTTATTTTTTCATGTTGTTTTATGTTAATTTATCTACATTACCATGCTTTACTTGATCTTTTTTGAGTGTGTGTAGTGACATCCACCTATTTGATGCTTTCATTCTACCCATTGAGGGGGCATTTTTACTTCTACATTTAAGAGATACATCGGTATACATACCCAATGAAGGAATATTCTACATAATTACACCATCTGGGTTATGCCATTCCTATACTACACACTCTAAGTTATCATACTGATGAACTTTCCTTACTAGATTACATAGATTACTACATCGACATTTTACTAATACTTAGAACTTGTGTATTTATTAGCATATACCTAGTCTTGTACTACACATGTTTTGCATACTCTCAAATTTGCTTTGATTACTTAGATGTGTTTGTATCTTCCAGTTATTACTTTTGCTTTCATTCCTTGTTTATCATAGATTGTGTGATTGTATATTCCAATTTATGTATGTATTCTATATGTGCCTTGGGACATTTGCTAGTGTCATTTATTTGTACTCTTTCATATGCTTGTGTCCCTTGTGCCAACTTTTCTTCTTATACTTGTATGTGTATGTAATATTTGAATATGCCTTCCACATTTGTCTTCCAATTTGAGTGACATGTGTCTATGTCCCTTGTTTGTGTGGCCCCTCAGCCATCCCTATATCATTATTGCTTCATATGATTATTTTCTCCCTACTGTATGCAATACCATGATTCCAATCATGCATTTATCTTATTTCTTGGATGCCATGATGGGCATCATGCTCTATCCCTCCATGCTTACTAACAGCTAAAAACTAATATCTAACATTACTAGTCTAGTTCAATATTATGCACATGCTCTTATATTATTATATCTATCTAGGCATACCCCTATTAATCTAAAAATATATTAATTTAAATATTGTTATATCTTGAAATATATTGACAAATATTCAATGTTATATCATATATATAAAAAAAATTAACACACTTGTTTTTCTTATAAGGGTAGTCATTACAGGTTCATCATTCCTATCTTCTAAAGAGGGAGAATCAAGTAAGGATTTGTCACAGAGATCAAACCTCTTAATAGTCAAAATAATAGTATTTAGATCACCTAGTTCAAAATCCAGATATCAGACTAGGAAGAATAGACTAGGTAGATAGTAGGGAATCTAGAATAGTCATCAAAAGTGGATCTGAATAACAGTGAAAAACTAGGACTACAATGGAAAACATAGGAGTTTCCATATTTTAGTGCTCCTATCTAGGCAAGAAAACACTCAAGGTTTTTAGAAATAGATAAAAAGCTTAGTTTAGGGATAGTTTTTGCACTTCCAGATCACTCAAATTCAATAATTTTAGTATGATTTTCTTAGATATAGTGGTTTATCATACATGACATGATGGTTCTCACTTTCAATTTAGATTAGGTAGTTGGCAAAACTTTGATATCAAAATCCATGTTCAATACATTAGTGATTTTGGGCAATGTGCATGACACATTGATCTTATTTGATTTTTGAGTTCATTTTATACCCAAGCATTCTCAGTAGTTGCATGCCTTCATCCATCTTTAGGTGGTTAGCATCACATTTGATTTAAATTTTCATATAAGTTTGTCTTTATAATCACCCAAGTTCTTAATTTAGCTTTCACATGAGAATTTTGCATCAATTTCAGAGAGGCTTTCATACAAGCCCCACCTCTATCATTAAAAATGGCCAAGAGTGGCCTAGTTTCCATCACATATTTAAGTTCTCAACACCTCATTATCATATTTTTAGCACTTCCAGGGGCTCCATGAACCATTTCATATGACATATATTATATACTAGTTTTACTTCATAGCTTCACTTCATAGGGCAATGATGGAGCCAAAGGTCTATCTAACCTTTGTATTCATTAGCCACCTATTCAGAGGAATTACATAAATATTCCAGACATCAATTAACACAAGCATGATTCATTATCTTCACATAGTTGGTGATGATGGAGCCAAAGAGCTAGGCTTCACTTTCTTGAGCCACTTTTTAGGGTATTAAGCACTCAACTCTGTTCACGGTATTACTCTTGATTCAACACACACTCAACATCATTCAATACATTTAAACATCACAATTTTTGTATTAGTTTGCATACTGAATGAGGTGTATTCATTCCTTTTTCTTCCTCTTACTTGTCTTTTATATGTTCTTATTTTACATATAACATATCTATTAAGAAATAATCTACCTTATGTTTTCATTGAAGATTCAAAATTCATTACGTTCTCTCTCTATGCACATCTATCATTACTCAACTTCATTAGCTTCATCCTTGTGTGTAAGTTTAGGTATGCTTCTTATTTTCCTTTATCCTAGTATTTCAGTTTGTTGCATCACTAGAATAAAGGGGGGGGGGAATGTATTCATGTAAAATGTGAAATTATACAACTTCAGTATGGCTAAGACACCTAATCCATAGGGATTCCTTTTGGCTCACACAACCCTTCCAGGCTACTTCTTTCATTGATTCATAGTCATCCATAGCTTCCCAATCTTAGCTTTTTGAGACACAGGTAGCCGCCTTAGGCATAGATCTATCCTCTTGGGTCTCATCACCTAAGGACAATAGCACATAAATAGCACATGAACACCAAAATTTAAAGTGTCCTATTTTTAACACTATTATCTAAGCTCATTTTGGCCTCCAACGGTCATATTTTCCTAGATCCTTACCTTTTTCCTTGTTAGCCTCATATGAATTCATTTAACCCATGATCATTAGTTTCCCTATAAAAGGCCATTAAAATTCTATTTATAAGGGTTGGCACTCATTTAAAAGAGAGACGCAAGAATAGTAGTACATTCAAGCACTCCTTCCCATTCTTTACATATAGCCTTCCAATATTATTCAAAGCCTATTCAAGTCATTTTACTAGTCTATAGTCAGCTGAAACACATCCTATTTTGCATTTTATTTGAATTGATAATACATAAATTTCACCAATAACTTCAATGGGATATCTACGTTACCTTGAACCCTCTTCAAATTATTGGTATGTAGTCATCATAACCACACATTGGGTGTGAATTGCATCCAATGTATCGTTTACATATTAACCCTTCTCTCTCTTTACCAAGTTTGCATTCAAGTTCAAGCACCAAGAGCTCCTAAGTGTTTTAAATATTAAAATAGGCACATAGTGAGGTATATAAGGTCCATAAATTTTAGTGACAAGGTAACATAGTCATTCTAAATAGAACCCATAAAGCTTTTAGCCTCAGGAAAATATTACCAAAATAGGACTACAGTGCCAGACAGTAAGGTGTCCTAGTTTTGATGCTCCTATCCAACCCAAAATGAAGTATACGGATCTATTTTTGACTATTTCTCAATCCATCTCTTTTAGTATCAGACCTTGTCTTAGTTTAGATCAATTGAAATAAGCTAAGTTCTAATTTATGTCATTTATTACTATATTTGGAAAGGCAAAAATACAATCTATTTACACAAATTAGTAGGTCAATTCTTGCATATGTATTTATTAATTTACATTGCCTATCCTCTTTATTATTTAGGAATATAACTCCAATATTTGAAAATAATAAAACATATGACCTTTAAACAATATAGATAATGTCCCATAACTAGAAATAATAGTTATAGCTGTATTGAAAATTTTAATCTACTTATTTTGGAATGAATATGGTGTCAAATGGAGCTACGAATCAAAATTTATGGCCTTTAGAAGTTTGGCCTCTTTTTTGACATCACTCTCCTTTTATTGTAATGCTACCATTTTTTCTTATAAATCTTCTTTGGCTCCCATTATGTAATCAATGTGTTTTCTTCTTATTGTAATCCTTCCCACTATACTAAATACCTATCATAACTTTCTTGCCATGTCTTTACTGTCTTCTTATCCAGAACCTACACTACTTTTTTTGTCTTCTTCTTTGGCACTTATTTCTGCCAATCTACTTCATTTTTTTACCTTAACCATGTTCTCCATGGAAATAATATAAATATGAAACATTAAAGAATGGAGAGATATAAAAACTATGTGGTAAACTCACTTCATAATTATTATAATTGTTTTTATTCATAATTCTACATGGTCCAATTTTCTTTTACTTCAAATTGTTATATATGCATTTCAAAAATTTATCCTTCCTCAAGTAAACGATCAATAAATATCACTCTTGAAATATTTTTGACCTTATTATAACACATGTTGTTGCTTTATACTTCTGATTACTTTCCTATAATTTTCCTCTCACTTCTTGTAATTCTTGTATATGTTCTATAAAGGCTTCTGTATCATCACTAAATCATTCTATAATTTTTAAATGTACCAAATCTAAAACACTCATAGGATTTATCCAATAAACAATTTAAAATATTGATTTACCTATTGCTATTTTCACTCATCTATTATATTCAAACTCAACTTATGGTAAATTCAAGTCCAATTTGTTGGTTCCCAGTTCTATACCTTTTTCACTTGGCCTTGAACACTTAAATAAAATGGAAATCAAAGATGAAAACCCAAATGATATGTCATTGTAACTAGGGAAGGGTTTGGTATCAAGATTAGACCAAATAGATAGAATGACTGAGAGACACTTACATAGGGTATGGTCATCGCCTTTCTACATATAGCTCTTCCTAAACCAAGGTTAGAGGACTATAGGGTAGCTTACTCATATGGAGAGATTCTATAATTCAAATTTCATGTGGATTATTAGCATAAAGCAACACACATCTGACCAGAACACAACAAAACTTGCTCACTCCACTTGGGAAGTGTTGTCAAACAAAATGAGCAAATACTCTAGGCTAGATATAATCTACTAAAGACAAATATGAAAATGATTATAATATTCATTCTAAAAAAAATTCAACAATATGGGTTGAATGGAGAATAGTATTTTCATGTCTGTATAACACAAAACATAGACACATGTTATGTATGCTAGATTTTACGCATCTTATAGCAAATAACACTTATGATATGCAACAAGGATAGTATCATTCGTAGGGTAGGAGAAGGTAAGATAGATTGGTAATAGTAAAGAGGAAGAGCATGATGGTGTGCTAGTAGTTTTTCAAATAGCAAGGATTATTTAAATATTCATGACATTATCCTTTGTAGAGATGTAGGAAAACTAAAATGCAAGCCATGGAAACTACAAGGATAACTTTGCATCCATTAGAACCAAAAGAATGCAAATTCCCAAATAATCCTTGAAACCCTAGAACATACACTAAAACTAGAATCTCAAATACTTTCTCCTCCTAAATTCATGAACCCAAGGTGTCCTTAAAAAAGTATTCAACAACGTACTTCTAAATATAACTATATAAAAGGAGTTATAACTTATGTACATGATAAAAATGATAACCAGTAATAAACACAACCCCAAATATCTAATTAGTAGAACATATAAAATGCATTATATCATTTCATAAATTGGATGTAATAAAGAACCACAAGTATTTTCCATTAACTTGAAATAAAATATTACATACACCAATGTTTCAAAATGTTTCCATGGAGATGAGAATGGTGAATTTGTTCCATGTTAGATAGGGGAAACATATAGAGATGATCTCAGATATTGATAATGGCTACACATCTACAACCACCTTAGCAAGCAAGGAAAAACACACACACATCTGTAATCCCAAAATTTTGAAGAGCATGTATGTGGAGAGAAAAAAAAATACCAACCATAGCCAACAAAATGACCAAAACAATAGAAGACAAGCCTTCTATTTATATATTTTCAATCCTTTTTCAATTCTGTAACTATGTGTTACAACTTACAACATTTCAAAATAAACCTTTAGGTCCCACCATGATGCTTCCAATTAGAATATGCACTTTTTCCATGCCTAAGATGTTGTTTCATTTGTAGGAAAAGAATCATTTCTCTAACTTCCTCTACAAAGAATGATGAAGATTTACAACAAACTTTTGATTTGATGGTTGGAGATGTCTTCATATGAGTTGGAAAGAAAATATCTATGGGGGATGGTAAACAAATCAATTTTTTATGTAGAATAGCATGAATATTCCCTAGACCACTTGTTTGATTAGCTGGAACCTCTTGGATAGTTGTCCTTCCTGTTTTGCATGCCATAGAGTAACTTGTTCTTGCAATGCTTTCCTAGGAATATTCTAAATCCATGTCCCTTTGAATGATTTTCTTTGGAATGGTCCACTTTGGAATTTTAAACCTATTATTTCCTTTTATGGAGGAGCTTTTGATCTTTAAAGGAAATTCTAGCCCCCTTTTATGAATTTACAATTTTTCCAAGTCAACCTATTATCAGTAGTGTAGGTTTCGGTAATTTCTTTGCACAAGGTCCTTAAATAAGATGCATATTCCTATGTGGTATTTATATGTTACTCTATTCATTAATCCTTAAATTTGACCATTTATCTTATTAAGACGCATGGCATTTATTTATTAGTCCTAAGCCATTTAAATAGTCATTCTCAGCTGATACCATTATATCTGTGTGTATAGATCTATATGGACCATCGATCTTATTCTAAAAGACCAAGTGCTATCAATTTCTAGATATATTAGCTCTAAGGTCATGCCACTTTATAGCCTTGTGGGTTTTTTGTACCTTACGTAGTCAATATTTTCTTGGGATAGTTCCCTTTTGACACATGGAAGTCCCATGTTTATTCTATGCTTTGCTAAGGAGTTCACTTTACCATGGCCTAAATTTGACATCCATGTAAACATATTTGACAAGTGTGAGACCAGAAAATTGGAGCCCCAATAGATCTCTACCATGGCTTAAATTTGACGTTTACATGCATATCATTTCACATCCATGCAAACATCTTTGACAAGCATACAAATGTCAAATTTAAGCCCAAATAGATAATTACCATAGCTTAAATTCGATGTTTGTACACCTGTCACTTGACATTCGCATGACCATCAATGACATTTTCATGGCCGTCAATGAAGTCTACATGACCATCAAATTTAATCCGTAATAAATAATGGTTGAGCTTACTTTTGATGTCTACATGACCATCAAACTTTTTGATCGATTTTTTTAAAGCTTGCATCTTGAGTTATAAAAAACATGAAGCCACCAAAGGATATGTTTATAGAATACAAAACATCATTTTCATATAACTCTTTTAGCGTAAGATGATTTTTGAATAAAATTATAAAAATACATAAGTGAACTTACCTATTTGTTTATGTGTGGAATAAAAATTATCTTGGTCTAGATAGACATGTGATATGAATTTTGGTCAATCCTTCAAAGCTTTGATGATATTTTGAATCTTGTAACCACTATTTCATGACCTCAAACTACTCAAACCACATGAAACCTACTAGGATCTTTCTTTACCTTGAATGTATGTCAAATGCTAGGTAAAGGACAATGCCTTAAATTCAAAGATCTGAGTACAAATGCTCCAAATAAGAAATGTATTATAGAAATCCTAAAAAAAAAGCTCGAATTGCACAATTTTTGAAAGCTTGATCTTTAATTTCATTGGACAAAATGTCTGAAAGCTTGAACTGTATATTTTTTAGATAAAATGTCTAAAATACCTTGACTTTAAATATTTCAAATAAAAAGTTTGAAGGCCTAATATTTGAAATAATTCTGATGAATTTTTTGAAATCTTGAGCCGCATAATAAGTCAGAATACTTAGTCTTGAAAACTCATGGACAAAATTTCTAAAGACTTAGTCTAAAACTTGACTTCCAATAAACATGAATAATTTGAACTTTTCACTTTTTCTGAAACATTACAATTCTTTCAAGATTTTTGCCTGGGAAAAATTCCCAAAGGAATTAACCCTTCATAAAAATTATGCAAGTAAAATGTTTGAAACAAATAGGGTATATAAATTTTTATTAGAACAATCCTATTTTATTGGGTTTTTTGTCTATCACTTTGCTCAATAGATATATGTCTTAGGGCTTTAATACATATGATATTAAAGACTAAATTAAGACTTTTTTAATTTGACATAAACTTTACCTTTTAAAGGAACATATAAAAGTAGGAATATGCTTAAGGACATAGGATTTGATAGTCAACTTGGGTTAGATTTACGCATTTACACTTGACAAAGGTTCAATTGATTTAATGCAATTTTAGGCACCAAAACTAGATCTCACCTAGGGATGCATACCCCCTACAAGTGTCAAAAGAACCTCAAAACCTAAGATCAGGTGCCAATCCATTGGTTCATAGAATCAAGACTTAGGAATTCTAAACAATCATTCATGAAGGCTCAACAAAATAATGGTAGATTTGACAAAAATAGATCAAGAGGATCTAAAAATGAACACATGACAAAAATAATGGAAAGAAAGTATACAAACAAGGCCTAAAGTAAAGGGGCAACAAAATAATAGAAGGATAAAGAAAGAAACACTATACAATATATACACAATCATGGGCTCAGTCGAGGAAATGTTTTTAATATTTGTTATTACTTGGCATCTCTAAAATTTTGCAATCCCTTAATCTATTGAACTTTTCCAGTAGCTTGGTGGGAAAGATGAAGTAAAATAATCTCTATACATGTCTGAAGGTCCTACTGCTAGGTTGTAATGAGATGACATTCTAAAAAAATCCTTTTTACATGATCTCAAATCTAGATAAGACCATGCCCAAAGATTTAGGTACTCCTTTATCAGTTGTAAATGAACTTCTTTCTCAGCTATAATGAGGTGATTTCAAAGAAAGGGTTCACCAAGATTATTAATATCATTTATACACATAAAAAATTGTTTGAAATAAAACTAAAAGAATTCATCCTTGGGGGTATAAAAGACAACCCCATCTTCATCAAATAACATCTTCAAAAAAACATCTTTGTTGTCAAACCTAGTATCAAGAAAAAATAGTTACTCAGCAAATATCCATATTCCCAATACAGCTACCCAATGCTAAATCCATGTATAGTACTGCTTTTAAATCACGCTTCATATTTTTGATTGCATCATGATTGGGTAACTCATTCACTTAGCTTATACTATCATCACAAGCAAACTCATATATTGGGACATATTCCATATTGACTTCACTCTAAAATGGATCTATAGTAGTAGCACACATCATTTATATGGAGGCATAAAATTTACATGAAGAGTCTTGATAATTAAACATCAAAATATCATCATCAGACGTAGACTCAGGATCATCCACATCTTCATCTCTTGGTTCAGTTGTATCACATGCAGGATGTGGAAGGAATCACTTGTTATACCAATCAATGTCAAAATCAAAATTTATAACATTTACCTTGGTGTGCAATGGATCAGGCACCCTTTCTACATCCCCTTTACTCTAATTCTATCATCCTATGTAAGCCTATTTTGTGATTGATTTAGATACGTATTTTTCTCATGAATTATAGACTCATGGCATATCCCCTACTCATATTTATCTATATTGTAGTATATCTCTTTGATAGTGGAGGCCAAAGTCTTAATCATATTTTCATGGATGGGTATCTTAGATTGTGTCTTTATAGATCAACTAACTTTGCATCAGCCTACTTGTTCAAGGGCTTTCCCATAGCTTTTATGTTATTTCCAATTTGGATGGACATATTGAAATCTAACCACAGGTTCATGGTAACCTTGTCCCTCAAGTGGTGAGTAGCCTTCTTGTGAAAGGCATCATAGTACTTTATCAAGCACATTGTATTACTAGGCTTGATGTTCTTGGTTAGTCGCATCATAGCTTTATTGAAACTTGTATTAAAGTCCTGGACACACTTATTAGGATTATTTTTTAATATTTTTAAACATAGAAAAAATAAACCTTAGATCAATCCTATCACCATATCGATTTCTAAAAACATTCTTCATCTCTTCTTATGAATCATTGCATCCATGGGGAATGGAATTGAACCATTAACAAGTGTCTTCCTATATTGTGTGCACAAATAGTTTAATACACACATCCTCATTCTCAACCTCATAATATTCAATGAAATTATGAAAATACCTCAAATTTTGATCACCGCTCACTATATTGTTCCCTTAGAATATTGGAAGACATTTCCTTGCTTTATATGGGACTTCATTAGGATAACCTTCCATGTCATCAATATTGATAGGTCTGAATCTAGCTATATGGAATGCAGGATACTCATTCTCAACTAGGTCCCTATGCCTCATGATTGATTTAATTAGAGGTTTAAGAACAAATTACAAAGGGATTTGAGGGGGTAAATGAGGTGGACATTGAGGATCAAACCTAGGAGGGAATTCAGCTAGTTGAGAAAGAGATAGAAAATAAATAGGATTGTATGGTTCTAACTGGCTAAAAGAGCTATAAAAGTCCTCAATAATGGGGAGTTCAACAAAACTCTCAATATTATCAAAATCTTGGTTACCTAAACATTGTTTTATAGCTAAACTCTATCCTTTAATAGGCCTCCAAACTTGTCTCTCTCTTCTTTGATGCAAACATAAGAATGAGACAAGTTGTCTTGATCACTCACCTTTGAAGGATGATCTCAATCCTTCCAGCTTTGTAGATAGAAAATCCCTAAAGTTGAAACTTAACAAAGATATTCAAACTAGGCACTAATCTTTCTTGAAACTAGATGATAAAATCAAAGTCACCACTAGAATAAAAATTCTAGAATATAACACTTAACAAACTGATTATGATACATGCTAAAAACATACTTTATTGAGTTTAATGATGAGATAATAGCACATAGACACTAAAATTTTTAGAATAATTTTTAGAAGGGAAAAAAAATTCCAACATGCAAATCTTTGTAATAAACTCAACTGATGTCAAGTTGTCAAATATCTAAAACCCTCGGATGTCCCCAATGTAGTGTTGTGGTGTTGACAACTAGGATAACAAATAAGTACAACCTCTTTTGCTTAGCCTCTCACACTTGGATAAAATGGAAAGTAAAATTAAAAATAGGATGATATGTCATTATAATCAAGGAATATTTTGTCATAAAGATTAGATTGAATGGATAAAATGATTGAGAGGCACCTATATAGGTTATGGTAAGTTCCCTTATACTTTTGGTTCTTCTTGAATCAAGGTGAGATGACCTAAGGGGTAGCTTGATCACATAGAGAGATTCTGTAATTCAACCTCCATGAGGATTATTGGTACAAGGGAACACACATCTGACTAGAATGAAACTAAACTCACTCACTCCACCTGAGAAGGGTTGTCACATGAAATGATCACATTCTCTAGGATAGATACAAGCTACTGAAGATAGAAATGAAAATGATTTCAATATTCATTGTAAATAATCATCAACAACATAGGATGAATGGAAAATTATAGTGATGGGTATTTATAGCATAAAACATAGACACATGTTAAGTATGAAAGATTGTATGCATCTACTAGTAAGTAACACTTATGATATGCAACAAATATTGTATCATTTATAGGGTAGGATAGGGTAAGATAGTTTGATAATAGTAAAGAGGAACGGCATGGTCGTATCCTAGTATTTTTTCAAATAACATAGATTCTTTCAATATTCATGGCATTATCCTTTCCATATATGTAGGAAAACTAAACTATAAGCCATGGAAACTACATGGAGAACTTTATATCCATTAGTGCCAGTAGAATAGAAATTCCTAAATGATCATTGAAACCCTAAAAATTACACTGAAACTAAAATATCAAATACTTTTTTTGCTAAATTCATGAACCTAGGGTCCCCTTAAAAGGTATTCAACAACATACATCCAAATATAACTATAGAAAGGGATTTATAACCTAGGTACATGCTCAAAATGATAACCAGTAATGAACATGAACACAAATATCCAATGAACAGAACTTGTAAAACACATTATTACATTTCATTAATAGGATATAATAAAGAAACATAAGTATTTTCCATTAACTTGAAATAAAATACTACATATACCAATGTTTCAAAATGCTACCATAGGGATAAGCATGGTGTATTTTCTCCAGGTTTGATAGGGGATACATATAAAGATGCTATAAGAGCTTACTAATGGTTATATAGGTTAAACAACCTTAGAAAAAGAGGTAAAAAACACATAGACAAAACCATCATCCCAAAATTTTGAAGATCTTATACTTGGAGAGAAAATCAAAGACCCACCATAGCCAACACAATGACGAATACAATGGCCAACCAACCCTGTGAATAGAAGAGGAGACCTCCATTTATCAATTTCAATCATTTTTCAATTTTGGGACTATGGGTCACAATTTACAAAATTAAAAAAAAAAACTTTCAAGTCCACCAAGATATTTCTAGTTATAAAATGCCCTTTACCACACCTGAAATCTTCATGTTTTTGTAAGGAAAATTATTGTTGCAACCACCTTTACAAAGAATGATGGAGATTTGAAATAAACCCCTTTATTTTTTTGCTATAAATGCTTTCAAATGAGTTGGAAGGAGAATATTTATGGTGGAGTGTAACAAAATAATTAGTCTCTATGTGGAATTGCTTGAAGATGCCCTAGACCACCTGCTTGCATAGTTGGATCCTCCTAGATAGCTATCCTTCCCTTTTTGTATGCCATAGAGAAACAAACTCTTGTAATGATTTCCAAGAAATATTTTGGATACATGGCCATTGTAATGAGCTTCTTTGGTGTTTCCCACCTTGGATTTACAAGCCTGCAATTTCTTTCCATGGAGGAGCTTTTGATCTTTAGAGAAAATTCTAGACCCCTTTTATAAATTTATAGTTTCTTCCAATTCAACCTATTATCAGTGGTAGAAGCTCTATCAATTAACTTGCACATGATCCTTGAATAATATGTGTATGCCTATATGGCATTACCATGTTACTCTTCATTAATCCTTAAAAATTAAACATTTCTCTGTTAGGACATGTGTCATTTCCTTATTGGTCCTAAGCCCTTTGAACAATCCATCTTAGATTGCATCATTAGATTTGTGTTCACAGATCGACATGAACCATCGATCTTGATATAAAAGACCAAATGGTATTAGCTGATAGCTATCTTTGACCCTGAGATCATGATACTTGGTAGCCCTATAGGTTTTCTTCACCTTTGTAGTCAGTCTTTTCCTAGGCTAGTACCCTTTTTCCACATGGAAATCCCACTTTCATTCTAGGATTTCCTAAAATTTTCACTCTACCATGGCTTGAATGTGATGTCTGTGCACCCATCATTTGATGTCCATGTCAATGTATTTGATGGGTGCATGATCATCAAATTTAATCCCCAATAGATATCCACCATGGCTTAAATTTGATGTCTGCATGCCCGTCATTTGACATCTATATGAACGTCTTTGATGGGCATGTGATTGTCAAATTTAATCCCCAATGGATAATTATTATGGCTTAAATTTGATGTTTACATACATGTCACTTGACATTCATGTGACTATCAATGATGTCTATGCCTCTTTCAAATTTAGACCTAATAAATAATGACCGAGCTAAATTTTGACATCTACATGATCATCAATAATGTTTGTATGGCCATCACACTACTTATTCAAATTTTTGAAAGCTTGCATCTTGAGTCAAAAAAAATTTAAAATTAGAAAACTTGTCGGATATGTTCTTGGTGTGAATAACATCATTTCCATATAACTCTTTTGAACTAAGATGACTTTTAAATAAACTTATAATAATACACAAGTGAACTGAACTATTTGTTTATGTATGACATGAAAAATGGCCTGATCCATCTAGATTTATGCCATGAATTTTTCTCAATCCTTGAAAGCTTCAATGATCTTCTAAATCTTGTACCAACTTTTCCATGACTTTGAACTGCTCAGACCACAAGAAACCTACTAATATCCTTCTCTCCTTTAAGTATATGTTGAATGATAGGTAGAGGGCAATGGCCTAAACTGAAATCTCTAAGTATAAATTCTCCAAAGAAATTATCTATATTATAAATTTTGAATTAAAAAATGATCAAATACAATACACCTGAAAGAAAAGATCTTATTACATAATTTCCAAAAGCTTGATCTTGAAATTCTTTGGACAAAATATTCAAAAACTTGAACTGCATATTTTTCAAAAATAATGTCCGAAGTTCTTATCTTTGAAATGCTTCAAACAAAATGTCCAAAACCCTGAACCACACAAAAGTCTGAAGACTTATTCTAAAACTTGACTTGTAGAAATATCAAAAGATTTGAACTTTGCACTTTTTTTGAAACAATGTAATTATTTCAGGCTTTTTGCATGGTCAAAATGCCTAAAGGAATTAACCCTTCAAACTTTTTGCATGGGAAAAATGTCCAAAATAAATAAGGTTTTTACATTTTTCTCAAAATAATGTAATATAATTGGTTTTTTTATCAAACACTTTACCCGATAGAAATAAGCCTTTGGGCTTAATATACACGATATTAAAGACCAAATTAAGACTTAGTTGATTTAAGATGATTTTGACCTTTCAAAGGAAAACTATGAAAATATGAATATGGATAAGTACTAAGGCTTTGATACTCGACTCGGGCTAGACTTAGGAATTTACACTTGACAAGAGCTGAATTGGTTTGATGCAACTTTGGGCACTAACACCATTGTTTGAGCTTCTTTCCAACTATGAATCTAAATAAATTTCCCAATATATTGTTTACAACTTACATTTGTCCATATATTTAGGGATTTTATGCACTAATGAGTTATATCTAAGTCCCCGTCTTATAACATAAAGTACTCCAATAATTACTTAGAAATTTTGTGTCCCTATCTGATGTAATGGTTTTTAGAACACCACACAATGTCATAATATCCTAAAAAATAGATTTTCAGCTCTAGCGGCATCATTAATTTTATTACATGAAATAAAATGAACCATATTATAAAATATATCTACAACAACAAAAATTGGATCATGGCCTTTCAATGTGTTTGGTAATCCCAAAAAAAACCATACTCAAATCTGTCCATAGTCCTCTTCGAACCGATAATGACATTTACAACCTTGTATTTTGTGCATGTCCTTTTTCCACATGACATATCATGCACATTAAAACATATATTTTGACGTAAATCTACATCAACTTTCCATCATACTAGGATCACTTCTTATTTTATTAGGCATGATTACTCAATAGGCTTACTTCTATTTCAATGCATTCAAACTCATTTAATTTTCTATTTCAACTAAAATTTTACTCACTATTCTTAATTAATATTAACCTCTTAAACTATAGTTTTTATCCTTTTATTTACATACATCCTTACTCATTTGATCCTTACTTTTATTTTAGACTTTCTATATAAACCATTTCAGTACCTTTCTGATTTTCAAGTATCTGACATATTTCATTTGTTGTTTACACTTTCCTTCAGGATTATAAGCATTCAATCACACAAGCACTCATATGTATATATTTACATAGTCTTTAATATCTGATCTTTGGGATTGTATAAAAACTCAAAATCATTCTCACATTATCTCAATACATTCTTAACCTTTCTCAATACAAATTAAGACTTTTCATAATTTTCACCCTTGTTTGGTTTCCTTTATTCATACTATCCCTATAAATTTATATTTATAATAACAATGAGAATCATGGTGTTTATAAACAATAATAAACTATAACTCACATCTCATCAATTATACTTCATTATCAATCTCATCCTTATTTCTTTGAATTCTACTATCTTAAGTCTTGTCTCTAAGTCTATCCACTTGGTCTGTCTGACTCAGTCATGAATAAAATTAAATTTAAATTTTTTTAGGAATTAAATGAACTTAATTAATTTTTAAAATTAATTATATAAGGTTTTCATAAATTTTCAATAAGTTTGGACATGCCAATTTCAAGAAAATCCCAAAACTCACCATGTTAAGAAGGTCTAGTGAAATATAATTGACTTGTATTTTGGCCATAACATTATATATAATACTCAAATCGATCCCAAACCACTTGATTTATATTCAGAGATCCAATTCACACCGACTTTCCAATTTTTATAATTTTTCATTGGTTAAATTCCTCTATATATTCATTTTCCCAAGCATATTTTGTCTGATTTTACACAGTACACAAAAACCCGAGAAATGTAAATGAATTTATTCATGAGGTATATAACCATTATACTAAAAATATAATTTATATCAGATGTTAATAAATTTATTTCAACTTATCCAAACATTTATTTTAGCTCATGCATTCATGTATACGTATTCAAGGTGATTGTATTCAATTACAACAAACCATTCTTCTATGTAAACCTGATAGGATGATAAGAGACAAAATTTTATTCCTATTACCTGATCATTCACATTTAATGTGTCAAATAAGATTTATAATTATTAATTTAGTACCTCCATTTGATATTTTACTCCCATACACTTGAATATACTATCTACTCCTCGCTATCATAATCCTTCTCCATACAATTTATTGTAATACAATCAAGATCTTGATAGATTTAAATCATATATTGAACTATTTGAATAAAATAAACACTTTGTTTATATTGATCAATTCTTCAATACATACTTACAGACTTATACAAACCTAGACATCTCTACTTATCAACAAACATCTCCAATATCTACAATACTTATTTCAAATGACTAATTTACATAATTTTATCAAGAATTATTCTTGAGAAAATGAATTTATATTACTTCTAAAACCTTTATATTTATATCCTTCTATCCTCCATACATTGAGGTTTGAATACTATCATGAAGAAATAAAATTGTCTATTTTAGTATGGTCTTAGAATAGGCCAATAATCTCTCTTTTGACCTCTACTCTCAACAAACATACCTTATTTATATTATTTAAATTTGAGCCTCATCCTTGGATAAAGTGATGAGGTGTATTATTTTTTATAGGTTGTAAAAATAATACATTTACAAGAGGCATTTACCTTGGTGACAACTTATGAGTCTCTTTTTAAAATTTTAATTTTCAAATTAATGATTTTGAAGGGAAACTTGGAATCTTGCATATAACTCCAATTTATGACTTATTAAATATTAAAACATCATTATATCACCTATGCATGATGATCTAATCTCCCTAGGACCTCATTATGTCTTTACCAAGCATTTTTCCTTTGTGATAAGGCTTATTTGACTTACATAGTTTGATATTAATAAAATTTGCATAGGGTGTTGATGCTCCTGCATCATCTTGTCACATCTCTCTTCTTTTTTTCCCAAAAGTGCTTCTCCTCAACCAAATTTATTATCCTTATCTTACCAAAATGTCTTGCCAAACCACCACTGTGTAATTCTATTATAATATTGTCTCCTAGAGACCCAATTAGAATACATAGTTATTTCCATTTGAAGAGATAACCATCTTGCATAATATACACTTCATAAACATTATTTGTATCACCTATCAATGGATTCTTTTATTTCTCAACTTTATTAAAAATTATAGATCAGTATCATATATTTCTTTAATAAATTCAAACCAAACTACTTCAATCACCATAGTAGTCGTCAACCCAACCCAACTTCTCAAAACATTGAATATTTTATTATATTGTTTTAATTTGTGCTTCAATGCTAAAAAATGACCTTTTAATAAATACACCCACTTTGCATGCCTACTATTTAACGTCATTCGAGTGTTCACATACTTCAACATCTCATGATCAGTAAATAGGAGAAACTATTTAGGCACAAGATAATGCCTCCAATGTCTTAATGGTTATAAAAAGGCATAAAATTCAACATCATATGTGAAACAATTTATTCTTAACTCATTCAATTTTTTATTGAAATATGTTATTGGCTTCCGTTCTTGACTCAACATATCACCAATTCCAAAAATTGAAGCATCACAATAAACCTGAAACACTTTGCTAAAATATGATAAATCTAAAATAAAGTTTTTTGTAATTTTATTCTTCAACAACACAACTTTTTGTTGTTTCCCTTGTCCATGAAAATTCTTTTACTCTCATACTATTTGTTATCAGTGTAACAAGAGTAGTGAAATTTTTAATAACATTTTTATAAAAAGTTGTTAATCCATGGAAACTTCATACCTCTATGATGGTCTTTGGGATAGGTCACTCAACAATTTACTTCACTTTTTTTTCATCCATTCTTACACCATTTAAAGAAACTATAAATCCAAACAATACCAAAGTATTCTGCATAAACTTACACTTGTTTAAATTTACATAGTTCTTCTCTTTTATTAAAAATTGTAATACCATTTTAAAAAATTGAAGCGATTTTCTTTAGTCTTACTAAATATTGAAATATCATCAAAATAAACCACTAGAAACTTACCACTATATTCTCGTTGCATTATGTTCATCACCCTCTTAAATATGTTATGTGCATTATATAACATGAATGGCATCATCATCTACTCATATAAACCATCTCTAGTCTTTAATGTTGTTTTCCATTCATATCCTTCATGAACTTGAATATGATAGTAATCACTCCTTAGATCAATCCTAGTAAAATACTTTCCTCCTATAAGAACATCCATCATATCATCTAAACAAGGTATAGGAAACTTGTAAGTGATTGTAATTATATTAATTACTCTAATATCCACATATATCCTCCAAATTCCATATTTATTTGTAGTTATCAATGCAAGTGTTACACATGTACTTCTACTCTCCCTTTCTCCATCATTCCTCACCAATTTGGTAACCTACTTTTTCAATTTTACATGTTATATTAGACTCATTATATAAGCTCCTTGATTTGATAGAGATGATCCTAGAATAAAATTAATATGATGTTGAGCATTTATATTTGGTGGTAATCCATATAGTAACTGATTAGATATAACATCTGCATATTATTTTAACACTACTTCTATTTTTGTTGGTATTTACTCTACTTTTGTGTCTACTTTATTTACTACTAATGCATATCAACAACATGTCATCTTCATGTATTTTATAAATTACTTTTTAGTCAGCATGATTTCATCCTTCCCTTATTCTTTCAGAGGTAAAAAATCTACCTTCATACCACTTTTATAGAATCTATATGTTTTCCTTGCTCCATTATGAATTACTTGTCCATCAAACTGCCATGTCCTTCGCAATAACACATAACATGATTCCATTTGTATACTATCACACCATATCTCACCCTCATAATATTTACCTGTAAAAACCTTGATTAAGAAACTTTTATATACTATAATTTCATTGCCTTTCTTAAACCATGAAATTAAATAAGGATTAAGATGCTTTTCACACTACAAACCTCATTTCTCAAACATATTTTTATAAACCATATTTTCACAACTACCACTATCTACAATTACCTTGCATATATTACCACCTAAGCTACACCTTATTAAAAATATATTTGTTTACATCCATGAATCACCACCCTTTATATTCTTCACATGTTATTTCCTTGTATCAAAAATTATTCTTCTCATCATGAGATTTTCTCCAAAATTTGTTGTTGTAACTTCAATATTTTGTTCTTCTATTTCATATTCAATTACATTCATTCTTGGGTGATCCTATTTTCTCCTTTATTTATCATTGGTAGTGTGGACACTCAAATTATCTATGTCGTTATTCTTCACATCTATAATAAATATAATACTTGAATTGATAGGGAAACCATCCTCTACCCCCACCATAGCTTCATCCTCTCTGAAATTCTCTTCCTATTTTATAGTTTTAAAAACTTTGTATCTTATATTATTTTCTCTCTGGACCACATGATGATTATACTCTAGTGGTATTAAACCCACCTCTATTTGTATTAAATCTACCTCATCCCCTTATTTGATGGGATTCTCCTCATCTTGGTCTAGTATATGTTCTTATGAAATTCTATCTATTTATTTTTCTTCTACCTTCAAAGTTAACAAATAAGATTATTCCATGCAAAGTATTATATTCATGTTTAATTCATATTGAAAAGAAAACTTTAAACCATTTACATACCTTATATCCATCATGTCTTTTATCTCATCATGCTCCATGAGTATGGAAAGATTGTAAAACTCACCCATATACTCTTGTATATTGTGATCATTCTTCTTTAAATTTTGAAGTCTTATGTATAGGGTTTATGCATAATCCATAGGAAGATATTTCTCCCTCATCTTCTTCTACATATTTTTCCACAAGTTGATCTTATCTTTACCTTTTTTATGTCTTTATTTCTGCATGTGATCTCACAAAATCATTGCATGACCCTTCAATTTTGTATATGCAAGTTTTTATCTCTTATCTTCTCTCATAGTTCTCCATTTGAAAAACATTTCCATGTTGTTTATCAAATCTATCAACTCCTTTAGTTTTAAAATTCCTCCATAAACATCAACCTTAATTCATTTTTTCTTTCCTTCTAAATCTCTAACCATCCTCTATTACATTGATGGTGGCAGTTCTTATTGCTCCTCGGCATGTGTAATTTCCTCTTCATGACTTATGTCATCCTCGACATCATATTTTGGTCTTCTTCATCTTTGATTTTAAATTATCTTAGTTATTCTAATTGCCTTTACAACTCTTACATAATTCAATTCATTTGAGATATTCATCCTTGTCTTCTCACCATCTATTACACATCCAAGATTTTTACTTGCTCTAATACCAATTATTGAGCCATAAAGTTATCAGACCAAATAAAAATTTAATAGGCCAGGATTCTAAACAATAACTGGTATTTATTTATATTAAATGAATTTAGATAATTAAAAACCATGTATAAATAAGCCTCAACTCAGAATTGAAGTTGACATGTAAAATTTAGAACTCTATAAAATAAATAAAACTCAACTTGTTATTTTTATTAGTTGTTACTTTTAGTAAGTTTTGCATGTAAGTGTACACAATTCTAAAAATCTCCAAAAATAAATTAAACTCTAAAATTTACCTATCGAATGAATTTAAATTGAAGTTCAAGTCTATTTAAAAAAATAGACAATTTCTGAATTTAGAAAAAACTTGGAAATAAAATTAAACTATAATTTTAGACCCTTAGATGGTCATGTATGGCCTCTAAAAAATATCAAAATATCTCATGATTGGAAGGGAAAGATATTTTTGTATTGATATTTTTTTGCTGAATATTTTAGCATGAATATGGGATCAAATACATTTATATATCAAATGTTACGGACTCTAAAAGTTTAGCCTCTTTTTCTGCATCAGACATGAGCATTGAAAATACTCATTGGACATTTGGCTCTCTATGGGTAGATGAAAAATAACGATATAAAATTATATGATCAATGGGCACTCTAAAACTATTGACAAATATAGTCTCAAGGTTTATCCAAGATGTAATGGATCCATCCAGAAGGCCACGTTACAAACCATAAGCCATTTCATCTAAAGTGTATTGGAATAGTCAACAATCTTCATGTTGAATTTGAGTTCTAATTATGGCATGTTTTAATGTTTAGATGTGTTTCTGTGCAATACATATTCTCCATGAACATAACTTGAGAAAAACTTCTAAGTATTTTTAGGTAAGTCATGAGTGGCTTATAGAATATTCACACGATAGCTACCTTCTCCAACCTAAGAATTAGACATTGGGAGATTGATAGGGATTAAAAAAGGGTTGACAAAACACATAATAGTTATAAGAGAACAATTAGTGGAATGAATATGTCTGGTTTTAGAATTTCCTTTGTCAGATCTAAATTTTTTAATGATCTATGAGGTATAGTCGATCAAAGTCACCCTAAATGGACTTTGCCCTCATGGTAATTTTCTTATATTCTATTTTGATCCCTTTAATCTCTTATTTTGAAAAATGTTTCTATGATGTTTAAGCTTCAATACCCTCTTTCTAATGTGAGTTTATGTCTACAATTAGTTGGGAATTCCAATTGTCTTAAGTAAACTTGGTAAGATCCCACCCTACCTCTCCTAAAGGGAAACAAGTTTTCCAAAATTTATATATCACCAAAATCATGACATACTAGATAACTTATCACTTAATGTGATTTGTGTTATTCAAGGGGCATATTGATTAAAACTTAAAAAACATAAAGAGAAACTTTGTTAACTTGGTCAAAATAATCAGCTCCTTTAGATTCGAGAAAATGATTACAACTGAATGAAAACTACCGTGTCATTACAATTCATTATTCATGTTTCTTACAACAATTACATAGTATTTCAATCACAAGATTTAGCTATGCATAAGCAAATCACAATTCAGTCCTGCTCTATAGGTAAAATTATGATGATGATGGTGGTGGTGGTGGTAAGGAGAAAAAATATGATCCTGCTTTGTAGAGAAGATTAATTTGACTCGCTAGAGTAGAAAAATCTATATAAAAAAATTTTCTATGTGGCCATCCTATCCACAACCAAAAATAAATATTGTGTTCAAGTATGAAGATAAATTTAACTATGCATAAAGAGGGAGACAAAGCTACTATATACCATCCTAGAAACGAAAGTCAATCTTCATAGTAGTTGAAATTAGAGATAATTCGTGAAGAACTTGTTGAAATTTATAAAATATTTAGGTGAATTACAGGAATGACTCAAAATAGCATAGGATCGCATAGGATCACATAAGAGAAGAAACTTATATATGGGAAAGCAAATAAATATGAAAAAAGGTTAAATTGTTTCATCCTTATCTATATTTATTCCAGTCAATTAATCAGCCAACCCGTTATTCTGATGAAGAGCTGGTCTTATATAGACATTATAGTCCATCAAGAGTATTAATCATCCACTACAGAGTGGTCCAAAAGATCAATGAGGAGAAGTAAAAATTTCCCGTATTCAATTACGAATCACAACAAATTCCAAGGCCAGAGCCATAATAATCAATTCTGTTTTGAAGTTTGGCAGCTGGAAGTGGGTGGAATGACACACAGAAATCAAGTGCCCATGTCATTGTAGCAGATTCCATTCATATTTAAGTAAGCATCTAGCATGTCTTGTCTCTTAGGCTCAATCCCAATCCATAAACCACTTCTTAATTGATACTGACAAGACGTCCTTCAATTCTCCGTCATTATGATCGATAGCCTTTATGAGACAAGATCTATTTTGGCCTAGTTGTTTACTCAGTGACTTGTATTCCATTCTTGGATTTCATACTTGAAAAGTTATATTCAGCCACCAACTTCATTTTAATGTTGATAGGATGGCTGGGGAAGTTGAATTTGTCATTTGGGGTCGACTGCATATTTTTAACCAGGTGTCCTCACATAGTGACTTCTTCTTGTTCAGAAGGAATTCCCCTATCTTGTTGCTCAATGAATGTTGATTTTTCAACTTGAATGATTATATACCAATGATTTCTAGGATAATTCCATGCATTGCTTCAATTTAAACTCCCACAAGACTACAAAAGGATGTTGCGTTCAAGTCTTTCACTGCATTTTTAGCTATGTTTGATTTTGGATGAATTAGGTTAATGTTTTCTGAGAGTTCCGTGATGATGATACATGATATCTCCTTGCAGATTCACCAGGTCGTGAGATTTATTTTAAGACATTTTTCACTACAGAATGTAGGTTCATGGAGTTTATCTATGTGACTAAAGATAACTACCTCAAACCATCAAGCCTGTGAAGAGTTGTGAACTTATGCGACAGAATCAGAAGACAAAAGATGTCACGCATAAATTCTTAAAATATGTTTCTAAAAAGTGATGTGTACAAGTGTTGGATAGCACGCAAGACTATAGGATATACCTTTCTTAAGTGCTACTAATACGTTCTGCAAAAAAGTTATTAATTCCAAATACCACATGATAATTCCGTAGATGTTGTGTGGGACTTAAAAGGGACGTTGCTTCTAAATTAAGAATATGACTCATGAGACTGCAGGAGATACCACAGCCAAATTGAAAAAGTTGGAACACACAATTCTAAAAATATGTATCAAAAAATAAAGTAGGTATATATTCCACACGAGGCTTCATAATGATGTGAACAATGCCATTAAGGACTGAAATCTTACAATTAAAAAATGAACAAAGCATCGATTCACAGTTTCATGAAAACAGACAGTAAGAAAACCTGCAAGAGAGTAAAGGCATAAAAAAAATCTTTAACAAGCAACCTTTGCGTGATGCTCAATCAAATCAGACCAAAAAGTAAATGAAATGAGATAGATTACAAGGTATAAGCTGAGAATTAGCTCAAGAAAAAATCAAATACTTTCACAAAGTCCAATTTTAAAGATAATCCTCAGAATTCATTTAGGCCAAGCTATAAATATAAAAGACTAATTTGAATCAGACGAGTTTACAAAAAGATTACCGTATAGTCTCAAATGCTATTTTTAAAGGTTAGTGCTTGTAGTGAAGGTTTACCACTTAGACAACGGTTTAAAAAAGGAAATATAATCAATTCTCGACTCTACACCTAGCAACTCTTTTTATCTTAAAAAAAGGTGGAAGAGATAAAAACCACCAACTGATTAAAATATACACCAAACATTTAAAAAAACTGAATGGGTGTCATAGTTTTTATATGAAATTAGAATGTGCTTAAACGATCAGAATTATTTTGGCTGTATGTATAGACTACAATTTTTTGGTGAGATGTAATAGATGTGAAAAATATATTATTATTAATGTGAGCACTTTAGGTAGGCCCAATAAAAAATAGAGTCAACATGTTAGTATATATATTAGGCACGGTGGGTAAATAACAAAATAGGGAAAACACAAATTTATTTTATCCGAATCTAATATAAAATTCGTGACTAGGGGAAGCAGGGCATTCCATGTTTGGTATCATCATTATGTAATACACAATCATAGGTTCCTTGCCCCTATGATCAAGATGATATTGGATACATATTTTCATCACATTTATATATTCCATGTCACATTACTTTCAACCTCAGTCTTAGATAAGGTGACATAATTGTGTTTTTAGGGTTATTATATTTCTCATAGCATTAGGAATTAGTGAAAACCATATTAAAATATTTAGAAACTTGACCTAAAGCCATATATATATGTTAAGGAAGTTAATTATTTTTAGGAATAAAGATTGATTATTTTCATAGCATTACGATTGTTAAAAAATCCTTGAAAATATTAGTAGGATTTCTCTTCGGATTGGTCTAAGATATGTTCATGAAAGAGAACATAAAAGAGAAGAAATCAATTGTACCAAGCTATCCATTGAATTTTTTGTGCAAGAATGATAAAAACAGAATGTATCAATTTGTATAATACATTAGGGAAATGAAATAGATCACATAAAACTGTATCAATTTTGTCGATACAATATGATCTCGAAAATAAATCTATTGAGTTGGTCGATGTAATTGGCAAGAAGCAGAAAACTTTATTAAATTGGCCAATACAAATGGAAATAAGTTGTTAAAGCCAAATTTTATCAGGATACATATGGCTAACTAATGCAATTGAATGAAAATTATAAATGTATTTGGTTGGATAATATAGTTATCCAAAAAGGCATACAATGATATCTATTTGGAAGATACTATCTAAAAAACAAAGAAACTATGAAATTATACAAGTAGTATCAAAATGAAAAAAGTGTGAAGTTATTATGAATTTTGATCTATTTAATGTGTAGTACTTAAGAAATATCTATCCCATGTGTAAATAGCGAACAAATCCTAAAGGAAACTAACTGCAAAGGATTCCACCATCTTGTAGTCTTACTATGCAATATCTAAGGTATACTAAGAGCCACTTCTTCAGGAAAACAAATTACTAGTGCACTACAAGAACAAATGGCTAAAAGTCTTCCTATTAGCAGAAAATAAAACCTTAATTTCTTCCAATATACTATATGGTAAGCGAAAGATCAATTCCATATATAGATTTATCTAAGAGATTGAGTATTGGGCAAATACGGCTCACACCATGGCTTACAAAAAATTTACAAGCACTTTGGGTAAAATCACATCTCATATGAGATTTTAAAATGTCAAAAATTAGTTCTATAAATACACCAAAAAAATTCAATAATGATGATTTAGATTGAAATCTAAATGATAAAACATAAAATAAACACTCAGAATGGTATCGAGCTATCTGATATAGTTTTTAGAAGAATTAATAAAACAAAACTACACTGGGTTGGTAGATACAGTTAGAATAAGAAATAAATATATCAAAATAGTAGATATAATTAGAAGATGACATAAAACATTATCACACTAGCTAATAGAGTTGTGAATAAATATGGAGTTGTATAAAGTTGTTTGATATAGTTTCTAACGCTAAGAAAACTATATAGATTTGGTCAACACTATTAGATTGAAATATATATTATGGTTTTTAATAAGTTTCTAATAATCTAGAATTACAAACATGGAAATAATCCATAAAAGTTTTGGATAGATTGATCGCAGGTTCACCAAAATGTATGCATGGGCATGGATAACTTAAACCTATCATATTTCTCTCAATAGATTGTGATTCAAATAAGCCCAATCAATAGAGGTTTTGTATAATTAAATCATCAGGGAAGACAAAATAATAACTGTAGACTTATTAGAGGGTAATCTTCTAAGAAATTTCAATAGGAAAGGGTTCTAAATATTAAACCCCTAATGTATAATTTAGCTCTTAATAATTTGAAATTATGATTAAGTGATTGTAATGATACAAGTAAAAATAAATAATAAGTAAATTTATTCATAACTAATATAAAACATAATTCATAGTCACATGGGTTATATGCATATTAATGTGATAAATGACAATCTTAAGAAAATATATAACTTAAGGAAGCATATACGCAATGATGCACACACCCATCCACAAAGAAATAAACAATATATAACTACCAAGTAAGTAAAGGAAAGAGTATATTGATTAAAATACATAATTGGGTGGATCTAGTGATGTTTCAATTCTTTCTTTGGCCCAAGTTCCACTTTTCAATATATGTTGTAGGTTAAAGACCTAATTTTAAGATCAAAACCTATCCTATTAAGCATTAATGACACTACAAGATAATACCTCCAACATATGGTTATAAACCTTTAACTCAACAAAATAATACTAATGATAGAAATTTAAGTTCAAAACATCCAATACCCAGAATTAATATTAGGAGTCAATGTGATATATTTTTCAAAAATGAAATATGACTATTATACATACATACATACATCCATACATACATACATACATACATACATACATACATACATACATACATACATACATACATACATATCCAATACACATTTAACTAATTCTAAAATCTAGGTTGATGGTATCACCTAAGTTAATATAGTATAAATGACAAAATATAGATGATGAAGTGTATTGGGCTAGTTGATATAATATATAGGGAAGGTAATGTATGAAATATAATATGTAGTCCAGGTTAAAATGGTAAGGCATAGTGAATCTATAAAATATGGATAAAAAGTAGATACAAAGGTAAGATGAAAAGATATTTAGAGGAGGTTAGACTTATAATAATGATGATATGAAAAAATAATATATAAATATACTTTCACTAATTACGACGAGAATATCTCACCTCATTCTTGGTGCACCTTTTAAGATATGCATTTGAGAAAAATATTAAGTGTAAAGAAATTGATACATCAACAAAACCTTATAAAATAAAAATGTTAATAAAGTGAAAAAGTGAAAAATATCAAGTGTATACATCTTATTATTTAATATCTACCCAAGAATTTACAAATAATTGACGAATAACTATAACACATGGTTTTCTTAAAATTATCAAATCGAGAATAAATTCATTAGTGAGAATACAACAAAGAATTATAATGAGTATATAGATGGTTTTATTTCACTTCCAAAATTAGACATCAATAAAATGACAACCAAACTTGAGTTTACCTAGCTAAGACCTTATACATAATGTCTTTACTATTTGACTTTGAAATACATAAGTGGTATTAATATTTTACGTATTTGTGTGATGATTTGTTATAACAACTAAACCTAGGGTTTTGGATTCATTCTTGATATTAGGGAAATTAATAGTCTACATATATGTCTCAGTTCATGCAATAAAATTAATAAATTTTAATTATGTAAATCTCTTACTAAACCCATTATTTAGTATCAAAGAAGATTATAGGAGTGGAATATGATGATTTAAGATCTGCAGGGGAATGTAAAATTTCATGACTGTTCCTAGTTATGGTATTAAGTAGTTATGTGAATGCTTCTTTTCATATTTTAATTTAAATTTGTGTGATTTGTGTGATATATATGATATTTGTTTACTTTCTCAGGATTTATATCGTTTGTTCATGCACTTGAAAGTTATTTCGTCTATGGCTGGTGCATCATCTAACCCATCTCCACTCTAATAGATCATTTCATTGACATGTCACAGACTCATGTTTGCCTTCATCTTTTGGATTTTTTTAATGGCTCATATGTATGATTTTCTATATGTTCTATATCAATAAAAAATAAAACATATAGATTTACCAAACACCTACGATCTGAAGTCTTATACTGTCATGCAATTGTAATAGATAATCTGTGATAGAGTCTTCCGTTTCCATTCATTTCTAATAATGTCTTCATCTACATTTCAGCATGCCATCAACAAGCAATCTGCTCTATTAAGACACTATCAAACTATCACATGAATAATTGTTCATCATTATATCTCTATCGAGATGTGTTCATTGTTTTTTACAGCATTGCATCTCTATCGAGATGTGTTCATTATTTTTTACATCATTGCATCTCTACCGAAATGTGTTCATTGTGTTTTACAACATTACATCTCTATCAAGATGTGTTCGCTCTATTATGACGCTATCAAGTTATGACATTCATCATCACATTTTTATCGAAATGTATTCATTATTTTAAACATCATTGAATCTCTATCGAGATGTGTTCGCTGTTTTTTACATCAATGCATCACTATTTAAATGTGTTCATTGATGTGAATATTTCATAATCGTTATAAAACAATTACTAAATCTTAATTTTTTCCTTTAATTTATTTATTTTAGTTTATCTTTATTTTTCTGAGAGGGAGGGATTATAGCGTTCAATTTGTTTTATCTTTGAATTAATACCTGTTTCATCAGTAAATTAAATTATACTATTTTATGAGCTGATAAATATGTATGAAGGTAACATACAAGTCACTTACCTAAAGCATAAAATATTATTATTCCACATAATTTTATTGGACAAAAAAAAGCTGTATGTTATGAATGATTTCGCAGCATTAAAGGATATGGTTGCAGCCAAAATATAATGTTTTTAATGCATTATTAAAAGACATGCCTCGTTTGAATCCCTGTCAGAACCACTCTGAATAATTTACTACGTTGTCAATGGAGCAGTTGGTAGAGATTAAGAATTAAACATGTAAAATCCATGCGGCTGATGGTAGTTCCTATGAGCAGCAATAGACAGGTGTCATCTGCCATGTCTAAGTGAATGATTGATCTAATAAGTGTCATTTTTGCATGAAATGGAGGTTCATAGTATCATTTTCTTGATAATGTTTAATGAGCAGTGAAGCTCTGTTAAAAATGGACAAACGAGATCGAATACTTCAAGAACCTAATATATCCTATCTACAATTTCCAGTTTCTAAATCCTGTTGTAATTTAGCTTTTTAGTTTTCTCCTTCTCCTTTCTGTAAGAACTTGGCACTCTACTCATGTGGTTGAAATTGAAAATGATTTGATTCTCCGAAAAGTTTCCAATGATGACAAAGCCGAGACCCAGGAACCCAATAGTTCGTTCTCTTAAGCCTTTCAAATTCATGCCTTCCCTTCATGTTTTCCAACTTTATCCTCCGAGTCCATGCCTTTGCATTTTTAACTCTCTGGTTTTTTTCATTTTATTATCTAAATTTTTATTTTTCTATATTTAATCCTTCATTTTTCTGAAATAAGAACACAGATTATTTTTTGTTCGATGTCTTAGAGCATAGATTTGTTTCGAGCTTGCGTGCTCTGCCCATGCACAGACATTCTTTTTATTTCACCTTAATTAATTTTTGGAAATCTTTAATGGTTTGTTGTTTCAGGCATTGGAGTTTAGCTGGAGAATAATTGTGGCCACCATTATTGCATTTTTTGTGTAGGCACACAGAACGGTGGGCATTTAGTTACGTCTATTGATTGGTCTTTTATCATTTTGTTAACAAATATTATTAAGTTTAGGTTTGGTGGCCCATATACACTTCCAATGTTATAATATGCATAATATGAAAATACACTTTCATCTTCCTTCAATTTGTTTCATTGTATTAATGAATACTTTTGTGAACTGTGGTTAGGTTATGATTGTATTATGGTGAAATTTCGTTGCCATTGTTGACCTATCTGTTGTTCCATTTTCATAATCTGGTATATATTTTACATTTAAGATTTCAGTCTGGTTGGATAAATGCTATGTGTCTTTAATTAAATAGTTGATTTGATTAGAGTGGGCCAGAGGAGAAATCGAGTCACAATACTCATATTTTTTTGTACAAAAAGGAAAGGATTTAATGGCACACATTATTTTTTGGTGAATGATAAAATGAATTTATAGACTTCCAAACACTTTTAATTTATGTAATAGAGTTTTAATTTTGATAATAAGGTTTTATATTGTGGTCACCAAATTATTGGACGCGGATAGAGATGGGATGATTATAGATTCTATTCAAACTGAACTACTTTAGACAAATCTATTTATATTGCTTTGTTTGAGGATAGGGAGAGAGGTGTAATTCTTATCATCTTTAACTCTTCCAAATGACTTAACATTTGTAACGATTTCATAATGATAAGCATGATAACTTTTTAAACGGTAAAAATTGAAGTTTCTGTGTTTTCAACTGGAAAGTGGTTTAGATTTCAAAATTAATTTTTTTACTATAGTTCATGTTTACAAAAATCATTGGCTTGCAAATGTTTTCTTTGACTTAAGTAAGAAAATGATTCTTCTTCTTACTTCCAGCTCTTCCAAACGATCTAATATTTCCAATGATTTTATAACGATAAGCATTATAACTCTTCTGATAAGAAAAATTAAAGTTTCATCTTTTTCAATTGGAAAGGGGCTTAGAATTCAAAATTAATTTTTTACTACAATTTATGTTACAAAAATCACGGGCTTACAAATATTTTCTCTGACTTCAGTAAAAAAATGATTCTTCTTCTTGCTAAATCTGACCATTAAATTTCGTTAAACTAAAAAAAAATGGTTGGTGGTCGACCATATAATAGTCAAGCTCCTCAGGAATAAAGATGCCCACATGTGAGACAAGTGGTTAGTTATGGCTACATATTAACCTATAGTTGAGGGTTGTTTAATATAGCTAAGTGGTTTGAGGAGTAGAGGTCATTGTTAAGGTCACTAGTGGAATAGTGAGCAGCAAATAGAACAAACATCCATTGGTCATTGGTTTTCCTTTACAAGCAGTGAATGGTATAAACTTACTTTCTTTGACCGCGGGTTTTCCTTTACATGTAATGAGTTTACCAACTAAATAATGGCTACATTGTGTTTTTCTTTACAGACGATTAAATGAATTTGGAAACTTGCTCTTAAAATACTTGAAAACATGAACTCTGTATGAATTTCATAGTACCAGAAAAATGAACTGCAGATTTTAATTTCAAAATTTTTATACCAGTATTAGATGTCCTAATTTAGAGAATTCTAATTGACACTTGGATCTTTGTCAATCCAAGAATGTTTATGCATTCCCTGGTATTGTGTAACAACAATTAATTGTATGCTTTTTGGAAATGAATTCGTGTCTTTTATGGGCACTATACTTGCAATTTAAATTATATTTTCAATAGACTATTTACATTAGTCTATGCCCAACGACAATTTTTGACTAGATTATCAGGGATCAAAAAAATCAGCTTTAGAATCTCTGGATGGAAGAGCTCTTGACTTCACAATTTGAAAAAAAAGGTAGCGAATTTTTTTAACCAAATCATATGCTGATCCCTCATTGTTTCCCCCAAAATTACTACTTATATCTTTTGTGAAATATTCTGCGACCACTTCTGCAATAGACTTGACTTCTTCAGCTAGCTTATCTTCTTTAGGTGGGGGTGTTTCTGTATCTGGTGCTTTTACTGGTGTAGCTTTAGCAATGGGGGTTTCTGAAGGTAGAGCTTTACTAGGGGGTGATTTTGTTGGTGGAGAAGTTCTTGTCAGAGGAGCTTCAGCTATTGGTGCTTCAGTAGGAGGAGATTCTACAGGAGGTGCTTCTGTGGGTGCTGCTTCAATGGTAGGGGCCTCTGTGGCAGGAGGAACTTCTGCAAACCTGGATTCGGTGAAATGCAAAATGATCTATTTTACATGTACCTTTATAACTACGGCAATTTTGATTTTATACGAATATTTAGTATTGTGAAAGTAATTGCTGCTAATAGGGGTGGTACTTATATTTGACCATTTTTTAATGGCAAAGACAAAACTGATGATAATGAGCAAGATACCATGTTTGTAAAAAAATGGTTCCATGGTCTCGTGTGTAATGTAAAGCTAGTGTCATGATGATGATCATGATATGGGAAGATGCATTGGTTAATGTTATAATCTAATCATTGAGTGTAAATTTCACATCCATTTAGTTGACCATCAAAGTTCTACTTTGTTTTCTAGTTAATTGTTTTGTAAAAAAATGGTTTCATGGTCTCATGTGTAAGGTAAAGCTAGTGTCATGATGATGATCATGATATGGGAAGATGCATTGGTTAATGTTATAATCTAATCATTGAGTGTAAATTTCACATCCATTTAGTTGACCATCAAAGTTCTACTTTGTTTTCTAGTTAATTGTTTTATTTCAATATAATGAAAAAATCAAAACAATTATTTAAAATTGAAATAAAAAGAACATGAATAACATAATTTCACTTCAACACTTTAAACTCCCCACAGGGACTGCCGGTTTCCACCCTTTGTTTCGATTAAGTGGCAACTTTACACGTTGTACTCTTTCGATTAAGTGGCAACTTTACACGTTGTACTCTTGCCAATGAGTGGCACATGTCTTATATAATGCACTATTTTATTTATGTGGAGCTAGATTTTACATATTATGTTATTCTTATTGAGTGGCTCTCATTTATACGCATGATTTGTGTCCAGAATTATTTTATTTTGAATTAAATTATGGTGGAATATGGGTTTCGATAATTCTCTTGAATTAAAATATGGTGGAATATGGGTTTCGGTACGACGCTATTAGAACTACACGATGAAATTGTCAGCAACTATTTGAATTAGAACAATTATAATACTATGAAAAAAAATTTCCTTTGAGGTGATGCATTTATTTTTAAATTAAAATAGTGTTCAATATTAAAAAATTATGTATTGAAGTAAAAAAACCTTCTTTAACCATTAAACTTGGAAAATTGTATTGATAAATATTGTTTATAAATTTTGTTGCTTTGAAATTTTTTCGTAGTTAGTGTTTAATTATGAGGACTTGAGTTATTTATAATTTAATTAATGTTAATATTATACAACATTTAGCTTAAATATTTTAAAACTTATTTTCATATTTTCTTATCGGCTTAGGGAAAAAAATTTTGATAGAAAGAGTTCATAGCAGACCTGTAGAGGAACATGTGTTTTCCATAACATGTTCGGAAAAAATGGTGCCATGGTCTGGTGTCTAAGGCAAAGCTAGTGCCATGATGATGATCATGATATGGGAAAATGCATTGGTCAATGCTATAACTTAATCATTGAGTGTAAATCTTACATATATTTAGTTGACCATCAAAGTTCTACTTTGTTTTCTATTTGATTTGTTTTATTTCAGTGTAATTAAAATGTTAAACATTTGTTTAAAATAGAAATATAAATGAGCATGAATAACATAATTTCATTTTAATAGTCCAAACTCCTTGTAGGGACTTGACACTTTGCACTCTTGTTTTAAAATCTTGATACTGATGGATAAACAATATTCCAAATTATGAAGATGTTTGAGAGTTTTTCTCATCATATATTTTTGATAATATTTTATCATAAATTTAAAATTATATGTTAATTTCATGTATAATAAATTTGTGTGTTTAGTTTAAACTGATAAAAATAATGATGATAGTTTAGTCTTTAGATTTTGATTATATTTGATATATTTATTATTCTAGTTTTAATAAAATATTTCTATGTTTATTTTTTTAAAGTCTTCTATAATTGTTAAATAATTATATGTTATTGTTAATAGTTTATTTTAGTTGATTGGTTAGTTGGTTAGATGGTTGTTTGAAGTTTTTATTTATTTCAAATGTAATTTTTTTTATTTTATATTTTATAATTATTTAATTAAAATTTGTGTTTAGATGGTTATTTGTAGTTTTTTTGGACAGTATTTTGATCAATTAATGTTTTTTGTTTTAAATTTGAGATATTCTTCTGTTGGAGAATTTGAGTTATGATATATCTAATTACTTTATTTTACAATTTTTTTTAATTATTTTTTGTCATTAATATAGTATGAAACATTTTTTTTAAAGTTAGGATAATCTTCTATGAGAGAATTTGAGTCATGATGTATCTAACTATTTTACTTTACAACGTTTTTCAATTATATTTTATTTTTAATATAATAAAAAATATTTTAATAATAAAATTTGTATCTAAAACTTATAACTTATATATATATATATATATATATATATAATTTTAATAATTTAATTTATAGTATTGTTAGACGATTAAAGTATAATTATTTTACTATTATTTATCAAATCAATATTACACTTATGTCTAGAATCTTTGTTATATGTTATCGTAAAATTTATAAAAAAATATAAAAAAATAAATAAATTAAAAAAAAATAAAAATCTTCTTTAACGAACGCATTATTAGAAAAATCTGTTATCCTTGGAAATATGTAGAGAAACATTTCTATATCAAATTTAATAAATTCAAGAATATTAATCATTGTAGTGGATATTTTTTATGTGTTTGTAATCGTGAGAATCTCAACACTTTATATATATGATGTGTTAATGATAATAAAAACACTTATTATAAGTGAACGTAAACATATGAATATTTTTTTATGTGCCAATGACATTCCAAGTACACATTAAAGGTGCAAATGTAAATGGACTTGTTTATATAAATCATCACTAGTAGTAGAGTGGATTTATATATTTTATATGTCTTTAAAAATATGTGTGCATTTACATATTTGTATATTTCAAATATGTGTGTTATAGTCCATTTCTTTATGTATTTATTAAAGGATGTAATTATAAAAATAGTAATACATAAATAAAATTGATATTTTAAATAATTTTATGATTTTTTATAAAAAATCAACATACTTATTTAGATTGATTCTTTATTTTAAATGTATGTATATGTGTGTGTGTGTGTGTGTGTATTTAAAGAATAAAATTAATAAATTTTTATTGATTTAAAAATAAAAAGATCATTTACCGAAGATATTTTAATAGATAATGTGAGATTCTCCCCTTCCATAGTTGCATTACATACTTAAAAAATGTTTCTACTTTAATTTTCAAACATAATCAGGCCTCTATTACTAAATGGAAGAAATACAATAATCTTATGAAAATGAAAATTTTTAAATAATTGAGAAAATGTTGTAACAACTAACTCAGCATAAGAAACATTGATAACTACACCACCAAAATAAATCAATCCTTTGGATATATCAGGTATCTTAAAAAGGAATAGTTTGTATGTGGCCTCAAAAACTGAACATGTGAAAATATTGTGAATGCCTCTTTTTTTCCATTATTTTTAATGATATGAAAATAAAAATTGGTGAAATTATTACCTTTAATTTGTCACATCAGTTCCATGGATTTAAGGTTGGTTTAATCTTTTAAATGTTTTCCTATTTATTATATTATTTTTGTGCCAGAATATGGTTCATGTATGCACATTTCCCACATGGAAAAATACTTCTAATTCACTTATACATTTTTATAAAGAAAAGTTGTACATAGGTACCAAGAATGTATGTAAGAGATTTGTGACTATTTCAACCCTCCAATTTATTTATATGTCTATAACCATCATATTCCAAGACTCTCTTAAGGAGATGAGGGATTTAATTAAGAATATTGGTTTCTACTAGTAATATACTACCTAGTAATATATTACCTATATTATGTTTAAGGTGTTTTGATATAAACCTACAAGTTTATGTATCTTGTCCTTAACAAAATGGTCTAATAATAATGAGATTATAAATCTGCGTATAAAGTCAAAGGAGTTTACAAAATTAGAATTTAAATATCACATCTTTATAAAAAGTCCTAATTGGAAAATGTATTTTAAAGAACATGTTTATATATACAACATATATTTTATAGGCTTACATTTATTAATTTTGGGTTAATTAATAATATCATATTTTATTAAATAGATCTTAAAAAGTCAAGAAACATAAATCTTAAAATTTAATTAATGATGTTTTATAAATTTGAAAAATATATATACATTACATTTTTAATATATAAACTAAAATATATATGTTTTATTAATATAAATAATTTAAAATCAAGATATTTTAAAGAGAAATTAGAAGTGTATGTTAACTTTTTTTATCAAAAATTAAGACATTTTATTATACTTTAATTTATTTAAAAAATATATATAACTAAAAATTGAGATTCATACAACATTTTTTCCAACCAACCTAAATGATTTATAAAATATTAATCTTTAATATAAATTGCAATTAATCAATAAACTAAAACGAGTAGTTGTATGTACAAATCACATCCACATCCATAAACATAAAGAGAAAGATATGTTCATTAAATTTCAGCAGCCAAGAAGAAGAAGGAATCCCGATATGTACAAATCACATCCACATCCATAAACATAAAGAGAAAAATATGTTCATTAAATTTCATCAACCAAAAAGAAGGAATAATTATAGAGGATTGAATATAATCTGATGAGTAAATAACTATAAGTATTTCCTCGAGAAACTCCTCCTATGACCACTCTAATATCATCAGTACCATTTGTAATAATGTCTATCGCTAATCCTATTACAATTTTAGTTAGTGCTGCAATCATCACCCATATTTATATTTGTATGGGTGAATATCTCCCCTCTATTTCCCAAGTGTTCCAATATTGATCTATTTCACCCATTCCTATTCAATCTTGCTAAATGGTCACAAAGTATTTAAATTATTTCTCATATGTAATTGTGTATGTACTATCTCTATACCTACGTACCTACATATGTTCTAGTTAAGTGTTGGAGAAACTCAAGGTAACCATTGTTCCCTATCATCTCATATTCTATACAATGTTCCTATTTATGGTGTTTTAGTGGTCACCTTGTTTTCAAATGTTGCTTTTTTTTTCACTCGTTCAACACTACTTGCTACAAATTAAATTGTAATAGTTCTATTTAAAAAATCCTCGTTGGGTCACTAGCCATGTTATAAAAATTTACTTCGTGACATTTATTTTTGTAATGAACCCACCTCAAAGTGAGTAAATATGTGAAAGAACCCCCTGTTTCGCTTGTATATACCATGATAACTAACAAAGAAGATACTAAGAAAAGACAGTAAAAGCTATTGGATAATCTAGAAATGAAGATGAATATGAAGAATCTGAATAATAATTCATTGCAAAACTTACCAGTAGGAAGAAAATCATCCATGGGATGACAAAATAATGTTAGGGGATTAGAAACCTAGGCTAAATTGATGTTTCAGCATAAAATTGAGAATCAAGTTGAGGTCATGTTGGATTTATTATTTAAGTCACTAAAAGAGATGCCTAACACCGAAATCAAAAGTGAGCAATTCTAAAATAAATTTAAGATATATTTGTTAGAAATAGTTAAAATAGTGAAACAAATAAATTTAATTTCCACAATGATAAAGTTTATCAAAATAACAGAATAATGAATAGATTTGACATAAATTTATTCGAAAAAGTTATTATTCAACTTAAGACTTCACTCTGAGAATAGTTACATAACCGTAAAACCTCTATGTCACAAATAAATTAATTCGCTGAAAATTTGTATTTCCTTATTAAAATATGACAACATTCCATAGCCATACATAGGATATCATGGAATTACAACTATATACGAATTCATAGCAATTCTAAATAATTTCATAATTCCAAGCACGGGAGATGTGGCCACTGAAAATAATATATTAGATATAAAAATGTGAATTTTTTCCGAAATAGCTCGAAAATAATTCAAACATCCATAATAGTAAGAAAATATATCCAATGAGCTTTACACAACCATGCACGCAGAAGTGATCCCAAAAATTGATCTTCACTTTATAAATTCAACCATTATTATTTCATGGGTGGATGACGACTACGAGATTTTCATATAAGCTTACCATTGGAATTATATGGTTGACTAAAGTTTTGAATGGTGATATTCGATAAGTCTGAGGGGTTTTTAAGTGAAAGGCTTGTTTCAATTATCTTTAAGGAGTGATATAATTCTTAGAAAGTATAATTATATTTGAAAATTGTGAAGTGTTTTTTCATAAACATGTTAACATGTAATCACTTTTAAAATGTGGTTGTAACCTATATTTTCATTATAAATATTTTGTATTGATATTATTTTAAATAAAATTGTTTAAAATATGATTTTTTATTTTTGAAAATTAATGTAGATGTTTTATGATTTTGGGTTTTTCCTCTTCTTCTTATATTAATATTATATTCTTAATTTAAAGTTTAAATCACATAATATCTATATGATTTATTTATGAAGGACATATATTATTCTAACTATTTTTGTTGAAAATCTATGATCTTCACTTTAATTTTATTGGATTAATTTGTTATGCTACTTTCTGTAACAAATTATGTTACTAAGTTATGTTATCAAAAAAAATTAAATTATCAATCCTTACACTCTTCTGATGTGTATATTCAAATTCGATAAAATATAAGATTAAATAAATGATAATTTTTTTTCACAATAAATATTACATAATATTTTAAATATCAAAAAATAATTAAATGTAGATATAATTTTTATTTTCTACCTTACACATTTTCTCTAATTTGATGTTTCCTTTAATTTTTAAATCATTGTACAGTAAGAAAAGATTGTTGTGAATAGCCATACTTTCGTTTATTTTATGTATATTTTAGAAAGGTTGGATTGAACATGGGTTAATTTCATTTCATTGAAAGGTCCAAAGATGTATTAGAAGTTAAATTATATTTTATCAATTGCAACTCATGACATAAATTATATTTTCATGATCTGAAAATAAGAGAGTTTATACCTGTCATCTATTGGTGATAATACACAAATTAGCATAAAGTAACTATTACTATAAGGAGGGAACTTTAAATGGAACCAATACTTTAGCTTAAAATTGACATGAAATATTGATAGCTCACAAATATGAGCGTTTTTACAAATCCCAATTTTCCAACTCATCTTGCAATGTCCTCATCAAATTCTGGTTGTTATTTCTCCACCCTTTAGAATTAGATCGAATACCTAGGTCTAACGAGGCCAGGCCAATATTTTAAAGGACCCAACCAAATTCACATATTGATTATAATTTCCATCCAATTACACCCATATTTCTATTTCTTTATGTGTAACATCAATAAATACCCAATGATATTTTTGGTATTTTACTATAAATCCTTAGAGATATCTCGTTCATTCTAACCCTGATGGAGGATATAATGTGGAAGAACATATCATTTATTTGAGGTTTCTTTAATATTAATATATCTTTCCTATATTTTATTCCCCTTCAAATTTTAGGATGTTCCATATGATTGATTTTAAATTTATTTGAAAACTCTACCAATAGTTGGAATGCACTCTAAACCACATTTCTAGCACAAGTCCAATTCAATTATCCTAGTATCTTGATTAATAATTTAATAGTTATAAAATTTAACCGAATGATACAATTATAACATTCAATGTCAAATTTCAAAGGACGTATATTTGAGTAAATCCAATGTATAGGCCTGTTATACCACTGACTCTTAAAATTTACAAAAATGCACTTGATCCTTTGACTATTATATTTGTCGAAAGAATTGTAGAAATAAATAACTTTGAAATATATTATGTTGAATCGATAAATTTGGATAGACAACTCTTCTTATCCTTAGGGGAAAATTCTCACTACCATTCTTAATGTCAACCAAAACGTGCCTTGAGACATGTTTCTCCAGACCAACAATTAGATTTTATCTATAATAAGCAAATGGATACACCAAAAAAATAGTATCCTATATCTACTCCAAATTTTCAATACTGCACCAACATTTCCCCAAAATGAATCTAAAAAATAATTGAATGTTATTCATGTCATGATACAAAAGTTGCGTAATGATTTAATAAGTGTTCAGAAATAGGTTGGAAATTATAGTGGGGAAAACATTTCAAGAAATTAAGCACATAATAAAATTTAATCAACCATAAAATTAGTTTAACAATACAAAACCATTCCCTAATAGGCTACTTGATATTAACATATTAGAACTAGCCTTGCCGAATTGGTGTAGAGTTTATAGTGTTGTTTAGGATGGAGATTTAGACTCTGCTTAATTTTTCAATGCATTTGAAATATTACAAAAGGAAATGGAAAGATGTGAGGTAATCCTAAATTATTAAAATGTGAATAAAACATGCAACATTCCTACTAATTCTCATACAGGCATTTTGATAATGTTAATACTCCTAATTTTCCTATAAAATTAGCTAGAAGAAAATATAGAGGAAATGCATGGTTGTATAAAAAATAATAAGATTAAGTACTCCTTGAGAATAAAAACACATAATATTCTCACTACTTCCACACCTCTAAATGAATTAGACACACATTAATATCATAGGCTAACAATGATACCCATCCACCAAAGGGAAGTGACCAACGTTCCCCTAGTAATTTGCATGTGATAGTCAGCATATGAGGCTATTAAAACGTGGAAGACGTGAAAAATGTTTAAGAAAACATCAATATTAATGAGTTATCACAGATATAAGATAATATATTTGATTTTGAAATGTCCAACCGATAAAATTCTTATAAATTAGGGGAGGAGGAATTCCATACAAATGTATAAAGTGAGTTTCCTCCATTTATCTTGACAATTAGAATCTAGGTGAAGAATGTACACAGTTTATTGTTGGACTCGCCTTAAATATAAGTGGATAGTTGTCCAATAAAATATGGGATTTGTTTCCACTCATATTTGATTTCTGTAAGGATTTTTGAAAAACCATGTTTGATTCCAATTAAATATGAGTGGATAGTTTTCCAATTAGATAAATTATAATTAAAAATGGTTGTAGAAAATTTTAAATGTCCATAGATACACAACAAATATTGAAATATCTCATTAATATTTAGACAGCAGAAATACCTAAGGGTTATGGAATGTTACTCAATAGAGTCATGTGTATATATAATATTTTTAAAATTCATTATATAATGATGCGTTCTCTCTTACATCAATTTTTTAAGTTTTAAATCTTTCAGTGCATGCCTCGGGTGTATTGAGAAAGGGGTGGGAATACTTTTGATACTTCATGAATTATATTTTCATTTAATATATTATTCCTATTTACACTATAGTGCCCTCATAATTGATCCTCTAAAAAGCCTTCTTCCTTATAACCCATAATTCTACCAAAACCCATCTATGACTATATTGGCCCGATTAAATTTAGTGTTTTTTTATTCCTGCCAGTTTGAAAACTACGTCAACCCATATCGATGTAGTTTGAAAGTTATGGTAAATTCTTCACAGTTATATGGGCCATGGCCAACCTAGTTTAGAGTTAAATTGTCATATTTTTAACTACTTTGAAGATTACAGATAATATCAGATAAAATTTTGTAAAGGGTTAGGATCACTCATCATTATAAATATATGTCATTTTTTCAATACAATAAAGAGGAACATTTATTTTTCTGATGTCATTGTTTGTAATTCTACTTTATTCTACATTTGAAGAAACAAATGCCAAGATCTTGTCTTCCAAAGAAAAAACTTGTTTTGTGGAATCTTGAATGGAGTTAGAGGAGTGATTTTAACCTAGATCATAATTTATCCTTTGTGGTCCTTACAACAATAAAAATATATTTTAAATCGCCATTTTCTAAGTGGGAGATTGAGGCTCGACGGGTTTTGTTTAATGTAAGTATATTCTAACCCTAGCTCTTTCACTTGATAGATAGAAATTTCATAACTAATAGTTTGAAGGAATGTATAACTCCTTTTTATAAACTCCTAAACACTTATACTTAGTTTGTGTAAAAGGATTTTAACACCTTCCCATTCTCATCTTAGGTGCCCTAGGCCCTCATTTTACTACCATGGCTCTATACCCTTTTTAGTTTATTTTTAACCATTCCCTTTATTTGTGTTGTATGTCAAACTAGCTTGGCAATACTAGAATGAATTAATTCCAATATTAAAAAATTGGTTAGGATTATTTTATTATATTTATTACCTAGAGGATTTGGAACCTTATCAATTGATTTTGTGTCATAAGTGCTCCTCTTAGTAGTTTTTGTGCATCCATTTGGTCATATCCCAATACATTAAATATCAATGGAGTCTATTTGGTTTACCTTATTTAAGTCTAGATCTCTTAAATAGGATAATTTTTAGGTCAATCATATGCCATTGCATACATTATAGTGAGCCTGATGTGATCTGGTCATTAATTTTTATATTTCATCAAACTATATCGACATAGGTCAATAGAATTTTTTTCCTCTATTTTTTTTAGTAGACTACATCAATGCAGGTTGATCTAATTTAATTTATGTGTTTTTAGGAAACTATATAGACATACTTAGATAATGTTTTAAGTATATGTTTTTTCTACAGGTAAAATAGATGCAGGGTTATATAGTCTTATATTAATATATGCTTTAGTTCTTTTACTCAAAAAACTATATCAGGTAAGTTTGATCTAGTTTTATTTGCCAGGTTATTTTCTACCCAACTATATCGACCCTATCAGATATAGTTTTCTTTACTAGATTTTATAGCTAAATTTATTAAACTTGAGTTAATTTCTATATATAAATTATTAATTATGTCAATATTTATTTTACTCATACAACTATATCTAACATGTCTTATTTAAATTATATATTAATTATATCTCAGTTTTTAAACTATGTCAACATTAATTGATATAGTTTTATGTTTACATCTTTGTAACAAACTTTATTGACTTTGTCTTATTTTTTTTATTCTTAGTTTTTTTTATATCCTTATGTAGTCTATATCAACCAATGTTGATATAGTTCTATATTATTTTTACAACTACATTAGTTATTGCCAATATAGTTGTGTTTGATTCATTTTTCAAGCATAATCAAGGAAGATTAACATTTATTTTAAAAATAATAATCACATATTTCATTTTAATTTGAGCCTCTTTTTATTTCAATTCATTGAATATTGCATGTTTTTTTTCAATGTTGATTTTCAATTTTTATTTTCTATTTCTTTGGATTTCCATAGAAACTATGTTTTGGTAATTTTTAAACTACTTAGATACTATAATGAATGGATATGTGGTGTTATTTTTATAATATTTATCTATTATTTACATAAATTATGGTGTGAGGGGCTTACTCCAATACCTAGTATAGACCTAAACACATAATTTTGTTTCCACATTCCTCACAGTATATCATAAATGCATAAGATTTATTTTCTAATGAGATTTAGAAAGGCATACATTCATGTGATTCTTTATTGGACCATCTATTAGTTAGCATATCCAAACTACTCTTAGCTTATCCTTGAAACTAGGTTTAATGGCCTATGGGAATGATACTTCCTCCATATTGTGTCCTCTACGAGATTATACAAACATTGTCCAATGGATAAGAGAGTACCTTTGAGATCCTAAAACTCAGTCACATCATTTTAGTACATTTACATGGTCTTCATTAGGGATAAATAGTTAACCAAAATAGTAAAATTTACAATTTATTTCTTGTTATTGTATTCTTTATTGTAGATTGTATCAGTCAGCATCGATACAGTTATGTATTGTGTTTTCTAACAATGCCAAATAGTTCTTATATATTTGTTTATGTGTGAATAATATAAATTGACTAGGTTTGATATAATCTACTAATTTTAATTTTATTCTACCCTTGTTTATCAGACTATGTCACCAATGATCGATAAAATATATACATAATACTACTAAATTCTATCCAGATCTAAATATATTAACTAGGATCGCTATAATTTTAATTATACATTTTAGTATATGTAACTAAAACAACCACAATCGATATACTACATTTTTAGCATTATTTTTATTTATCTGTTACTAATTACATTAACCAAAATCGATACAATCTATGTTTTACATCTCTATCTTGATCATTACATTGATCATGGTTGATATAGTAAATTTTCATATCCTTATTCCTTCATATCTAAATTTTAAACTCCATTGATCCAACTTAATACAATTATTCTCTCTGTAGAAGTTCTCTATTGTTATCCGTAACTGCACCATCCTATGTTGATCTAGTTTATTTCAGTCAATACAATTGATTAACATTTACTATCATGTTAGGTCAATATCATTCATTTATTGTAATAAATCACATATTCCTTAACTTATCCAATCCATTTAATATCATGAAATGACCTATTGTAATATTTATTGATAGTCTTAGCCCATTTGGATTTTATGTGAGTTATTATTTCCTACTTACTTTTTCCACAAATGAACACCACACTTCATTACGAAACTACTCCTAACAGTCATATCAATCTATCAAATTTAACATTGCTCAAATCATGCAAAATGATGATCTATATGATTCCCATATATTCAAAAACCTCAATGAAAACACCATTTATACCCCTAACATGGATGGTACTTTATCCAAACTTTTATACTTCACCATTGGATAAATTCATACTAATCTTAGAAACCCTCCTCTAAGGAATCCTCATATTACTAATCTTGGGAATTATTCTACTACCAATAATGCGACTCAAACCCCCACTAGTAATAAAAATACACATATTGATACAATGCAAATTCTATTAGGAATTGTTCAACAAATGAATGTTATGCAAATAAATAATAGTTCCTAACTGATCTAAATATAAAATCATATGCTACAAATGGGAATTCAACCTCCCATCATAATATATCAACATAATCATAATTTTATTCCCCCATCATCTTCAATATTCTAATGGTAATATCATCTCTTAGCCTTTCACACATAACAAAATGCTTCAACATATAAAAATGAACATTTAACTCAATAAATTGTATCTATAGACACTAGAAACATTTATCAAATTATTACATATGATAGGATTAAGAAGCTGAATATTTTACTTAAATATTTTAGTAATCTCTACAAGGAATGGGTCCAAACTATTACCTTTTCTATTACTAAAATTGTCTCTAATACATTTATGTTATATGCTCTATAATGGTATAATCAACTCCTTCACCATTATATTTTACAAATATATGATTTAGTCAATACTCTAGTTAAGTAATTTCAACACACTAATATTCTTAATAATGGCCTTACATGTTTCATCAATGATAATTAACTAATTAAATAATCCACTCATACCTCCATCAAATGATGTAAATCATTAGATCACAAAGTAGATCATAACATGTTTGATGATAATACTTTCAAACTCTTTATCACTACCCCTAAACCTTTTCTTAAATAAAAGGTTTATATTTTCTCTCCCCAAACTTTATAATATGGTTTCCATGAAGTGAAAGGACAAGATTTTCTCATGAATCCATTTGACCATTCTCATAGTATCATCAAGCATTATTTTCAAACCTTATCTAACAAAATAACCATTACCAACAATAGCTTTATGCCTCCTCCAACCAAAATAAGAGAAAACAAATTTGATATTAAAAATCCCCCATACCTAACCTTCCATTTGTCATAAATGAGAAATTTATTATCTCCATGATCTATTTACATTATCAAATAATGATCTTAAATAATTTGATAAATAAAGTTCTTTAAAAAAGGATTTTTAATAGTTTTTTGATTTCTCATAAATTTTAAAAAAAAACTATTTATAGTAAATGGATTTTTGCTTATAAATAGGAAAAACTGAATAAAATCAATAGAGAACAACAACACAACTTTTTTTATTGGGTTCAACAATTGTCTATGTCCCGGGTCTGCTCCAGCATGACTAATTCATTAAATAACTTGATGCAAAACTTACAATATCAAAGTACATCAAAATGAATCATCAAAAACCCATGAGACAACATCTTATGCTTAGCCAAGATCACATAAATATATGTACTTTGAATCATATATCTTTAATTTTTGTCATATGAAGCTAAACACACTTCATGTTCTTTAATATGCATTACAAATAACACCCCATACCATTTTATAACCTTCCCAAACCAATGGAATATGTTGGTGGCTTTATCAAAATGTTTAAAATAAAAGGTAAGGGATAAAACCCCTTCCCACGCCTTTGGTTTTGGGATGAGACTTATCCCATTTCAATGAATTTCCCATGAAAGATAACTTTGCCTCCACGTTTAAAGCCACATAATCCATGTTTCCACATACCACGTGCATTTATGAAAAGTGGGTGATTAATCAATTGGAACAAGGTAATTTAATGGGATTAATTTTTAAATGGTCCCATTTACATTTATTATTAATTTTATTCCTATGAATGGAATTTAATGCTTGCTGACCGAATTTGACATATGTTGACCAATGTTGACCCATCATGTTGATTTTGACCAGCTTTGACTGACCATATCTTATGCTTATGGACTCCATTTTTCAAACCAAAAAAATTTCCAAAAATATATTGATGAACTCTATGTTGTACAAATAGGTTGAAGAAAAATTGAAACATTTTAGTTTTTACCCATTTTACCTCAAAGTTTATGTCTGGAGACTAAATAACATAGGTACTTAGAGGGATATTAGATCAGTAGTATTTCAATGGGGGATCCTTTGGGAACACTCCTCCCCATTAAGGAGCTTTTGGAACTCCAAAATTAATTTTATCATGAAATTATGTGAGGGTATTTCTCCCTCACCTTTTCAATTTCCATCCATTTATCCTTCCCTGGATGTGTTCCTTTTAGACCCACACAAATATACTCAACATCAACTCTTCACAAAGTTCTCACTTTCCTATCAAGAATGGTATATTCCTATAAATCATTCAGATACTCAAAATAAAAATCTTCAATAGAAGGTACAAAAAAACTTTCATCATAATCCAATATCATAGGAGTCTCATACAACTTCAGATTTTCAACATTCACAATAGAATAAATCTGCATATATGGTGGTAAATCTAACCAAAAATCATTATTAACAATATTTTCAAAAATTTTAAATGGACCATATCAAAGTGGCTTAATATTTTTACCTTCACCTGTAAGTCTTTCTTACTAATATGAAGTTATACTTGATCACCAACTTGAAAATGATGATCAATTTGATGCTTATCATGCCTAACCTTGTATTTTGCTTGACTTTTTTCTAACTATTTCCTGATAGTCTATTGAACCAATTGTATCTTCTAAATGAAATTCATGGCCTTATTATCATTAAATCATCCATTTAAAATTTATTCCTTCTCAAATGTAAAGTCCAATGGTTACTTAAGCAGATACCCAAAACAAGTCTCAAAAGGATACTTTTGAGTTGAAGAATGTGGTGCTCGATTATAAGCATGTTGAATATAAAATAGATGTTCATCCCATAATTTAGAATGTTTTATAAAATAACCTTGGAGTAGATGTACCATTTTACAATTGACCACCTATGGTTTTCCATCAGTTTGTGCATGAAATTCAATACTTTAGCTTAGTGTCCATCAAAACCCACAAAGTTGACCAAAACTCTCCAAGAAATCAAGAATCCTGATTAGAGATAATAGATGTGGGAAATCCAAAATGAACCTAAACATAATGATAAAATAAGTTTTTTTCCCCTTCAAAATTTATATTTTTAGTAAAATGAACTAATAAACACATTTTACTAAATTTATCCACAACGACATAGAGATAATCATGTTTCCTTCATGTCATAGGTAAACCTCCTAAAAAACCCATAGAAATACTTTCCCAAAGTCTATTACGAATAGGGAGAGGTGTATATAAACCTAATTTCCTATTACTAGGCTTATTTTTAGCACAATGAATACAACTCCTTATATATTTTTCAATAAATTCTTGTTTATGAGGCCAATAACATTACCTTTGTAACTATGCAACTATCTTACTAACACCAAAGTGACCTAAAGCAGAAGAAGTGTGAGATTATCTACCCATATGCACTCATTCATCTTTTGGAATATAGAGTTTGCTAAGATGATATAATAATTCATCATGCACATGATAATAAACTTCTTCCACTTGTTTACCACTTGTTAAATCTTCATATACTTCCTTAAAGTTAGAAACACTAATAGATTCTTTTTTATATCTTTTATGAAGTAAATAACTATTTTGTAAAATAACTAATGCAACAATAAGAAGTCTAGAAAGCATGTCAACAACCTTATTTTGTGTACCTTTCTTATACCTTATCACAAGGTCAAATTGCTGCAATAATCCCATCCATAAAAAATGTTTTGATTATTGTAGATTGGTTTATGATTGAAGATATTATAGTGTTTGGTGATCAGTGTTAATCACTATCTCTTTTCCCACTAAATAGTCCTTCTATTTCTTCACACGCTACACCAAATCATATAATTATTTATTATAATTAGGATAGTTTCTTACCACACTTGTGGAGGTTTCTGACTGTTAACAATCTAGTTTCCTTTTTTTCATCAAAACTACCCCATAGCGTAATCGCTTACATCTGTCTTAATTTCAAATGGTTGTTTCAGATCTAGAAGTGATAACGTAGGAGTGGTACTTATTTTCTCTTTTAATGTATCAAAATATCCTTGATGTTTACCTCCCCACTAAAAGACCTACTTAATTCTAGTCAAAGAATGTAAAGGAGATGTAATAAATGAGAATTTAGAAATAAATTTTCTCTAATACTGAACCACACCAAGAAAGATTTGAACCTCTATTATATTATTGGGTTTAGGCCAATTAATAATGACCTCAAATTTTGTATGATCTATTTTCAATTGACCATGTCCCACAACATAACCCAAATAAACCAAAGATGTTTTCCAAAATTCACATTTAGACATCTTTAGATATAGTTTATCCCTTCTCGAAGCATATAAGACTTTTTGAATATGAATGACATGATCATCCCATGATTGACTAAAACATAGAATAGCATATAAGTATATTATCACAAAATCATCAATGAATGGCCTAAAAAAATCATTCATCACACACATGAATGTATTTGGTGCATTGGATAATCTAAAAGGCATTAAAAGTCATTGAAATAAATTGTTTTAAAATTAGTTTTCCAAATATCACTTTCATTGATTCTCACTTGATAATAACCACTTCCTAAGTCTAACTTAGTGAAATAAATTTCAATTTTTAGCTAATCTAATAATTCATTAAATTGAGGAAGAGGGTAACGATTCTTCACCTTAATTTAATTCAAGGCATGAAAATCAACACACATCTGCCATGTGCCATCTTTCTTAGGTACCAAAATGATAGGCAAACTATAAGGGGATGAACGTGGTCAAATAATACATTTTTCCTATAGTTTCATCACCTTCTTCTTGATTTCCTCATTTCATCCATAAATAATCTATACATAAGAATGTTAGGAAGAGCTGCATCCTGAAATAATTATATCTAATGTTGAACCCCCTTTTTAGGAGGTAGTCCCTATGGATCCTAAAAAACATCGTCATAGTTAGAAATAATTTTATCCAACTCATTATGATGTTTAAGATTAAAATTATCAAAAGAATTTTTTTGGATTTGATCACCATGAGTACAAAATTATTTCTTGAATTTACAATCCTTTTCATCTGTCCTATAGTAACCAAAGAAAGACTTGTTTTCACATGATGAGCTCTAAAAATATATTCAATCCCATATTTAACAAGTAATTACTTATTATTTTCCCTGTAAAAGATTTCTTTACGATCATAAAGATAAGGACTTCCCAAAACCACACCACAAATGTCTAATGGAACAACATCCAAATTATCCTCATCAATGAAATTGTAATTAATGGTAAATCTGAGTCTACAAGTTCTTCACACCTACAATTTTTCATCATCACAAACCCATCCCAAAGGATAAGGCTTAGGATAATGATCGTAAATTATTTGATAAATAATGTTCTTTAAAAATGGATTTTTAATAGTTTTTATTTTTTATTTTTCATAAATTAAAAAAAACTATTTACAATTGAATGTATTTTTGCTTATAAATAAAAAATACTAAACAAAATGAGTAGATAACAACAACACAAGGTTGTTAACAGGGTTTGACGATTGTCTGTATCCTCGATTTCACTCTAGTGTGATCAATCCATTAAATATCTTGATGCAAAACTTACAATATTGAAGTACATCAAAATTAATCCTCAAAAACCTATGCATCAACGTCCTTAGAATAGATAATATCACATAAATATATGTACTTTGGCTCTTCCATCTTTAATTCCTATCATATGAAGTTAAACACACTTCATAAGTTCCAATATACATTACAAATAACACCCGATGCCATTCTATAACCTTTCCAAACCCATGGAATACATGGGTGGCTTTATCCAAATGCTTAAAATAAAAGGTAAGGAATAAAAACCCTTCCCACACCTTTGGTTTTGGGATGATACTTATCCCATTTCAACACATTTCCCATAAAATATTACTTTACCTCCATGTTTAAAGCTACACATTCCATGTTCCCACATACCACATAGGTTTATGAAAAGTGAGTGTTAAGTCAATGGGAAAAAATTAATTTGATTGGTTTAATTTTTAAATGGCCCCCTTTACATTTATCATGACTTTTATTTTGATGAATGGAATTTAATGCTTGTTGACTAGATTTGACATACATTGACTAATGTTGACCCGTCATGCTAATTTTTTACCAACTTTGATTGGCCATATCTTGCACTTATGGAATCCATTTTTAAAACCAAAAAATGTGTCAAAAATCTCTTGACAAGCTCTACACTATGTGAATAGTTTGAATAATAATTGAGAGGTTTTATTTTTTACCCTTTTTGACTCAAACTTTGTGCTTGGATATTGAATAACATAATACTTAGAAGGATATTGGATTGTTATTATTTAAGTGGGGGATCCTCCTAGATCACTCCATCTAAATATTTCATTCACACTACCACCACTCTTCCATCATGATATCATCCTAACAAATTTATTTGGTTCCATGTTAATATTGGTCACTCTCATGAGACATTTTATGCACTTATAATTATTTTGGTTTCATTCATGTTAGGATATACTTTTTATCATGATGATATGATCAAGACTCATCATACTCATTATATTAAATCTTCTCAAAAACAAAAATTTCCCAAATCTACAACTCGAAAATCTTGAAAATCTTCTACCAATCCCAATAGAAAAAATTGAAATGAAAATGTTTGTGTTACTGATGTTAATTATGATTAACATTATAATTATTCCCATTATTTGAATGTCACTAATGTCAATTATCATTTTAATGTTAATCACAAAGAACATGACACCAAACCTAATAAGCCTAATACTGAATAACAACTTCTTAGAGATACTATAACTACTCCTTCATCATCTTCAGAACCAACCACTGGTGATGAGATTATTCCATAATTGGAACTTCAACCTCATTCTTATATCCCTAGAAATAATATCATATTTGATAAAGCCATGCCTCATGCTATTTATTACTAATCTAAACCTCTAAAGAACTTATTAGAAGAGGTTAATTCAATGACATCAAAATTTTTACTTATGTAATTAGTCATAACTTCTTCTTATCAGATCGTAAGTTACTTATGCAACAACCACAAGACATAGAATAACCACCATATATTGATTCTAGGATACCTACATTACCTTATAAAGGTCCTCCAACCATATAATTTCATGCTTTTGATTTTATTTTTTCTTCCATAAAACCCAACATATAATTCCTTGAACATGATATGATTAATGATGAAATTATTTTTTGAGCTAATGATCTACCCTCATTTTTAAAACTAGCATCAATAATACTTTTTTTTAAGTATTGGTATATTAAGATTCAAGAATTATTGTTACCTCTCTTTGGCTAATCCAACAAAATAGATATTCTAAATAAAACCTCAAAATAACTCATCTTACTTATCGTGGATTTAAGAAAACCAATGAAAAGCCACTTGATTGTATTTGTCTTCCATTCATGATTGGACCCAAAATAATTCAAAAAAAAATTATTGTCCTTTATCTTATTTTATCTTATAATATGATTTTATGTAATATGAGGACTCATCGTATGAGATATATCACATCTTTGAGTAGCAAATGTATCAAATTTATCCATAATGAAAAATGTTATAATCATGAAGGAACTCTAAACCCTTGGATCATCCACCTTATAAATCCTAAATATCAATAAGGCATTCCTAATATTTCTCATATTAATGGTCCACCTCTTCCTAAATTTATCAACATGAATTATCATTTACATGTCACTCTTGTAGATTTTAATGATGGTGAACCTAATGAATTAAAAAATATTTTCAATATCATTAGATTAAGCCCTATATAGTAAAATGTATCATTAATTATATACTTCCATGAGATTTCACCTTTACATTAATTGATGATATTATTGACAACACTCCACCATTAAATTCACATGAAGCCTCTCACATAGAAGATGATTTCACTTGTAATGAATATGGGGTAAGGAAAATCATTCAAGATAATTTATCCATGTCTCATACTTCTAGTAACATAGGTGAACTCAATACCTATAACCCTATTTAAACTAATGCATGTGTTATTTATCCATATTATGATAATACCTACATTATGGCCCAATCCCAATCATGAGACTTAGATATTATGCAGTATCAAAAGACCTTAGCGAAACACATGACTTCAATCATGATGTTTATGTCATTCATATATCATATAATATTAAATCATAACTTCAAATTTATATAAGCCCTATTAATTAACCCTTGATAGACACATCATGGGATCTCTAATATATTTTTAAGACTACCAGATATGATGGTATTGATCAACTCAATATTGCTCAACCCACTTCTTCAAATATAAACATTATCAACCAAATAGATAGTTTTCAATTTATTTCTTATATTTCTGACTCTACCAACAAACCTTACATAACACAATCATGAGTCCCATATACATCATCCACAACTAACACTTGGCTGATATAGTTATTTTTGAATCATCATATCTACTATCCTATACTAATGAACTTGATATAGTGGAACGTATTTCTACTATTTATCATTGTACAAAATAACTCAAGGTATATTTTAATAATATTAATTATTAGACTATATTGATATACCAATATAGTTAAATCAAAGTTTATATCTTCTATTTCAACTCCTAACATTACCTTAGATTCTAAGGCTATTATCATTAGACAAATACATTCTGAGTTTGATAGTAAAGGAAATCAAATTTTTGAATTTTGATCTAGATGTAAAATACTATGGATATCTACACATGATTCCTAGTGATCTATGTACATTTTAATTAATCCATGTTACAAATCCTTAACTTCCATGATAACATCAAAATCTTGTCTATTTTCATAAAAATGACTCATAGTATATATACATAATATTTTCAAAATTTTATCACTTACTAACACTTTGTATCTTTTAGGAACCCATGGAGTCTCAATATCTCTAAGTGCATGTCTTAAGGGGTACACCAAAAAAGGGGTGGGTAGACCATTGTTGCTTCATAGGATTATTATCCCTGTGTCACTTTTTATCTACACAATTGTCTCCTAAAAACCTTATCCCTAAGCTTATTATTTTCTATTGCATAATCCTTAGTCATTTCCTACCTTTGATCCCCTTTTCCTAACCTTAACCCCCTTTTGACTGTTCATTGTACTAGGTCAACGTTATCAACTTTGTACTAGGTCAACAGTGTTGACTTTGTACATTTTTTAGCCTTTGTTTACTATACTAGGTCAACACTATCAACTTTATATAATTTCAAGCCTTAGTTTACTATAGTATATTAACTAGGTCGACCCTGTACAATTTTGGGTGAAATTCACTCAGGGTATAGGTTGGCTCTTGGCCAACCTATTTTGTGACCTAGTGAATTCTTGTACAAAATTATGCTAGGTCAATTGGGTAAACCCTATCAGCCAAATTTTTTTAAAGGGATTAGAGTTAAATCTACCTATATACAAGTTTATTTTGCCATTATCAAGAGAAGAGAAGAAGAATTAATATCTATTATGCATTTACTTATCCACCATTCTACCTGAGGAATAAGCTTAGGGTTTTATATATTTTTTGAGATACATATCTCATCTTGTGCAGAAGTCTTTTGGATGCATTGATAGGTTGTGTATACCACAACAACGTTTTATGAATCACCTTGTCCAAGGGAGAGATTGAGGCTCAACAGGTTCATCTTTAAAATTAAGTATTCCTAACATTATTCCTCCTTTATAAGATTAGATAGATATAAATTTGTAATTATCTTCCATGCATTAGGATTCCATATAAATTGACATGAGTAGATGTATTATATGCATGTTTACTTTTATTTTTTTCCAACCCCCACTCTCTGTCACAAGATTCGGTGAATAATAGATTAGATTTGTTTTACTTGTTACTAGGTTACTAAGATATTAAAAAATATGACTCCCTTAGGGTCATTACCTAATTGTGCTTGACTAGATGCTTTTAAAGCCTCCCTAGAATAGTTTATTATGGTAATATATCCCCTATTCAGTTCTAGCAGATCCCCATATTATTCACATTCCTAATTATCTAATGTGTCCCTAATTAGAATTATATCTTATGATTTATCTTCTCTGAGTTAGGATTCATTTATAGACATGATACATTTACGATTACATAAATTCTGGTGAACCCGATGTGAATTTAACCCTCACAAGTTTTGTTTCACACTTTTTATTATTTTATCATTTTATTTTTATATATATGCGATATTGGGTTGACAGTTGCAATATAGTTCTAACTTTTATGTGAAATTTTAACATATAGTCACATCAATATGTCTTTGTTTTATTTGTGTAGGTTTTTCATCAGGTATAGGCTACTAGGTTGACTATATCAACATAATATACTTTCATACTACTAGGCTAGCTCAGTCAACCTTGTACATTTTTAGACATCAAGATCATCCTACTCAATTCACTCAGTCAACCCTGTACATTTTAGACATCTATATCAGCTTACTAGGTGAACCCTATCGGCTCTGTACATTTCTAGATATCAAAAAAACATACTAAGTCAAACCTGTTGACATAGTAAATTTTTTAGGTTTTTAGAAACTAAGATCTATAAATCTAGGTTGACCCAATTGACACAATTAGAAAAATTGGCAAGTATAAATCAGGGTACTTCAAAAATAATCTTATTTTCCTCTACATCTTCTGACCCACCAACATTCCTTTCTATCCTTCTCTATCATTTCTATCATTTGCTAGTGTTTTATTTTTCATAATTTGTAGTGTTTAAAAATTCCCCTATATAATCAACTACATTGACCCTATTAATGTAATTTTGTATTTTATATTCTATCTAGAAAACAATGTTGGCATTGTTAATGTAGTTCTTTTTCAAACCCTTGCTTCAGAAATATAGAAGTGACATTATTGACTCTATCATGTATTGTATGCATACATTGTCATCAAAATTGATACTATACTATGTTTCAAAGTTAGAATTAACACTTATATGGTAGTAATTAGCTCACACTTTCACTTTTAGTTGTTTGCATGTTTATAGTAGATCACATAGCCTATTTAGGTGCTATTTAATATAACATTTATTTTCACTATTTTCTCTTTTATGCACTCACTATTAAATCACAAAATCTTAAAAATCATTTTAACAATTGTCTACCCAAGGCCTCCCTACTTATATTTCATCACCAAGGGGGAAGCAGGCTTAGTTTTCTATCCAAGTATAAACATGTTATTAATGGTATATATTAGATAATCACTCGACACCCTTGTTGTTGCAGTGTGTGAAGTGATGGGGTAAGCCCCAATACTAATCTAGTATCATTGCCAATACAGATCCCTTTTAGCCTAAAAAATCTGAAACCATCCTTAGATTATTTTCTTGTTATTTACCTATTGATAACTTCCTATCACATCTAAAATCATATTCTAATAATCTAACAACATTCAAGATGACCACTTAGTCAGTAGTTACATCCCAAGTTGATTTCTTTTTTTTTCTCAATTATATGTTACATTGAAAAAACTTGCATTACCTGGTGTTGGTGCAAGGTTTTATGTTGGACGCCTTAATTGGATTAGAATCATTGATCTAATTGACTGAGTGTTTCCTTTCATTATTTTTTTCAAAAGTACTTGCAAAAATTTTACTATTTCAATACACAGTCATTCTACATAAAATAGTCTCTTACAGACTATCTATTTTTTCCCTACCCACTATACTAGGTCGACACTTTCGACTCTACACTTTTTCATCCCTATTTTTATACTAGGTCAACCCTATTGACTCTATATAGTTTTTAGCCTCTATTTTAGGTACTAGTTTGATCTTGTTGACTCTGTATAATTTTTAGACCCTATTTTATATACTAGGCTGACCCTATTGACTCTTTATAATTTTTAGACATTATTTTTTATAATAGGTCAACACTATTGACTCTATATAATTTTTAGCCTCAATTTCTTGTACTAGGTTGACACAGTCAAATCTATACTCTTATTTATCTCTTCTTATCTCTTTACTTTTGCACCGATTTCTTGTGTAGTTATCTAGTCTTATCTTATTATGATGTCATTTGTGTAGCCTTCTCTTATTCAATAACATTTCATAATCAAGGTTTTAGATCATAACCTCAATTATTTCATTACTTCAAATGAAACTATTCACTTTCTTCCTTAATCTTCTCTTAATCTAGAACCAATCACTACACAATGTAATATAGTTGAGGTCCTTCATCAAAATTCTCCTCCCAATACAAATTTTTGGAATCTTCCACCAAATAATCCCCCTCCTACCAATACTAATACCCCACCTCCAACTACCAACACACCTAGTTATAAAACTTAACTTCTTTCACAAGTCATAAAATAAATTAACATAATGCAAACTTATAACACCTCTCAAATGATGAACACACAACAACATTTATTACACATAACCAATCAACTACCTCAATTCATCATGTCTCAACCAAATCAAATTTTTTTCCCTCTTCCCTAGAGATGCTAATGGGAATATCATCCCTCAACCTTTAATGAATAACAAAAATCTTCAACATCTTCAAAATGATCCTTTAGCCACATTCATTGCATCCATAGACATTGGAAACATTTCTCCAAATATCACATATAATGGGATTAATAACCTTACTATATTTCTCAAGTATTTTAGTAATCTCTATAAGGAATGGGTATAAACTAACCTCTTTGATACCACCAAGATCTTAGCCAAAAATTTTGTAGCTGATGAACTTGAATGGTACAACAAACTTCCAAGGCATTCCATCTCACAGCTAGAGGATTTATTCAATTCTCTAGTGAATAAATTCCAACATGATGACCTTCCTAACAATAATCTTAGCCATTTCATCAATGCCAAGTAACTTCCTAATGAAGCTACTCATACTTTCATCAAATGATGGAAGTATCTAGATCACAAAGTGGACCATAACATGAATGATGATATTCTTTTAAATCTATATGTTACTAGTTTTAAACCTCCCCTTCAATACAAAGTTTGAATATTTTCACCTAAAAATTTAGAAGAAGCCTAAGACCAAGCAAAAAAGTAAGACTTTTTTATGACTCGATTTGAAACACCTCAAATAACTACTACAGAACATTTTCAATCATTTTCTCATAATATTGATTCATCCAAGCCTCCCCAACCTCAAAATGGAGCATCCAATTTAACCAATTTTAACTTAACCCACCCTCCCTTGATTCTATAACAACTAAATAAGAAATTTCCACCCTTTAAACCCATGAGCTTTGATCCTTCCAAACCTCCTCCCAAATGCTACAATCTTGATAAATTTTGTTGGTGGCATGATACAATAGGTAATTCTCATGAGTCCTATCATGATCTTCATCAACTTATTCTTTCCTCCTTTCTTGGTCCACATTTCAATCTTGATACTCTCACAAAACAACATTAACAAGACTATATTCAATCTTCTCAAATTCAATCTCAAGAATATCAATCATATCAACATCAACTACCTAATGATAAATGATAATTATCCCATACCTACACATAATCCACTAAATTTTTTCAAACCATAATTGATCCTTCTTCCTACACCAATAAGGAAAGGATAGCTAACATAAACAACTTTAAACATATCATTGCATCATTTGAACCTCAACATCTTAAATCACATGAACCAAAAGAGTACCTAGTTCAAATTCCTAATATAAATCATACCATACACGGTCCTCCTTTACCTCTTCATACCTCTCATACACATCATATGTCACACTCAACAACCTAACACATTTACCTATCTCCAAATTTACCTATCAACCCAATGCAAATTATTCTAATAGTTCAATGTTACCTCACTCCAACTCAGATTTTGGGGCATCTTGTGATGCACATCCACATGTCCCTTCAAACATTGAGGAATATTATGATGCCCATCTCCACATCAAATTACCCATTGGGGCATCTTATGATGCCCACTTTTATTATAAAATGTATAATAAAAACCAAATTCAACTTTAAGAAACCTTTTGATACTTATAGCCTTATATTTCAATGTTCATCTCTAGTATAGGTGTTATCATAGATCTTACTTGTTATTTTTTTATGTCTAATATTTCTTTGTTTTTGTGAATTTTACTTATTTCAGTCACATTTTATTAGCATCATTATTTTCCTTTATGTTCTTTGGTTTTATTACACATTACATATGGCATTTGTTTTCATTTTTGTCCTTATATATCTCCTTTATTTTTATGTTTTTATGTCATTTTTTGCCTTCATAGATTTATGATTATTTTTTCCCTTATTCAGAATTCCCCTCATTGGTGTTCACCTTGTGATTGGCAATGTAATACCATGGATAGGACCTATCCCTCCTCACAAATTACCACATTAAAACATCTTTAAATTACTTTTTCGGATGACTACTACTTCATTAGTGCTTATGCTAGATCTGTTGTACGTTAGTATGGCTTCTCTATTGACATTACTATCAAATCATAGTTCCATCCCTTTCATATCACTATTTTACCTCTTTGTGAATAGTTACAAGCATATTCATCATTTTATCACTTATTACATAGATCGATGTCTTATGATCCCCATATTTCACTTATTTCCTATCATTTGAGGCTCATATTGGTTAGTTTTGAGATTTCACACTTACTTGTGGGCAAGTCTATGAGTATTTAGACACCTTGATATTTAGGTCCTTTTCTCTAGTGATCAAGTGTAAGCTCTCTTGTGTTTGTCATCTTTAACACCCATGTTTTGTTTTCCAAATTTTTATGGAGAAGGAATAGCAATAACCAAAACAAATTAAAATCCACATCATAAAATAAAAATAAAAGGTAATGATGCAAAATTCAACATTAAAAATTATCAAAAAACAAATCACACTAAAAGATGTCATTCTAGGCACATATCCTTCTTCTATTCGAAGCTCAAACTCCATAATTGGCCTCATGATAGATCCGAGGTCCATTGGGGTGTGATAGGCTAGTATAATATAAAAGGAGGATTAAATAAATATTTTAGTGCTACCTACTTTCTCACAAAATTACTTCATCTTAGTATTATATTGATGGCTCTTTAAAGGGTCCAAAGGAATTGGGAACATGTTGTGGGAAGGTAGGTCCATTTTAATTTTCATGTATATAGCCTCCCTAGGATGATCTATATACTTTACTTGTTATCCCAAGCTTTGTATTCATTAGTCCAAATGTCCTTAATGTTGATAGTTCATAGCCTTTCTCACTTACCTAGTGTATCTCATTCTTGCTAAGAATATTCACATCACCCATGTGATGCCTCACATTCCTTATTTACATCACATTTTCATTATATTACCCTTGTTTGAAATTGATTTTATTTGATCACATCATTGATCTCATCTACCCTATTATGCATCTTAGTTTATATTTTGTGATTTGCATTGTAAGACTTTGGATAGGACTAGGCCTTCCTCATCAACACCCTTACACCATTTTCTCACCACACCATCTCATTGTCATACTAGGCATGTCATTAGGTAGTTGTCTATTCTTAAATTACATCTTAGAACAAACAGTAAGTTTGAGTTTTCATCCTTTAGATATTTTTTATTTCCATTTCTCCATCATTTTCTTGTTTTATTTTGTGGACTTTACTTATCCTACATATAACATTTATCATTATTACATATTTCTCTTTATGTATTACTTCCTCATGTGTGTCTCACATCTTGAATTATATTTCATTTTCAGTCATTCATGTTTGATTTGACATGTTTATCTTACCTGGGGTTACTTGTTACCTATTTTCATATATTTGTTCCAATTTTCTTGTAATCCTACTTCATTTACCATTTAAGTTTTACATTCATCCCAATTCGATTTAGTAAGTTCTACATTCCCTTTTTCCATTTATGCTTTTCATGCTTCCTACTATGATTTAGTAAGTTCTACATTCCTTTTAGCCATTTATGTTTTGCATTATTTCCAAAGTGATTTGTCAATCATTTGCCATCATTTTGTCATTCATTTACCACCATTTTGTCATTCATTTGCCTTCAATATTCTAACCTTTCCTTAACAAGCCTAATGTGTCATAATTTATTCATTTTAAATCAATTTGACCTATTTTTAGCCTACTCAGCCATTTTAGTCCTTAGTTAGCCAGTTTGGGCATTTTGAGCTCTCTTTCGGCCTATTTCATATATTTTCATACTATTCTGTTCACTTAGTCAAACACTAGGTGACCAAAATTTCCTTATTTTGGCCAAGTTGACTTAACAAACTAAGTGAACCCTTTACTTTTTCCATTCTTACTACTAAGTTGGCCGAATGGATTTTTCTACTAGGTCAATAGTCATATATACTAAGTTGGTAGTTTGGAAAATAAAGTAGGTTATCACATACATACTAGGTCAATAGTGTGGATTTCATAAAATTTGAGCTTACTAGGATGACTGGGTCGACCTAGTTGTTTCTTCTTGCCAACCCCTTACATTTTTGGTCAGATTCCTTGTTTTACCCATATATTTTTTTTACTACTCCATTTATTGTACCATGAAATGTTTTGGAATCGTGATGACATAGAGAATAGTTTCCACTACTATATACCTATATTCTAAATTTTTTAACTTTTGGCTATTTTTTGCACTAACTTCTATAGGTTTGCCTAATATTATTCACATTATATGCCTTTACTTCTCCTCAAGTATACTTATTTATCTATAACACTAAGGTAATTAAAGTTATGTTTTTTCGAATTATGTTCTTTCATTTATCTTATTTTATCCTTACCACACATTACATAGAATCAGTGTTTTATGTTATCATTTTCTATTCTAGAAACACCATCCCATGTTGCACTCACATGACACATGATGAGATTCAAGTGGGGAATATGTATATACATAATATTTTCAAACTTTTATCACTTAATAACACTTTGTATCTTTTAGGAACCCATTGAGTCTCAATCTCTTTGAGGGCACACCTTAAGGGGTACATCGGGAAAGGGGTGTGTAGACCATTGGTGCTTCCAAGATTATTATCCCTTTTGCCTCCTGTCATCTACACACTTGTCTCCTAAAAACATTATTCATAACATTTTTATTTTCTATTTCACACTCTTGGATCATTTCCTACCTTTTGTCCCCATTTTCCTAATCTTAACCCCTTTCAACTATTCACTATACTAGGTTGACACTATCGACTCTATATAGCTTTCAACCTTTGTTCACTATACTAGGTCAGTGTTATTGAATATGTATAGTTTTTATCCTTATTTTAGTATATTAGGTCAATTGGGTTGACCCTGTATTGTTTTTGGTGAAATTCACTTAGGTTCTACATTGGCTCTTGATTGACCTAACCCTTGACCTAGTGATTTCTTTCCCAAAATTGTGCTAGGTCAACTAGGTCAACCCTATCAGCTAAAACTTTTAAAAGGGATTATGGTTCAATCCTCCTATGTATACAAGTTCATTTTTACATTATTGAGAGAAGAGAATAATAAGTAAGAGCTATTGTGCATTTGCTTATCCAACATTCTACTTGAAGAACAAGCTTAGGGTTTCATACTTGCTTTAGAGATACTGATCTTATCTTGTGAGGAAGTCTTTTAGATTAATTAATAGGTTGTTTATCCTACATTAGATTTATCTTTTTCATCCTTACATACCAAAACAACTTCTTGAGAAGCACCTTGGCTAAGAGAGAGATTGAGGCTCAATGGGTTCATCTTCAAAGGTAAGTATTCCTAACTTTATTCCTCTTTTGTAAGAGTAGATAGATCTGAATTTGTACTTATATTCTATGTAATGAATAAAAAATCAAAAAAATTGTTTGAAAAATAATTCAAAAAATAATAACACAATATAAATAATGTTATCTTTGAGAAGAGATGTTTTATTCATCAAATTTGTAGACCCAAACATATGCCTATCTCTGAGAAAAGATGTCTAATTTCCATTTCAAGTTAAAGATTCATTTATACATTTTTTGAAGGTAGGAGGAGGATTTGTAAAGTCACCAATATTGAGAGTAGATTAAATTGTTTGACTTCCATGATTTACAACAATATAGAATTCAAGGAATTACTATTTTTAGAAATTTACTATTTTTAGACTGAACTACTAAAATTAAAATTTGGGGCACTTATATTTTAATTCTAGGGGGAGGAACTCAATAAGTGGAGATTAGTAACATATCATGATTTTCCCCTCATTCTTATCTTTCCTACAGTTGAAATGGGGAGTCAAACGAAGGTATGGTGTAAAATTTATGGCTCCCAAAAGTTCTACCACCAATTAGGGTAGAACCATCACCTAAATTTTCACCTAAAATGTTTCTTGGATCATTCCTCCCTCCTTGAGAAGAAATGGTTCCCATTTCATCAATATTTTTCATCAGTTGTGGTACTTGTCTTTTTATTTGATTCTTGATGCATACTTGGAATGGACTATGCTTTATGGAGCTATGCTTGGTAGAGCTGTGTAGGGGCTAATTATTCACCATTTCTATCTGACCATTAATCTATGGATGGAAGGTCATCAAATTATTTAGATTTCTATCTATTGGCTTCTATTATTGTGTTGTTTGTGTATTCAAGGTTGCAACATCAACCCTTTTGGATTCCTATGGCTTGACCATCATGACAACAAATTTCTTGGCACTAATCATGGATATCGATGTAGAAGGTGGTACCTCTGGTACCTTATATCACCATGTTCCAAGAGTGAGAGTGATCCTTTGAGTTCTTGATTCATAGATTCCATGTCAATCATACATAAATTGTTGACCAAAAACTACATTACAAACATCTATATTGACCACATCACATAAGACCTCATCTTGGAAAGGTTTTATTACATATAAGATAAGACATTGGTGGGTGACATGAAGGTTTCTCCCTGAACTCAAACATCCAATACTGTATGGCTTTGGGTGAGGCTTCATGGATAAATTTAGGCTTTTTAAAAAATTATTAGAGATTAAATTCTTTTGACTCCCACTAACAAGATTGAAATTTAAAGGCTTACCTTTCACCCATAACTTATAATGAAACAACCTTTCCTTATCATCTGGCCTCTCCTCATGGGTCTACGATGAAGCAATGATGGCATTAGTCTTAGAATCTATAATCTCTTCTACATCCTCTTCAACTATAGGTTGTGTATGAGGCAAAGCAGTATATGTTGAGGATTGTGACTCAGAAATAAAATACTTGATGGCTCGACATTCTTCTTTGTAGTGAGTTCCATATTTATGATAATCACACCAATTCTCAGTCTTTCCTTCTTTTTTCTTCAAATTTTGGCCTTGTGTTTTACCTTCTTTGTCACTTTTCCATTTTGAAGGCTAACTCTTCATATTCATTCTTCCATGTTTCTACTCAATCTTCACTATGAACTTGTATGCCTCACCAAGGGTTTCCAAATTGAAGAGTTCAAGTTCTCCCCATATGTACCATTATATTCCACCATGATATTTGATAACCTTGTGTTTCTCACTCTCTTAGATGCCCAATCTCGTAGATAGAGAATGAAAAATGTCAGTGTAATCTTGAACAAAATTTTCCTTACCTTGGAAAATTTGTTACCACTCTATATACAGATCATCATATTATCCAATGGGGTAATATTCTTCCTTTATAGCTTCTATGAAATCATCCTAGGTAGGTTCTACCTCAAGGCCAATATCATTCATATTGAATCTCTTTTTGTACACTTCCCACCAATTTTGACAGGTTAGGATGCTTTCATAAGATCAAAAGTGATCTTCTCTTTATTGATGGATTTATTTATAGAAAAATAAGATGATAATTGATCCAACCAATTTTCTACTACATCGACATTTCTTTTTCCTTCAAATTTAGGGATATCAAAATTCATCTAAACTTTGAAAGGTGTTGGGGCACTGAAAAGATGTGAGGTTATAGATGAGGAACCAAAATTCCCCATCATAATTTGTTGGAGAATTTGGAAAAATTATTGTAACATCTATGCTTGTTATTTGTGGAGGACTTCATTCATCATTTCCTTAAAAGGATCAAATGTCTTAGTGTTGTCTACCATTTGAAGTCATTTGGAGTGAATAGGTGGATAGTCTATTGGTTTTATTTTTCACCCAAGCTTCTTATAATCTAACCTCATCCTTATGATCATACACTCTTAAGACAAAGCAATCTGATAACACTGATATAAAACTCAAAATCTTTGGTTAAAAGACAATTCAAGAAATAAGAAGAACACAATAACAATAATGCTATCTCTGAGAAGAGATATTTTATTCATCAAATTTATAGACCCAAACATATGCCTATCTCTAAGAAGAGATGTCTAATTTCCATTTTGGGTTACATCTTCATTTATACATGTTTTGAAGGTAGGAGGAGGATGTGGAAGGTCACCAATCTCAAGGGAGATTAAGTGGTTTAACTTCCATGATTTACAACAATATAAAATTTGAGGAATTACTATTTTTATAAACTTACTATTATTAGACTACACTACTAAAATTTAAATTTGGGTCATTACCATTTGTTTTTCAAGGCTTAAACCCCACCAAGTAGATATTTGTGCCATCTCATGATGTTCCCCTCATTTGTATCTTTCTAATGATTCAAATAGGGAGTCAAATAGAGCTATGGTGCAAAAGTTATGGCTCCTAGAATTTTTGCCACCAATTGGGGTAGAACCATCACCCGAATTGTCACATGAAATGTTGCTTAGATCAGTATACAAGCTCATTTTACCATTATTGAGATAAGATAATAATAAGTAAAAGATATTTTACATTTACTTATGCAACATTCTACTTGAGGAACAAGCTTAGGTTTTCATACTTTCTTTGGAGATACAGATCTTATCTTGTGAAGAAGTCTTTTAGATGCATTAATAGATTGTATATCCTAGAGTAGATTTATCTTTTTCATCCTTACATACCAAAACAACTTCTTGAGAAGCACCTTGTCTAAGGGGGAGATTGAGGCTCAACGGATTCATCTTCAAAGGTAAGTATTCCTAACTTTGTTCCTCCTTTGTATGAGTAGATAGATATGCATTTGTACTTATATTCCATGTAATAATATTCCATATACATTGATGTCAGTATATGTCTCGTATGCATGTTTTCTTTTATTTATTTATAACCCCCACTTTGTGCCACAAGCTTTGGTAAGCACTAGATTATATTTGGTTTACTTTTTATTAGTTTAGTAGGATATCAAAACATAGGACTCCCTTAGGGTTATTGCATGATTGTGATTGATTGGATTATTTGGAACTCTCCCTAACATAGTGGATTGTGGTAAGATATCCCCTAATCAGGTCTATTGGATCCCCATATTGGTCATGTTCTTGATTATCTAACATGTCCCGAATAAAAAATGTATGGTATGATCTATCTTCTATGAGGTAGGATATATTTATAGACATGATGCATTTTTTTATTACATACATAGTTTCAATAATTTTAGTGTTATGGTTGATTCCAAAACACATCCTGTCTCCAAGATTTCTCTAGCTCCATATCATTTTTGAGATGGAAATTATATGCTTATTAAATAAACATTTTCAATAAATTATGGTTACGTGACCACTCTTTGACCTATTGTTATCTCTAAGTATCTTCATCATGAACAACATGTAACTATATACTTTTATTCCAAAACTATGGTGAAGCCTTTACCTGGTCATATGAATACATACCTTATATTGATTTTAGTATTATGGTCCATAAAACCTATTATCACTCTATATTTCACCCTTAAGGAGGTTGTTCAATCCTTACTCAACTAGGTCATAACATAGAGGCACATCTAGGTTGTGGGTGAACTAATGATTGAGGTTAATCTCTAGATAAGTCCTAGCTTCCTTGATATATCATCTTGAAATTGATACTAAACATATTTATTTCTAGGAAAAGGGAGATAAATGAAAAAAAAAAAAAAGTAAATAAGAGGTGTTAAACCAAACTTAGTGTCTTCTACTTATCTATACTACATTAATAACATAAATTAGGACTGAAATCTATTGGACTAACTCAACACGATTCCCAAACATCAATACTTCAACATGGAGGTGAAAATCAAGACACTAACAAAGAGGGAATGATCAAGAGGTCTCATAGGAGACACTAATGAATAAATCTGCACACTTATCTATTACAATATCATGTATCTCTCTTCATATGACTTACTAGCATTACTTACAACTTACAAATAAGGTAAGAATGTAGGATGAATGGAAGGAAGTTGAATACTATCATTAACACTCATCAAAATGCCATGAGTATACATTAGTTAAGACATTAAGAAGGATGGAAATCAACTTGTATTCACTTACAAGGAAAATATAAACTATTATTTGAGTATGGATTCATAATACTCATGTTTAGGATCCATTACAAACCCTTCAAGTTAGTACATATATGGGAAATGAGAGAGAAGGGAGTGAAGGGATATTGAGAGAGTCGATGACAAGTGTCATCCTTCGTAATAAAGTTACAGGACCATGTGGAAGAGCCCAAAAAGAGTCTTTCTATCCTCTTAAATATGTTTAACCTTAGTTTTATGATGATCTTATAGAGGGTTAACATAGGATAGACTCTTCAACTTTTTGGATGACTCATCATTCCTCTATGAAATTGACCTCCTTCTTGATGAGAAATGAAAAATTACCTTTTTCATCATATAACTATATTATTGAACTATCATTTGAACTTTTGACACCTTAAACACATTAGGAGTCCTTCATACTAATGTAAAAAAGTCTATCAAACCTCTAATATCTTCAATCTTCATCCAAATTCCACTAAGTCCATCAATGTCTTGAAAATATTCATGTTCTCTTATCCTCTAATTTTCACTTGGTTGAAGAGGTATAAATTCACCTTGACACCTCATATTAATTATTTTAAAACATCATATAATTTATTCCCAATGTCATAGGTGGACTTAAGATGGTCCATCATGTTTTACTTGGGTAATCTCTATAGAAAACCACCAAAACCTATAGTTTTAAGCCAAGTTTGTACCCATTTTACCCACACGTGGCAAGATGATTAGTATAAAATGTACTTAGGAGATGTAAAACTATCACTCATATGATTAAGGTCAATTAAATACAATGGATTCACTTCAAATCACTGACACAGTCACTGGGTCATTTTTGTCTCTTAGCAACATGTATACACTCTATCTTCTTAATGAACATTCATAAACACCAATAATTCAAACCTATGACCAATACCAAAAATTTTGAGTGTATATGGGTATTAAATTATGCCTAAGATTTTTTGGTCCCATACAATTTTTAATAGAATATCTAAGCATGAGAAAGTAAATTCTCAGGTGGCAGACCTATGTTTGAACACCCAATTTAGGTTTTTAGGTTGGAATGACATATTTTGAGCTCATTATTTCTTGATAAAACTTTCAAATTGGTTTTTGAGTGATCCAAAAAAAAATTCCTTCTCAAGGAAAGTTTCTGATTTACAAGGGTTAAGTGAGGTTTACGAGTGGTCTACACTCTTAATCATTGTTCATAAATGTGTGGGAATTAATGAAAAAAATAACACAAGAAATTTCATTTAAACAACCATATCCAACTTCCACATCATTTTAAATATACCATTAAAAATCTCATTGGAGTTTTGATCTTTAAAAGTAACCTCTCAAACTATAAATTGTGACTTACTTTCCCGAAAGGGGCATGTTTTTTACCTGAAGGCTCTAAGAGAGTGTTAATTTCTTTTAAATACTAATTTTTGGTCTAAAACACTCACAATATGTCCTTAGAGTGATTCTATTATGTTTCTTAAAACTTCATGTTGCCTCATGATGTGGTTATTTACCTATAAGGATTAGGTAGGGGTTTTAGGCCTATCTAAGCCTAATGAGATCCTTGACTGAGTTTGCTTTTGTTTGGGGCCAATTGATGAGATTTGAAATTTTTAGGAAGTAATTTAACAATATTGTGAAAATATTTCATACTTTAAATAATTTTCATTTAAATTAGTGACTAACCAAGACCTTAATACAGTCCATTTGAGGATCTGGTTTGGAGAGCTATAAGTGAGTCTATAGAGGTCTATTTTAAGCAAAAGATCTTGAAATTTATTGTTTTGAGATTGAAAACATATTTTATGGGAATGATATATGTTTCATAATCCCTTTATATATTTATATGAAACCCTTAACCTCTAAAAATTACTAAGACTCACTTTAGTTCATGTTTGGGTTTTACATGTAGTTAGGCAACTTTGACCCTATTGCTTCTCCTTTAACTGTAGGCAGGGCTTCAAATGTTTGATTCAATGTAGTTAACTACATATAACATCACGTATATTTTGTTGAGATAATTTTACATTATATATCACTTTATATGAGTTAATAAATTGATTTATGAAACTTTTCACACTTGTGTTAGATAATAACTACCCTAAGCAACTCAAGACACTCCCTTTCTTGCAAGATTTTGATCTTTTAATCAAGAATGTTGACCTACATGTCTACAGAATTTTAGGTCTAAATTTACCCTTATTTAGGTTACTTATGCCATTTTTATTAGTTATCCAGGCCTTGAAGTCATCTATTTAACCTTAGATTATTGATTTTAAGGTCAAAATTCTCCTCAAAACATCTAAAATGACTTCCAACTCTTGGCTTTACTTGCACAGTCTTCTTTGGCTTCTTTTGGTCCAAATACCCTATTGAGGTATGATAATGGATATTCTCTTGTTATTTTTTTCCTCACATTAAATATTTTCAAGTTATATATCCTCTTCATGGTCTATTGTACCATGTGTCACCCTCAAACCTAATGACCAAACCAATAAATTCACCTTTTCCTCATATTATCCATACAAGCTTATAGATGCTTTTTTCAAATCTAAGACTACTATAGACCTACTTTTAAAAATATTAGTTATAGGGTTTCCAACCATTTAAAGTATCCTTTGATGTATTTTAGATCATCCATAACCATGGGAAACAAATTTGTTTGTTGATTTCTCAAGGCTTAAACTTCCATATCCATGTTGACTCCTCAAGTCTCAATCTTACATGTATGTGTACAGTCCACCTTGTCATGCATGTTTAGACCTTATTATCTAAAATTTTAACCTTTTAAACCCCTTTAATGTGTCTATGGAGTTGTTAAATTATTTATACCTTATAAGTATTGGAAACTAACCATCTTCATGACTTCAACTACTCTAACTCTCTAAAAAACCTAGACTATCACATTTAAAATAGAAAATGGTACATTACCTTTGATAAAAAAAGAATATGCATAGGTATATTGATTAAATAGAATGTTATGGAGACCCTGAGGAATCTGTGTATCACTCTATAATCATCAACTTATCTCCATCAAGTCCAAAACACAATCCTAAGGAGAAAACTAAGTTAATGAGATTTTACAAGGGTTTTAGGCACCTTATTTTGTTAGTGATTTTTAACAAATAATGGATCCTAAAACCCAAAACTAATGGATGTAAAATCATGGAAATAATATCCTCTAACAATCCATAGGATCTCTAGCTCCAACTCACTCTCTCTTGTGTGTATCATCCTCAAATTGGTTGGCCTTCCTTAGTTGGCAAGAACCCAACAAATAAATGGGTAAGATTTTTTTTTCTAGGCCTATAACACCTTCATAATAATGGATTTAATATTTTGGAGTCTATATTACATTGTGGATAATCTTCAACACCTTAAATTTTGATATACCTAGCTAAAAGAGATTTGTTCCACTGTAGAATGCTATAAAAACTCCTCATAATGCTTTCTTCATGCAATGGAGTTTGATCATTTTATGGAGTTCCCTATTGGATCCTTATGTGAGACATGCATGAAGTTCCCCATGACATTCATAGAGTAAATTTAATGTACCAAACTCCTTCAACCTACCTTTTCTTTCCAAAACTTCACATTAAGCCACAAATGAAGTTGAATCAATGAACAAAAGAGAATTACAACTTGATATAAGTTATAAATGAATTTTTTGACACATTTTGAAACTTTTACACATCCCTTTAGGTATTAAATCACCTTTCATGAGTGCCACATGGTGTCAAATGAGATTATTTTACATGATGTAACTCTTCATGCTTGATTTTCTTTAATTAAGTCAGTTCAACATGCAACAATGAAACCTTAACTATCTCAACATTACCTTAATATTTGAAAATTTACCTTAATCTCTCAAAAATCATGTGATAAGACTCTAATGAATCGGATTGATGAAAATATTAGGATTTTTGACTCACTCTCCTGATCTAAACCTTACAAGAGACCTTGAAATAACCAAAGACACTTGACAAGACAACGTCTTGTGACAAGGCATGGCCTCTAGGATAATATAAAACCCCTTAAAATGCCATCAATAAAGTCAAATAATAATTATAAGAATTTTTTAAAAATATATTGACCTATGGTATCCATTTTGGCTAACAACACCATGACCTATCCTAATGAAAAACATATGTGAGAAAATAAACATAAATTATCTCAAATATATATACCTAATCAAAAATAAATCATCAAGATTTTAAATGTTAAGTTTATCAAACCTCTATGTAACTCTAAATGGGTTTGCAACATTGTTTTTTCTTACAATAAAGTAACTATGGTCATTTGTATATGTATATACTTTAATAACATTATCTTAGCATGTCCTAAATATATCTTTCATTTATTGTAAATTGATGTTATTGATGATTATATGGTTGGGTATTAAATGATACCTATCATGGTTATATTTTCAATATATAATAAATTAATATTACTCCCAAAGATCAATTAAAAACTATTTTCACCTCTAAATGATGAAATTTTTTCTATGTTAAAACACCCTTTGACCTTAAAAATGTTGGAGCTACTTATCAACATTTAATGACCAATATATTTCTTGACCTCATTCAAAAAATAATTGAAAAATATGTGGATTATTTTATTTCCAAATAAGAACATCATCAAAATCATCTTCATGGCCTTTCTAGAATTTTTTATCAACTCATCTAATACAAAGTGAGACTTAATTATTAAAAATGTGTTTTGGGTATTACTTCTAGGAAACTCTTAGGATTTATAGTCTCACTCAAATGTATTAATGTTTATCCTAATATAATAAAATCTATAGTTAACATGCTTATTCCTCATTCCATTCTAGATATATAAACATATCTTGGTAAACTTAGGGTGATTAGACGATTTGTTCTTGAGATGGCTTACCATATCTATTTGATAAATTAAATACTTATGAAGGGTATTTATATTTAATGGACTTATTAATTTCAAATATAATTTTATTACATGAATTAATAATTACATCATCCTCATACTCTTTGACCATATTATAACAATCACCCTCTCATGTTGAAAACTTCATCTACCCCCATCTAAGTTGGGGTAACACTTGATCAATAATATGAAATAGGACCAAAAAATGATATGTATCAAAAAAAATTTGTTTTGATATATTATGATACCTAACACACAAAAATATATTTTTTATCTCACCATTTATTTCACAGGTGATTTAACCTTTTAGGGTTTAATTACATAAATCCTATGTCTAGATTAAAGGGATGAGATGTCTAGAAATGAGTTAAAAAAATTAAAATAATTAATAATTGATTTGTTATGGAATTTGACCTTATATAAATTTATAAAAATAGTAATAAATAGGCATAAATATAGACTAATATAAAAAGTGACTATTATGGATGATCTGGGTTCTAAAAACTGAGATCTAGATAGTTCTAAGTGTCATTAATAGGATTTTGGAATATGTTTGTTCATTGAATAATAGTTCCCCATATGGATAGTAGTGCCATGTTATTGTAATGTCCTTGAATTTTTTTTAGTGTCCCCTTTTTAGGAATATTCATATTTTCTTTGATTACCTATGCCTATGTTTTTAGATCCTATTGTTATGTACACAAAAATTAAGACTCTAATTTGAGCCTAAAAAACCTGATTTAGTGTGTAAACCCCAATATACCTTGTAATTATTGCATGATAAATAATTTTTTTCTCATTAATAGGATAGGTTTGACATCCTCAACACCCTACTATGAAGAGAGTTTCCTACATACCAATGCTCTGAAGAGGGATCAATCCCATTGTAGTTCTTGCACCTAGTGTTTGATGTAAGGGCAAATGAATTCTAGAATGAGAGTGGATTTAGATGAATTGAATGTGATTGAGCTTTAAAATCATTAAAAAAAAAATTTATGGATGTTATATACTCTAGTATGTAGTGTAGAGAGGATTAGAAATCAAGTTAGTCAAGCATTAGTCCATAAATAATGAAAAATGTATAAAGAAATAACTAACTAAGCCTATCTATTCCTATAGAAATTACAAAGGATAACAAGAAATAAATTAAATAAATAAACATCATATTACCTTCCCAAATGGATTCACCATACCCATGTGGATCAAAATCATGTTTTACCTTTATCAAACATGCCTGTCTTTGTCAACAATGGTGGCAAACTCATCCAATGCTTCAAGAACACTCCGTAAAACCTAGGATCATGATTCCAAATCACTAAAATATCATATAAATGAATCTTGAAAACAAAATCAATGATAAAATTTAAAATATTTTGGAAATAATTTAACATTTTAAATTTGAAATATTCAATCTTAAAATTCATATCATTGACCTCTCTATTTATATACTTTTGAGATTGGTCAGGATCAACAATGACCATCCATCACAAGATTGAGATGTGTGGCCATGGATAATCCTAATATTTAATATTAAATATATAATTATCTTCATCATAACCTTGGAATAATGGAAATTTAAGAGGTATGGGTGGCATTAACTAGGCATGGGTGACCCATAATCCTGATATTTGTGGAATTTATGGCCTATAGATGTATTCCCAAGAAATGATGTCGCCTGATGATGTAATTAATAATAATAAATTTTAAAAAACAAATATTCAAAAACTCTCATGTAAAATCCACTTAATCGCTTGATTTGGATTAATTATCCTTAAACAAGGTTAATCAACATTTGCGCAATTATTTGAAAATTGGCCCTCAATTAATCAAAATGGTTAGAAAGTCATATTACTGAGTTGTAATTTGACTCAAGATGAATTAGAAGGTGACATTAGATGCACCAAAATTTTATTTACATTTATGATGTTTCCAACACAAAATAATGAAGGTATGTGGTGTGTACCAACAAATTTAGGAGAAAAGAGTGATCCAAAGCACAAAAGGCCAAATCATCATTTTGACTTGAAATGAATTGATCAAAGCTAGCTATCCCATAAATTTCATTGCCCCATTTAGGATACTTTGACCTAAATTTTCAATTTTAAATGACAATTTTGAACCATTTAACGTATTTTATGTATTTTGACCTAAAATGTGCATTTGAGTACAATTCAAGTAAGATTGACAATTTCAACATGAATGATGTTAGGAATTAGATGTCTACATTTTGCTCCTATTTGAGAAGGTATAGCGAGACATTCAGGTGAAGCAATGTCTTTTTAAATAAAATATTTGTTAATAATAATTTATAATAGGCCCATGATGCCCCATTGAGAGGACATACTAGGATGAAAGAGAAGGATGGACTCTCGAAAAGAGAGAGAGAAAGTGAGAGGTTAACCCATGGAATAGATCACATCCATAAGAGTTAATGCTTGCACATGTAATTACCATAAATGATAAAAATATAATTAGAGGTATAATATTCCCCAAAAATAGGGGGAATGGGAAAGATACAATCCATAAATGTAAGGGACACACTATAAATGTACCCAATTTGATAGTACAAGTTGTGCACTTATGACATTGATCAATCCTTAGACAAGTTGAAAACTAAAATATTTTCATAATGGAATTCAATGTGGAGAGCTTGGAATTATATTAAAAGAGATAATTTTATGCTTTGATAAGGGAAGCACCACTATAATAGTGTCTCTAAAGAGAATATAATAATAAGTACTCTAGTAGAGTAAATTTGATCGTGATCAAATAGTTTTGCTGTAGTAGGGTGAATCTTGATCATTGATAAAGAATAAATAATAATTTTCCCCTATAGAGATGATTTAATTCAAACATGGTTTAGATGTTGTGCCCCAGTATGGGTAATTATCAAGCAAATAGCTCAAGGATATAATCGAAAAGATAAGTCTAAGTGAGTAGACCCAAATGTACATGCGATGGTGTAATGGCTTAGAAATCCATATAAAACCAAGAATATGAGAATCCATAAAGTGATGAGAGAGATGAAATGAATAATGGAGATAGAAAATCTAACCTCAATATAAATTGAGTGTTTCCTACATAGTTCTATGGACTCATATTCTAACATGAAATTTAGACCAATGTAGTTCACCCAAGTTCGGGAGAGAATGGAATGAGAAATGATGAAAAATGACCAAGAATTGATTATACTTATAATATATGCAAATAGATGCATCTCTAAGAATAGACAAAGAAGCCTAAAATGCATGCTACCTAAAATCCTAATTCCATAACATGAGCCTAGGTTTTACAAAGTTTTATTGAGAATCATTCATCAGAGCTGATGTTGACATTAAGACTTTGAGACCTGAGCACAAAGTGCTTGTTATAACAAAATAAATTAGGTGTCATAAGTATGAATAACTTAGAATGAAATAAGATTCCAATTAAACTGATTCATTTCAAATGTGAATACCTTTAATTAAGGATAATGGTAAAATAATGACCAAAATTAGAGTTACAGTGATTTACATTTAAACAAAAAAGAAAAAATAAAGAAAAAGATAAACATAGATGAACCTAACTTGAAATCAAGATATAATCTATCAAGACTTAAGTACGAACAAAAATGTTTAAAAATAAAAATGCAATAAAATCTTAATGACATGAGACTAAGATATGAATAATCAAGATCCATGTGGAACATCAAGGCATTCTTGCACATAAAAGATAAAAGCAAAATCAAACATAAAAACAATCAAGGAAACATAAGACCAAGATGAGACAAGATGTAATAAAAAGAGAGGAGGACAAGAAATAAAAAGAGAGGTCTGAAAGCACAATAAAACACCAATAAAACTCAAATAAACACACAAAAATAAAAATCAAGTTAGTGCAATTTAAAGACAAATGTTCATGCATGTGCGGTTAATGCGTTACTTTCTACCATATCATAACAAAGAAAAATGATATTTTTTCCCTAGTTAAAGAGGAATAATGATAGAAGAAATTGGAGAATAAAATAAAAATAAGGGGTTGGTTGAGATGACTCCATATGTATCAGACAAGTGGACATTGCTACATAGTTCCATGGATGTATGTTCCAAAATGAACTTCAAGCCAAATGTAGTTCTCCTAGGAAATGACATAGAAGAAAAATGATGATTAGACTAGCATGAATAATGTTATAGAAGAAATGGAAAATATGAAAAACAAATGAGAATGGTCTAGCAGACAAGAAGCTAATGAGATGATAAATAAATAATCTTGAAAAATGGTAAGTGCATAGGAATAGATGAAATGAACTAGTGTTTCTATGCTTTCAAAATGGCAAGAGTGTAGCATGGTGGAATGGGAATGGATAAATGTAAAAAAGTGTGAGACAATGTTTTTATTCTTTTGTGGATCATGTTCTATTGTTTTTGGTATTTTCAAATTATTTCTAATGTTTTTGGTATTTTTGAGATAAAATATTCATAAGGTGGGACCATCTAGTTGAGGAGATGCATGTCTTAATAGTTGAGGTTCTAATAAGATAGCTAAGCTGGATACAATGGCCCATGCTCACAAATTAGTGAGAGTAAGGATATTGATAAAATAATAAGGAGTAGCAACTATGATCACCAAGATAATGTACAAGTTGAAGTAAAAAATAATTATCAACATTCACCTATCTGTAATAGTGTAGCAATGGTCTATAACTTAGAAGATGTTTCTATTCAGTTGTATGAAGCTGCACAATACTATCATGGCCAAACTACTTTGTATAAATTCTACTGAGGATGTTCATAATGTTCATGAGACATAATCAAGATCATAATTGGTCAAGGAATAAAAATTGTTCAAGCTTATAACATTCCTTAGACATAAAAAATAATATGCCTCTCAAAGAGAGAAATCCAGAATGGGATGAAACATGTGATCAGAGTGCCAAATATTCAAAGCCTTTACTATTAGGAATCATGAAAAGTGGACCAGGGTAGTGTAAAATGTGTATAAGTTAAGATAAAAGGGTGGGATAAAATTATGATAACACAAGTTTCCCCCAAGTCATGGGTCTTATAGACAATGGTTCAAAGTTGTTCTTGTATTGAGGTGTATGATGTTCATGGGCTCTGAAAGTTCTTCACCATTAGGTTTAGCTAATCGATATGCTCTTGATCCATAGTTAGCTATGAAAATATATGGTCCTAACTAATTAGGCTGAAACTTGCCTTTCTTTTTGGGTTTAGAATTCATATTATTTTGGTTCTCTTTCAAAACTAAGTCACCAATCTCAAATTATTAAGGGATAATACGCTTGTCTTATATTCTTCGTAATCTATTCTGATAGGCCTATAAGTTTTCTAGGTTAGCTAAATGTTTACCATCAAGGAGCTCTAGTTCGTGTAGTTGTGAGGCTCTATAGTATTCATTATCTTCAATGTGCTCTAGTAATATTCATAATGATGGGATTTCAATCTCAATTGGGATGATAGATTTAGTGATAAAAATAAGGGAGTATGGATTAATTCTAGTTTCGGTGAGATGATTGGTTTTATAAGCCCAAAGTGTAGGAAAGAGTTGTAAGTGCCAATTATGGCCAACATGATTAACGATCTTATTTAAGATGGCTAGAATGGTTTTATTTGATGCCTCAGATTTTCCATTGCCTTGTGGGTTATATGGATTGGATTTCTTATGCTTGATCTTGAATTTTGTACAAAGAGATTTCACATCTTGGTTCACGAAGAATCCACCATTATCAGATATAATACATGATAGGTTGCCATATTGAAAGATGATATGGTAATGAATGAATTTGGCTATTTGTTTCCTAGTAACATAAGTGAGAGGAATGGCCTCAATCCACTTGGTAAATTACTGGATTATAGTCAAAATGTGTTTATGGCCATCTGAAGATGTTAGGTTAATTTTTTCAAAGAGATCAAAACCCCATATTGAGAATGGTCATGGTGTTGTAATTAAAAGTAATGGTAAGGAAGGTGCATGTATCAATTTTTTATGATATTAACAAGGAACACACTTCTTTACATAATTACAAGCATCTATCTCTATTTTGGGCCAATAATAGCCTATTTTGATGAGTTTCTTTGCTAGGAATACACTATTGGTATGGGCCCCACACATTCCCTCATGAACCTCCTTTAGTGCCAACTTGGATTCTCCTGAAGATAAATAATGAAGAAGCATTCCATCATAGCCTTTATGATAAAGCATGTTACCAAGGAGGATATAACATGTTAAGTGATGAAGGAAAAGTTTTTGTTGGTTGCTGGAAAGGTTTGTGAGAAATGCATGACTATGGAAATAGTTATAAAAATATTGATACCATGGTAGCTCAGGTGAGGGATTAGAATTAGAAATAGTGCATATCCTCTCTAAATTTGATAGAATATGTGCCAGCTAAAGAAGATTTTCAATCAAGAATTGATACTCTTTAACACTATCATGCATTTGAATCACGAAACCAATTGTTGCCATGGTGTCGATAGATTTGTTGTTGACTCATGAAACTTGCTTAAACTATAGAGATTTAAAATGTTTTTTGAGGTTATCAATAATTTACTTGTATAGAACAAGATTATCATCCTTTGTTTGATAATAGTTAGTTTTCTGATTTATGATTAGCTACGAATCTCCATAGACCTTTAAGCTTTGAATATCCCATTGTATGGCAAGATGGAGCCCTATAACCAATGCCTCATATTTAGCCATATTGTTTGAACACTAAAATTGTATATGAAATGCTTTGGGGATCAAATCCCCCTATGGCATGATTAATAATATGCTAGCTCCAAACCCTCAGGATGTGAAGGATCCAAAAAAATAAAGCATATACTATTCAAGCTCTTGCGATGCTTGTTTAATCATCATGATAGAATTATCTGGAAGGTCAAAGTTAAGAGGTTGAGTGGCCGTAATAGGAGCTTCTGCAAGTTGGTCAGCAAGAACTTGTCCTTTGATTTCCTTTTGATTTTGGTACTTAATATCATACTCACTAAGGAACATAATCCATTTAGCCAGGCATCCTTGAATAGTTGTTTTAGATCAGAGGAACTTGAGAGGATCTACCTTGGTAATAATAATAGTTTTTTTATTTAGCATATAATGTCACAATTTTAAAGTGGCGAACACCATAGCTAAACATTCCTTCTCAATAGGCATATAATTATGTTCATAGGCTACCAATGTGTGGCTTAAATAATAAACAATATGTTCCTTACCATGATCATCATGCTAAGCCAAAAGTGCCCCTAGTGCATGTTTCATGGCTGATATATAAAGAAGCAGTGGCTTTCCTTGTGTTAGAGGTCATAAGATTGGTAGATTGGCCAAGTGTGTTTTAATATTTGTAAATGCTATCTAGAAATATTCATCCCACTAAAATTTTACCCCTTTATTTAAGAGATGGGTAAATGTGTGGCACTTATCTGCCAATTAAGAAATGAACCTATGTATAGACTAGATATTTCCTTGTAGACCTTGCAACTATTTAAGATTGTTTGGTGGAGGCATTTCCATAATAGTGTTTAACTTTGCAGGGTCGACTTCAATCCCTCATTATGATATAATGAACCCTAACAATTTTCTTGATGTGACTCCAAAGACACATTTCTTAGGATTCAAGCAGAATTTATATGCATGAAGCCTCTCAAATATTCATCGTAGAATGTCAGGGTGTCCATCTCTTGTTATTTGTTTTGCTAGTAAAAAATCAACATAGTCCTCCACAATCTCATGCATCATGTCATGTAAAATTATAGTCATTACATGTTGATACATGGATCCATCATTCTTCAAACCAAATGGCATGACTTGGTAATATAATGTCCCCCATGGAGTGGTGAACGTGGTCTTATGTTGATCTTTAGGGGCTATCTTGATCTGATTATAAGCAAAAAATACATCCATTAAGGTTAACATCTCATACCCAATAGTTTAGTCAATGATCATGTCAATGTTGGGCATAAGAAAATCATCTTTGGGGCATGCTTTGTTGATATCACAAAAATCAGTACAAACATGTATGCCTGGGGTCTTTTTACTCATTGGTACTATGTTAGAAACCCATTCAAAGTAGTCTAGTGATCTGATAAAATTGTCTCCTAACAACTATTCCAACTCAACCTTAACCAAAAGGGTGATGCATGGATGCATCTTTTTCAACTTTTATTTGATTGGATTAGCACCAGGGTGAATAACAAGATGATGCACAACTAAATATAGGTCTAATCTTGTCATTTTGGAGTATGCCCATGTAAATATGTCTATATAATCCTTAATATAGATATAACATGTTCACATTTTTCTTCATTAAGGGAAGCTCCAAGATAAAAAAAATTTGGGATCCTCATGGGTTCCCAAATTCACTTCTATTGTGATTTCCATAAGGAGCGTGGATTTGTTTTCTAGAATTGTAGGAAATTTATGGTCATGATCATCTTTCTCTACTATATCTTCTTATTTTTCCTCTCAAAGATTTGGATAATATGAATAATCAGAATCTACCTTCTCAGGTAAAGGCCAATTAGAAAAAACCTCTAGAAACTCAAGAGTAAGATGCTCAAATTTTTGATGTTGTTCTAAAGAGATGATTGTACTAGCTATGGAACTTAGGTTGGATGGGATTTATACATCTTGAGGGGATGAGAAAACTTTCTTATGTAGGAGTACCTAAAACATATTTTCACTCAAAGTCTTATCTTTTTCTTTACTTTTTCCCTGATCGACAAGTGACTCAAAGAGGTTTTCACCTAAATATATTGAATTTTGTTCTTTATTATGACCAAAAAAGTTTTCCTACTCTCCAAAGTAGGTATAAGAATTCAATGAAAAATCAAAACCATGCTTATGATCACCATTGGGGAATGCATCTCATAGGCCCATGTCTTATGTGATCAATTCTTCATTTTAGAATTCATTAAGGCATATCACCAAATTTTGTTGATCCCAATCTATGAGTTTAAGATGGCAAAGGCATAGGTTATAGTGAGGGTTTACTTCAGGATAGGAAACAACAATGGTAAAGATGTAATGTCTTACTTCAGGAAGGGAAACACCACTAGGATGAGTTTTTGCTTCAGGATGGGAAGCTCCAATAGTAAAGATATAATGTCTTACTTTGGGAATGGAAACACCACTAGGATGGGGTTTTTATTCAGGATGGGAAGCTCTAGTAGGCATTATGGTTTATATGGCATTTGAATCAAACAAATCTGAGTCATTAAGCTCATCTAAAAGGCTATAATGGGACATTGTGTCACTTTTAGGAGTCTCGTTACTAGTCACTTTAGAAGATTAACTATCAAATGTCATGAGGTCATCCTCTGGTGGTTTAAATCTGAGACCATGATTCCAATTAACAACTCTACTTGATAAGGGTTATAAAATTCCTTGCACTTGTGCACCAAGGAATTTCCCTATATAGTCAAGATGAACCATTATCCTATTAGGAATAGGATACTTTGGATTCTAAAAATAATCAGCAAGGCCTTTGGAACATAACCAATCTTCCTCAGTAAAATCCTCTAGATATTTTTTTAGTGTAATTATAGGTACAAAAACCATAGGAGGTTTTTGGTTATTTCCTCTTTGGTTACCAAATCTGATTAGGTTTACTAGGACTCTGAGAAGTTTTAGGCTTACCAAATGTTTTAGGGGATTTTGGTAATTTTTCAATTTAGAGGATGTCCTTCAAATCATATGTGTAAATGCCTACGTCTTTAATAATAACCTTCTTGGCTAGAGTTGTAGGAAATGGATAAGCCAAGGTGGAGGCTAGATCACCAGGGTCTATATAATTAGATGGAGATGGATGAGAAATGATGGCTTTGTTCTTCTTTGCAATGAATTCAAAACCTAGGCAATAGTTATAATGATGAAACTCTACTTCAATATGTTGGAAGTATTGGTATGGTTGATGGTCAATGGGAACAATAACCTTGATCCCATCATGGGGAAACTTAAGGCATTGGTGAATAGTAGATGGAACTACTTGCACTTCTTGGATCCAAGGATGACCAAGAAGTATGTTATAAGGAAGCTCAATATCCATAATATGGAATAATGTGTGATGATGAATAGACCCAACCATGATTGGCAACCAAATTGTACCAAATGACTCCCTCTCAGTGTTTTTGTAAGCCTTGATTATAATAGTTTCTTGTCGAATGTCTTTATCCATGTAGTTCAATCATTGTACCAATTTAAGAGATATGATGTTCAACCCTGAACCATTATCTATAATAACCTTCTTGATCTTGTGATCTATAATAATTATCTCAATGTATAGTGGGTTATTGTGGTTTGGGCCAAGGGTGGACATGTCTTTTTGATCAAATGTGATTTGCTGAAATAAAGACAAGTGTCCAACTAGGTTTTGAAACTGATCAAGGTTTATATCATTAGGCATAATAAATCTAGAAAAAGTTTGTTGAAGATGGTTCTATGGACATTAAATGTTTACAAGAGTTCTAATATGGAAATTTTTTTAGGTGTCTTATCTAATTGATCCACTAGACTATAATGCCTTTAAATTGTGGATTGAAGTAGTTTAGTCATTGTTGGGATAATATGCAGCTTTAGATCTGTTGGCACAATGTTCTCATTGGGTTTTATGGAAGATGTGAGTGAAAGGCCTTGGATGGTAACTCATGGGTGTCTATTTTTGACTACATAACATAGAGGTTAAAAGGAGTTATTATAATTAGAAGAGGAAGGCAAAGGGCCTTGGATGGTAACTCATGGGTGACTAACTATATTGCTACAATTTTGGGTCAATGAGGAGACTTTATAATTAGAAGAAAGGTGTTTTTTAGGATTAGTAACCTATGAAAATTGAGTAGTAACATGATGATGTGAACATGACATAATATTACTAGGGGGAGAGAGTGATGACCCTATAATTTTGGGTCCCATGGTATGAGGAACAAGAGATTGGCCACATAGTTTTATAGTAATAGTGGCAATGTGGGTTGAAGAAATGCATCTCATAGTGTTATTATAATCGTAAAGTATGATGTTATAAGCCACATTATTACTATGGTCATTATGATCTCAATTATTCTCATTATGATTATGACCTTCTTATTGGTTTTGATTCTACCTCTCTTCTTGATTATGACCATTTTGATTATTTCTTGGTGGTGTTGGATCATGTCGAGGAAAAGGGTCTTTGTGGATTCCCATATCTTGATTTGTGTATTGATTAGGGGATAACTTAATTTTCACTTCACCACTTTAAATAAAGTCCTCAATAATATTTTTTAATTAAATGCAATGATATGCACTATGACCAGTAACACGATGAAAGTTACACCATTCATTCTCTTTGTACGAATCTAGTTTTGGTTGATCTTGAGGAAATGACCTTTGATATTGGCCATATAATTAAATTAGCTATAATGATATTTTTTCACATTGTTTCAAATTATTCTCCTAACTTGATAAAGACTCTAGAATTGTTATGAAATGTCCTTTATGGAGGTTGTCTCTACAAAGTAGGTAGTTGATTTGGGAGTGTTAATTATACATTTTGAGGAGGCATATCATGTACCATTTGTACATGTCTTATTTTAGTCACCCCATTTCAAACCATGTTCTTATTTTTTCAAAATACCTTAGGTTTATCCTGTATATCTATTTGAACTAGTGATTTAGTTTGATTAGATGCTTGACCTTGCACAAAAATGTTAATAAGGCCCTTAGCAATTAGAGGCCTCTCAATCTGCACTCTTTTGTCAATAATTTCTTCAAATTATTTAGCACAATCTAAACATAGATTATGTACAAATTTAGGATGCAAATTATGTGCAAAGATATCATCTATTTTTTATCTAGCAAATTATGTTGAAAGTGGCCTGCCAATACTCTCCACCTTTGCAGATATGTAGTGAAACTTTCACCATCATGCTACTTGGATTTGAGTAAGTCAATAATGGTTAATTCATTTTCTATGTTATATGAAAAATGGTTAATGAATTTTTTTGAAAAGTCATTATAATCTGCAACTGATCCCTTGGGTAGTTTTAGTAGCCAATCAAGAGCTTGTCCTACTAGACTTTGTGGAAATAGTCATAGTAAGTACTCGCTACTATAAGTAACCTCTTGACAAAAGATGAAGAATGCCTATATTTGTTCACATGGATCTCATTTTAATTTGTAATTGTCAAAATTGGGTGCCTCAAAATGAGGTGGAAAGGGGTTTTGGAGAATAGATAAATCAAATGGATATGGACATATCTCATCAAATTTATAATTTTTGATTCTATTATTCATCTCCAATATTTAAACAATTTATTTCATAGAATTCCATTCTTACATGTTTGGTGAATTTATAGATTGAATAAGATGTTTTTAGGGTGGAATGTGCCCCTGGTTTCATTATTGTTGGGGTGGAATGTGCCCCTAGTTTTGTTTCTATTAGGGTGGAATGTGCCCCTAGTTTTGTTATTATTGGGTTGGAATGTGCCCCTAGTTTTGCTATTGTTGGGTTGGAATGTGCCCCTAGTTTTGTTGATATTGGGGTGGAATGTGCCCCTTATTTTGTGTGGATCTATAATAAATGTATACCTTTTGATCCATGACCTAGTTCTAATTTTTTCCTTGAGTTGAGCACATAGGCCATTGATTCTTGGATTGTAAATCATTCCTTGAATTTGGTTGTTTCATACTTTATTGATTTTGGAAATATCGATGTTTATTTACCAATTTTTTGGTTGGTTGAAAATAAATAGCCAAATTATCTTGAGGGATTTCCTCAAATAGAATTGAATGTTTGGGTTTCTGAGTTTTTAAAGTAACAAGAGGTTCTTGATGATTGAATAATGTATGTTCTATGTCAAATGGAATACTTTCTAATGTCTTTTGTGAATTTAACTACTCATTTTGATTACTTTGATCTACTATGGTAATGTCCTCATCCAATATTTTTTGCATACTTTCAACCACATGTCCTTATTCTTTCAAATCATTATTGTGAATTGAAGTGACAACTAGGAAGTTAGTTAAGTCTGCAACAAGTTGATCTGCATATCATTGACCTATTATCTTGATCTTAGCTAGAAGATATGGATTTGTGGGTTTTGACTCTATTTTTATTTCCTTTCCTTTGTTAGAGGAAGAAGGTATGTATATTTTTTAAAAATATTACTCTTTCCATCATTGTTCTCCTTCTCTAACTAATATATGCAATTATTTTTTAGGAAAGTTAAAAGGTAGTCTAGCACCTGATTTTATCAATCTAAGAAGTGCTTCATCTTGATCTTCTTAGGGTTGATATTCATTGTAATCATCTTTAAATCCTAATTTTTTGAGGATATCATAAAAACAAAAGGGTTATCTTGACCATCATAAAATTTCTCATCTTCATAACTAAGGCCATAAGAGGCACCACTACGAGTGAACCTTTGAGTCATGTCTAAATGAGTTATTCTGTGTGTTTGAATAAATTTGAACCAATGCTTGGTAACCAAACAAAGTATGCTTTGGTTCTCTATTAAAAAAATAACTAAGGTACTAATGAGACTATAAGGGAGGGTGGTTTGAAACCACGCATAATTAATGAGATTTTGTTCACAAGTTTACTCGACCTTTGGTAAGGTTGAAATTATATAAATTAGATGAGGGTAAGTTAACTCAAAGACCCAAGGTGAAAACTATTACACCAAAGCCTAGATCTTTGTGATATGCCTACACTGTAAAAGCTAGTTTCAACTTTGACAAGTTGACACTAGAAGTTTAGAGGAAAGCTCTCCAGATTCTGAAGAAGTCAAAATGGACTAAGCAGCTCAAGATGTAAAAACATACACAAATCACTAAGAATAAAGCTAGGACAAAAGAGGTAGCACAAAATCACCACATAATTCTAGTAGGATAAAATATGTTCTAGGACTCAAAGCATGAGTGATACACAAGATGATTTGAGTCAACTAAGATGATAATGTGATTTTGAGTCTTGATAAATGACCTTCAATCCATATGGAAAAATGAACCCAAGTCAAAAAAGTCTTAGTGCACAAATGGCAAACCCACTTTGATGCACCAACCCTTAGAACTCAGAAAGGTTTAATTTCAAATGTGGTTTATAAATGAAGGATTTAAACAAAGTGGGTAAAATATCTAAACTCAACTGGCTAGCATGACTATGCCAAATTGGATGACATGACACAAAGATTTTGATAACAAATTGAACAAGGAAAAGATGGATTTTCCAATTGGACAACGTAATGCCTCCCTTGCACAATAAAATTGAGGACAATGTATTTTGGTTAAGTTTAATGAGTTAAAAAGTAGTTTTAGACACAAATCAAGACCAAGTAAGCTAATGGCAAAAAAAAATGTCTTAAGTCTAAACAGATAAGGTATGGCAAAGTGGGGTCTACTAAACTATCAAGGTTTAGATCATTCTAGGGGAATCAATTACACAATGACTTTTCATGTCAAACAATGAAAAATACAAGCATAGAAATTAGGTGACCATGACATTGGCTAATTATAAAAAGGTCTAGTCCTTTTTAAAACCAATAAATCTTATTATTTGCTCAGTGTAGTGTGATGTCAAAATGTAGATACATCTCTTGTGCAACTTCAAAGGAGTAAAATGAAGTCAATGCTGAGAGATGAAACAGTAGGTCAAATCTTCCCTAAAGAAATTATGAGAGGTGATGAAGTCCCCCTTGCAAGCCAAGTTTTCATAAAAATAAAGAAAGCATGAAATGAAAAGACATTAGGGTCATTTTCAAGGTCACCCAAACTTTGGCAAGTTTTTGGGGAGTGATTTAGATGAATTTCTTTCTAAGCATTGGACTAGGCTATTTGCAATAGGAATGGCATGTTTGATTCCAAGGGTTCCCTAAAGGGGACAAATGGAAGAGCATACATGCAATATTGCTCTTTTTGCCAAATAAAAATATAATTAAACAACTATTACAAAAAAGAATTGACTAGTGTGTTCAATTTTAAGCCCAAATGACAGATTTGGTGGTGTTGATTTGACCCTTTGGTCTTGAGATTATGAACTTTGAAAACATTCACCATAAACATCTAAATTTTTGTTAAACACCAAAGCAAGGTTATTAATTGATTTTTAAGCATGCAAAAGGTGATCTAAACATGTTTTTAGCAAGTGTCATGCTTGGTCCTACAACAAAAATGTTAGCATGTCCTTTAACCTTGATTTTATTTTTTATTTGAAACAATGAATTTTAGGAAAATAGCTCTTAGGTCTATGTTTTAATAAAAACACAGTGACTAACGTTGGTCATAAACAAGTAATGATGGTTAATTTTGTTAATCTATTTTGGTTATCTAACAAACGTTAGTTAGACCAATGTGACTGTCGATAGGTATCTAACTGATGTCATTTTTACTAATTGATGTTGGTTAAGATATGCAACTGATGTCAGTTTTAATAGCTGACATCAATTACTGTGTAAATCCATGACAAAGAAAAATGGAAAAATAAAGTTAGAAAATTAATTTTCAAGAGTTTTAAGGGTTAAAATGAATATTTTAAAGCTACAAAATGATCTTCTTCAAGTGTGTGATGCGTCTAGTCCCACCAGGCGTGCCAAGATGTAGAGAGGATTACAAAGCAATTTAGTGAAGGATTAGTCTATAAATAATGAAAAATGCATAAAGAACTAATTAACATATCCAGATTGAGATGTCTAGCCATGGATAATCCTAATATTGAAATTAAATCCATAATTATCTTCATCATGACCTTGGAAGAAAGGGCATTGAAGAGGCATTGGAGGCATTAACTAGGCGATGGGTGACCCATAATCTTGATATTTGTGGCATTTATGACCTAGAGATGTCTTCCCAAGAGATGATGTCATCTAATGATGTAATTAATAGGAATAAATTTTCAAAAATAAATATTCAACAACTCTCATGGAAAATCCACTTAAGCTCTTGATTTGGATTAATTAGTGTTAAAAAAGGTTAATCAACATTTGTGTAATTATTTGAAAATTGACCCGCAATTAATCAAAATAGTTAGAAAGTCGTATTGCTGAGTTGTAATTTAACTCAAAAATAATTAGAAGGTGAATTTATATGCGCGATAACCATATTTCCATTTAGGATGTTTCCACATAAAATAACAAAGGTATGTGGCGTGTATTAAAGAATTTAGGAGAAAAGAGTTATCCAGAGCACAAAAGGCAAAATCATCATTTTGGCTTGAAATGAATTGATCAAAGTTAGTTGGCCCATAAATTTCATTAAATCATTTAGGGATACTTTGACCTAAATTGGCACTTTAAATGATAAGTTCTAACCATTTAGTTCATTTATGGATTTTGACCTAAAATGTGCATTTGAGTGTAATTCGAGTAAGATTGACAATTTCAACACAAATGGTGTTAGGAATTGGATGTATACATTCAAAAGTAGGGGAGAATAGGGATCAAATACATTTTTTCTGATCAATATGTCTTTTTTTATTTGTGTTTTTTTTCATCTCTTTTCCATATAGTGAATAGAGGTCAATTAAATTTGTATTTATATAGATCTATAGATTATGTGGATAATAAAATGTTCTTAGGCTGACCTTAGGTGGGCCACACATTTGAAAAATTATTCATTTGGGATTGTTAATGATAAGTATAGTAACACCCAGTTGGATACACTATTTCTATGTGGTTTTAGTGTCCCAAGTGTGGTGCTAATGTCCACATGGAAACTGTTAGGCAAGCTGGGTTGGGATCTAAGAAATCTATCCTAGGACTATGTTTTAGCTGACTATAGATGTATATGATTTTTCTTAATGATTGTAAAAGTGTGTTTAAATATCTAGGATAATTCTAGTGCTAACCTAGGGATAGCCTAACTCAAGCAACACTCTTATTATCCAATTACCACTTTTAACTTGATTACATTTGCCCCCCTTTATGCTATAAATGTAGAATTGATAAATGACTATTATAAAGTACTATGAATCATACCTAGAATTAAATTGGAAGTGAAGCCTATATAAATGAGTCTAGTTATGTCAATCTAGGTCTGCATATGTGAAACATGACCCAAAGCCATGACCTGTAATGAAACATGCAAAAATGAATCCTTACATAAGAGAATGATCAAAAGCAGAAGACTATGTTAAAATGAAGTAATTTAATAAAATCTGATTAAAGAGAGAGGAAACGAAAGAATACACCTCATTGGGTACATAAACTAGTACATGGACCTGGTGAAAACCTTTGTGTGTGAGTGTACATAGTGATCATATCATTGAATAACTTGGATTGAGTTGATGAACTGCTCAATCCCCATATGGGTGGATCAATAACTCAATTCGATTTTGACTCCATCATTTCCCACCACTACTTGATGGATATTGATCTATGAATAGTTTGGATAAGATTGTAAATGTGTCTAACCCTCTCATGTGGGTGGCTCAAGAACTCAAGTAGGCTTATGAATCCATTATTTCCCACCCATGTGAATTAAATTCATCTACAACTAAACTATGTAAAGTGTTTGAAGTATTCAAATGAGTAAATCTCACTATGTATGTCGACTCCATGGCCACTCGGGTATTTTAGGCAGCTCTAGACCAGTCAGGAATGCCAACCACTATAGATGGAGTAAGGTATGAATATGGTGACAACTTGGAATATGATAAAAAGTATATATAATATAGATAATGATATGTATTTTTCCATTCCATCTAATCAACCTATGTGTATCTAAATAGATGGAAACTATGTTTCGTTGTACATGCCCCCAATCTAGGATTTGAGTATGTAATAACTAAATTTATCTAACTAAACTAAATTTAAGAGTGATCATACCACACATAATGCCCCAAAATCTAAGAAACTACTATGAATATGAGCTTTAGTGAATGTATATGAGCAAAATATGAACATAACTATCAAACATGTGATTATATCTATAAATATATACTATACTTGGTGTACTGGTCTAAATGATTTAGACTATACTAGATATTAGTGTTCTATAATGGACAATATCACCCTATAGTGCTAGTGTCTAAATCTTGGCATTAGCATCTTCCTGGTTTAAAATTTAGGTGATCTAAACTATTATTTGAATCTCTATTCTATTTTGTGTCTACCATGTGTCTGAGTTTTTAAATTGAGCCTATGTACTAATTTTTTTTGTGAATATCAAAGTAGGATCCTAATATCTATGATAAACCCCTTTCAATTCTCCCATATTTTAAGGATAATTTTAAATATATGTAAAAATTTCCCACTAAATAAGTAAATCTACAAAATGTGTTAGTTTGAACATTTTCATGATATCCCAATACAATGTATAAACATAACATCAAAATGTAAATGTATATTGCCATGAGTAAGTAATATAAGATGTATGTTGTAACCTAAAATTGTACAAGGGTGTCAATATAGATGTAATCAATGTGTATATCATAAAATTTGTGTAACTACCTAGGGTGATGGGGCATGATGTCCATCATGGCTCCCAAGTAATAAGGGTAGATGCATGAGGTCCCTCATGGCATCAAAAACTAGTGTGTCTGTGTATAAAAATCAAATACAAGTGTCCATGTATAAAACATACAAGGAATAATACATACCAAGGGGACACAATATAAGGAACATGGGAACATGTCAATATATATAAAAATGAATACATACAAGGATATGTTCAAATTTCCAAATACACAATAAAAATAAATTTGTCTTAGAGACACATAGAAGGACATGTTTAAATTTCCTCATATATAAGGTAGAAAGTACACATAGGGGATATGGGAACATGTCCAAGGCATACAAGTAGATAAATTAGGTATATCTAACGAGAAATGGGATATTAAAAATGCCCTTGAAGATGGTATAAGCATAGGAACATAATCAATTGTAATCAAGGAAAACTAGAAATGAAAGCATGTATAACTATGTAGTACAAATCTATGTATATGATAGGATGCATATATACTTATTCTAACTACTAATAGTCATAAAATTTGAGAAATGATTAATAAAAATCAACACCAAAATATATTAGTGTGTAAACTATAAAGTATAGAATGTAAGGACAGAACTTGGTTATAGAAACTGTGTATGGGATACCCCTCGGTGGGTGGATGTATCAAATGTATAAACTTAGATCATTTTATATGCCCCTAGTGGGTTGATGATAGTTGGTTTGAATTGTATTGGATTGGAGTCTTTTATAGAATCTTCAATCACTTGATTAGAACAAGTGAAGCATATGTGTATGATAAAACTAACTATACTATGATAGTTAGTAATATGCACTATCTGGTAAGTAGAATAAATGTAAACATAACAATCCACACAATATGTAAATTCTATGTTTTTATAATATTTAAATGTTTTTATATTTTTATATGTTATATTTATTTTGTGTCTTCTAAGTATAATCTATGTAAAAGAAAATTAAAATAAACTATGTCTAAGGAGTGCAAGAGAGAAAGATGTATGAACAAGGGTAGGAACCATACTAACCAATGAGTTTCATAAAAGACTCACTATCACCATGACCTATGTTTAATAGGGGAGATATTATCATGTGTTTGGTGTAGAAGGGAAAATATGATCCCATGACATATTATGCTATATAATCTAAGTTTGAAGCTGTCTATGTAGTGATGTTATGATGTTGTGACACTGACTATGATGTCTTATGAGTTGTATGGGTCTTAGTGACCCATATAGTAGAATAAGAAGCTATAGTTGATGAAGGTACCCTATGATGAGAACCAATATAACCCAATAAGACTAATCTCAGCATAAATTGAGTAGAGGAAGGTAATATATAATATTTGACATATTATTGACAAATGGGTCTCTCTAGTAATGATCTCTATGGAAGAGTATCTATATGTGTATATACCATAGGAGTATAGCTAGCCTACACTAATGAATCTATTGAACATTATGATTTATGCATTGGATTTATACTCTCTACTATAATTTATAACCATGTAATATCTAGTAATCATGCTAGAACTATAACTAGTTTTTGTGCAATAACTATAGCTAGAAAATATGTTAGAACTACTTGTGTGATGCATAGAGGATATTCACAATCTATACTGGATGAGGAAGTATGTACTATGAGAGGTTGTTCCTCTATCATAGGTGAAGGTAATTATGTTTTAGGAAGCTTTGAAGGTGGTATATGAGTAATCTTAATAGACTCACCCACCTTATAAGTATGTATTTATTCAATTAGAATCCTTTGAGGTGGGGTTTCGATGAGAACATGAGGTATCCCATATGATGGTTGTACTTAGTGTAGGAGGATCATTGAGCTTCTAATATATAAATGGATTAGTATTTTATGTACATGTGTATAGGTGCCCATCATGAAAAAAAATTACACATCTATGAAGAGTGGAAGATACGTCCTCCATAGCATGTATCCAATGTATTTCAAGTAGAAAATTATAATTTAAATTATTTGGCAGTACCTGAAAGTGTGTAGATAATGTCTTTGGTTCCCATTGTAATGTCCAATGTGATTGATCCCAATGTCTATCTAGGAATGTCATCAAATCATCAATTTTTCTTATATGTTTTGTAAATAGATGCTATATTAACCCCCATGGTTGAAATAAATGTGAGGTTACATATATTTAGTCATAAACTACTATTGATGAAAACTCATTCAATAGCTATGTTTGTTAATTTGATCTTGAATAAAAAGTGGAAAGTTATTATCCATTACTGATTGTGAAGGTAAATCCTAATTGGAAAAAAATATCACATCCTCTACGTCTTTGATATTATCCATGATAGATGTAAAATAACGTGGATCGGTATCATGAGGCACTAATGTGAGATTAAGTGTCTGAAATAGAATATCTTTGAAGATTGTTTCTTTTTGAAGTAATTCCAATATAGATATTTTATCTAGTGTATTTCTCAACTGATTCACTCTATAAAATTAGCTTTGTTGATCTATAGGTGTTGTCATAGTATGCTTGATATGAGTAGGCATATTAGGGTTGGGATACTCCTATATAGGTTGAGGAGATGACTTGTTCTATCTAGTGACATCTAGAATTATGGGATCTACTATTTTCTAAGGGTGGGTAGTAGAGGTAGGATGAAAGAATAGATAATCAATTGGTCTAAGTAGAGGTAAAATAAAAGGAGTAATTTTATCCCTCTATCATCTATTAGTAACTAGAGATAGCTCAAAATGATCCATATAGCAATGATCTATCAAAAATTGGGGATCACATGATGGAGGACCAATATGTAAAAAATGCTTGGCTCAAACTAAATACATGATAGGATTAATATAAATGTGTATTGTGGTAACTCAATTTTGCACCCTTAGAGAGGTAGGTCAAGCATTCTCCAAATTGAGTGAAACAATTAAATACCTATAGGTCTGTGGACTACATATAATAGATTTAAACCTCTAGATTTAAGCTCTAGCTCCCTTGGTTTATCTATTAAATCTCATCACCTAAACTACTTGATCATTTGGATGAAAAGGGGGAGAGAGAACATAAATTAAAACTATCCTAACAAGGTCATGCACCAATTGTAACCAAACCACTTACATCCAATTACAATGACACTTCAATAAAAAGCCTAACCTTTACATGACACTACTCCAAAATTGCCCTTGCATTAGTATTTCTCATGGATGTTTGTGAATCCAACCGAGCTAGGAGGACTAAAATTAGGGTCATGATTTGACACTTATGGAAAGATAATTCAATAAAAACTCATGAAACACTTAATTAGAACATTAAAAAAGACCTTAAATATAATTTCAAATCTAAGTATGAATGAAAACAAGGACAACATGCTAAGGAATTTAATCTATCACTTAGAAAGATCAATAAGTTAAACAAAACATTGAAATAACTCATGGAGAAGGTAAACTAGATCATTATTTATTTCTCAAAGGCTTTAAATGAAAATGTCTTTCCCATACTCATGTGGATGATACATTTCAATGCAGCTCAATACATAACACAAGTAAGAGAGAGAGAGAGAGAGAGAGAGAGAGAGAGGAGAGAGAGGAGAGAGAGAGAGAGAGAGAGGAGAGAGAGAGAGAGAGGAGAGAGAGAGAGAGAGAGAGGAGAGAGAGAGAGAGAGAGAGAGAGAGAGAGAGAGAGAGAGAGAGAAAGAGAGAGAGAGAGAGAGAGAGAGAGAGAGAGAGTAAACAAGTGTCATGTGAGTTACAATAAGAATAAAATTTATGGAACTTCCGCAATAGGTCTAAGAGGCCATGTGTATCTCCTTTTAAGATGATCCTACACTCCAGATGTTATGGGAGTTGACTTGTTTGATTGACACCTTGACTAAATTCTTGAAACTACCCTTATTCTTGACATGTTGAAGTACAAGTGTACTTATTTATGGTTAGATCAATTTCATATATCTCCTTACTATGCTCTTGACATTTCTCAAATAACTCTAATAAGTTCTTCTTGACACATCACCTCTTTCTCTTGCAAGGTGTGCAAAGGAATCTTCATCTCCTTAGTATTATTTTGCATACAAGTGTAAAAACATGGTTTTAGTTACCTTATCTCATTCAGTATTCATGGGTGGTCTATTTACAAAATATTGGACTTGTAAAAATCCATTTTGAGTCCTGAAACTAGCCCCAACAAGTCATTCTCTACCAAAAGCCTCAATTAGGCCTTCTTGTTTACAACCCATTTTTCATAACCCTCCTTATGTATAAAAAAATATAGAATTTTTTTAGAATATAAGTTCATATTTTAGTACCATCTATGTTTTTATAGCTTTGGGTTCAATTTCATGCTCTCAAAGTTAGTCGATATGTCATTTTTTTCCCCTTTCTCTCTCCTAACTAGCCCTCAATTAGGCCTCCATATGAAGAGAGTTAAAAATTATTACACATCCTCCCAACATGAATCAAACCCAAAATAATCATGTTATTTAATGAGGTAACATCCTCCCATACCATCGTGTTAAATTTGATGTTCTGAGTCACTGTAAAAACTTGCAAACTAGTAAAAACTATCATTTTAACCCTATTTCATATGGTTACATAGAGTAATGTACCAAAAATTAGAATTTTAGGGTGATAATTTTAGATTTTAATATGTATTGTGAAATTTTGAATTCCATCCCATACATCTGGAGGCATATAGTTGTATTTCTCTCATTAGGTCTTTATGGCTCTCCTAGGAAGCTTGAAAGTACTTCAACATCTTAAGAATGGTTCGTAAATTTAAATGTATAAATCCATAAAATAATTACACAAAATTGAATTAAAATAGGGTTTTAAACTTCCCCTACAATCTTAGGGTCCCATTCATCTTATGTGTTACGTATTAAGCAAAGTAATCTAGCCTCTCGGGCTGGCAGTGACCATTATATGAGGGTTAAACAAGTTTTGGGCTTGTAGGTGGTTGTCTTGAGTTGATTTTGAGGTATTATAACCATAAATAGGTCTATTATTTCTTCCTTTACCTCTTCCAATGGTTCTCTTGTAATATTTTTTCAACAAATTCCCCAACCATGCCATTAACTTAAGCTTAGGATTCTTGTAGTAGTCTATCTACCATATCCCAATGGATTGTGTTTCTATATTTTCTCATTATGTTAGGGTTTGAGATATTAATTGATTTATTTACCATGTTTCTAAGAAAATTATCAAATATCCAAGTCCCCAACTCACTTCAACTAACTTCACCACCATCACTTTGAGGTTGTCAATAGACCTATGTAAGCCTTAATGTGCATTTAGGACTATTTGAGGGTTTAAAACATGGTATATTAAAATATATACACTTATTATTGATTAGAATTTATTCATGAAATTAATTCATTAATATAAATTTGTATTTATTTATTTGGGATCCCATTATGTCCTTTAGAACTTTCAAATAGACAACCTTATTGAGAATGTATGCAACCTATATTGGCAAGGTTATGATGTTTGTTTTGGTTTTATCCTTAGGCTCTTGTCTAGAACTCATTTCTCAATGTATTAATATCTTGAATAATTTTATATCCTTAAATAATACAAAAACACTACTTCTTATGTATTGAGAAGAAATTATGTCACTCAAATAGGATAATAGGCTTGTGTGCATGTTAGGACTGAGTGTGACTAACTTGGTTCTTTTTTATTCAAACTCTATGCTCCCCTGTTTTGATCTTAAATGGCATCAATAAATTTATTTATATTAAATTATTTTAAAATAAAACCTACATCACTACTTTTAAGCTTTGAAAGAGTCTTTATTTTCCTAGATAAACCTACAAATGATTTTAGGTGACTGTGCATGCCTAGGTTATGATTGGTCTACCTGATATTGACGTTTTAGGAGTCATAATTAACAATTGAAAAATTCAAGACACTTTTTTAGTATTTAATGTCTAAATACATAATTCAAACTTTGAAACTCTATACTTTCATTATCAAAATTATGTAAGACAATCATGTTGGTTGTAGGTCTCCCTTTTGGATTGTTGACTGTGTCTATGAATTTTAGACCTTGAAAACTAGTCTCAAACATTTTTAAAGGTTATATCATGTTATTATTGAATTCCTTATACCAATTTAAATATATTTAAGGTTTCAAACCTTACCCACATTAATTTTCCAAGGTAAAATATTTCTTAACATGTTGTAGGTGGTCTCAGGGCAGTATGACTATGTATAGATTTTTAGGCTCACTTCAAGTCATCAAAACCAATATTTAAAACTCTCCATTGGCTCAATTTTGTGTTGATTGATGTAGTAAATAATTTAAATGGTTTAAAACACCAATATTCATGAACATCTTTGCTAAGTCAACTCCAACATACCTATAGGTGTTATTAGGTGTTTGTCTTTTGAGAATTATAAGTGTAGTGGTCATGAATGGAAATTTCTCACCACCATGCCATCTAAAATTTATGAAAATCATGGATAGTTTCTACCAATTCATTATATGTTTAAAAATATTCTCAAAACATCTTTAATCCTCTTGAATCCACTATCAAAATAGAGAATCATGTAAGTGCACATTTAGGATAGTCTTGTCATCAACTCTCTATCCTAGGTGCCTAAAGGTCCTTATCAATTCATGACCCTTTTCAATATACACCACCACATTTAACTATTCTTGGATAACATTAATAACCTTAACAATATTTAATTCACCTAAATGACATAACTATAGGCCTATGGAGTATAGAAGATGCAACTTTGTGCTTGAAGCTTTTAAGGAATGCAAGACATGACTATGATATTCAAAAATCATTATCCCTCTCATTATATCAACAAATAAATCATAAATAAAAAATTTCAAACTCATATAAATGCACATTCAAAACATTGAAATCACCACACTTGCTATAAACATAGAACATAGTCTACAATGGAGATATGTGACCATTTAAAATTAGTATTAATTACATGAATAATCCAAAGACTCTTGATGATTTGAGAAGAAACTAAGGATAAATGGAGAAATAATCAAATGCATTTGACCACCTAAAAAAATTTTGGAACATAAAAAACATATAGAATATGACAGACACTTGTAGACAATATACAAAAGAGAAATTGATTTCGAAAATATCATTCACACATGACACAATGATGAATGAATGTATTTAAAGAATATAAAATAATTTTATAACCTATTTAAAATGGTTTCAAGTATCCATGATCTCACACATTGCACTAGAATTTCTCTAAACTTGGCTTGTGGGAATTTTCTCCTTTAAAAAATAGTTTGGGATCTTAGTGACTGTTCATAAAGTAAGAGAACCAATACAACAAAAAATACCACAAATTTGAAAACCATAGGGATCTCAATTTTTTTCCAAAATATTAGCCACCAAATCTACATGTACAACATGTACCATCTACTTGAAGTTAGTCTTCACTAACTTGTGAGTGAAATGATGGAGGAGAGGAGTGATTATCTACAACATTTTAATGTAAAACATCCTTCCACTAACTTTTATGAGATTAAAAAACACCTTTGCAATGTTTTCACCTGGAGGTAGCTTCCACAAGTCCATACAACATCTCTTAACTCCTCAAACTAGCATTGAAATCCAAGAATATGATTTTATCTAACAAGTTGATAGGGGTGGAAATTTATTAAATGATACAAGTTCTTTGTAAGGTGTTTTTTTTAAGGATTTTTATGTTAAAAAACTTTTACAAACACAAATATTAGCCAAAATCACCCTTTATATGCATTTTTAACACCCTCAATTTAGCAAGTGAACTTCATAAAACATTGTGAAAAGGTGTTTAACACATGAAATTACTTTAATAAACCACTAATCTCCTATGAAACAACTTTTTCACGACTTATTTCCTCATGACACCGTAAAAACATTATATGACCACAACATCATTTTACCTTAACTTCTCCAAACTAACCTTAAACCATGATAACAAGGTTAAATGAAGACTCTTAGGGACCTTATAGGGTATGCAATTACCATATGGAATGTTTGAGTTTATAGGGGGCGAAAATTTTGAATTGGGGTCAAATTTAGTTAAATTTTTAGTGATTCATAGTGGTAGCATGCCTGCAATGCTACAAGGACTAGTAGCCTTTCATGTCCATTGGAAAATGGAGTCTCTAGTACTCAATTCTAGGCCTGAATGGACTTTTAACATGACTCAACAACTTGATTAACTTCACAACACATAAACTAAAGAAAACAAGATACAAATTAAGGAAAGACACACACAAATGTGTTATCAATAACTTAATAAACACAACAAGAACTTAAGCAAACTATACTATATAAAAACTAACCTAAAACAAACTTTCTCCTCCGGGATCAAAGGGGAATCTTGCATAATCTTTTTCTCTATGAGATGGAGGAAAAAGTGTATCAAGTTATCTTTTGAGAATTTTTCTTGATATCTTCAACTCCTTCATGCTTATGAATCTTATTGACATGTATTAAAATGCAATGATGATAGCTACAAACAGATCACTTATAAAGATGAAATCTTGTTGAAATTTAACATCCTTATCATGAACTTTCCTAATTTTTTTCTTGTCTCAGTCATTATCACTTCTTGACTTATAGGGACAATCTCTATCATGGTGTTTTGAATATTATCATTTTGTTTTGTAAGAAGCAAAGCATCTTTAAGAACATCTTTAGATTCCTTACTAGCTCCAAGGTCATCAAGATCTTCAAGGAGCTTAGTATATTCAATCCAATCTTCATCTTTGTCCTCAATGAAGATATATTATTCAATATCTTTTTGCACATGACCTTAAACATTTAAAATACCTTCAAGATCTTGGAAAACCTCAATATGTTGTTGCCAATCATATTTATCTTCCTTCTCTTAAAGAACCATAACTTCTTTAACTTTATCTTCTTTCTCATTGTGTACATGATCAACTTCATCTTGATTACTTGAGGAGTCTTCAAATTCAAGGATATCTACAACTTAAAGAAGTTTAGATGGCATAAGATCTTCTTTTGGAAGCACACCATCAAGAGGTAAGGAAAATTCAAGAGTATATTCAATTTGACCAATAAGAGGTGTAGGATTTTGAAGGATTTCAAACTCATCACATATGCCCTTAGAATTATACCACATGTCATCCTTATTCATGGAGTCAATAGAATCTTCATTTTATATTGGTTTTTAAAATTTAAACTCTTAATCATGGTCATGAATCTCACCCAGCTCAGCTAATGTGATTTACTTCTTCAAAGTTCCTTCTTTCTTGCCTTAATCAACCTATTTATGATATATGCAAAATCATAAATATCTTCTCTTTATTCACTCAATAAGGTTAAATTATGCTTGTCTTCACCAAGGGGACTTCCTATAGTGAACTCTTCATCATGGACACTTGATTCATCTTATTGATAAGCTACAACTTTGGCTTGATCTTCTTCACTTATCTCCCATAAGATGGATTCTCCTTCAAGAATGGATGAGGTGGGAAGGTGGTGAAAAATTTCATGGGTTTGAAAGGAATTATGAGGTTTGATTGATGGCTTATGGATGTGATTAGGAATGAAGGTTTCTTGAATGAACTCATCAGGAGATGACAAGTTGGATTGGTCAATGGGAGAGACATGTTTTCCAACAAGAGATTTACTTTAGTCACAGGCTTCTTGAGGCTCTTAAACAACTATAATTTTATCTTCAACCCCTAGGTTTTTCCACCTTTATAGTCTATATTTACACCATTGGATATAACATCTCATTTCATGGAAATCATCATTGATGACATAGTTGGATTCCTCTTCAATTAACCTCCACTTATTCATAAATAATTGAACTAACTTCCCCAACTTATTTATTAGATGAATAAGGATCACACCACCTTCCTTATCCCATCTTCTCATTACATTTTATGATTTTAGCACCTTTAGAATGAGTGCCAATGATTTGGCTTGAGGTGGAATTGAAGTAGGAGGAGGAAGGTAATAGTGTGGGTTTTCGTGAGCTTCAACTTATTGATATAGTTTGATAACTTGAGCTTATAATAGTTTATATCTTAATTCCCAATAGTTTGCTTCCCAATAAATGGTATCATCTAATTCATCATGACAAGGCTGATAGAAATCATGTTGAGGCTGATATGGATCATAGGGATGATAGGGAGACACTTCCTTATTCTCTTATTAACAACCTTCCTCATAGGCTTCTTCATAGGGATGCTCAATAACATCATGGCCATATGAAGGGATGGTAGGATGACCATAGTAGTGCCATGACTCATAGGAATAACAAAAATCTTAATAGGGTCATTGAGACACATAATTAGGATCATGACAAAGTTGGTAGGGAGTTGTATAGTAAAAGCTTTCCTCATATCCATATATACCAACTTTATTAGTCAAATGAGAACACAATATATGATCAATACATTTCAAAATAAGTATCTATGTTGATATAACTATTCGATTGCATTATAATTCACCATTGGTGTTTGTTGAATGCCTCCAAATTTTAATAGCTAGAAGAACAAACCAAGAATTATTCCACTCTTTTGGACCTTAAGTCCCACCAGGTGTGCCATAATTATTGTCATTTATTTTATCACCCTTGGATACATAGTTCAAGACTTCTCTAAATTGAGTGAAATATTAGAATACCTCTAGGATTTTGGGTTACTTATAGTATAGGTAAACCTCTAGATTTTAGGGTTAGCTCCCTTAGTTTGTTTATTTAATCTCATCACCTAAACTACTTGCTCACTTGGATAAAAAGGGGAAGAGGGAACATAAAGTAAATATATCCTAACAAAGTGATGTAATAATTGTAATATGACCATTGTAAACCAATTACAATGACACTTCAATAAAAATACTAACCTATACATGACACTACTCAAAAATTTCCCATGTATTAGTATTTCTCATGGATGTTTGTGAAGCTAACTTAATCTAGGAGGACTAAACTCAAGGTCATGATTTGAAACTTGTATAAAGAGAACTCACTGAAACTCATGAAATAATTCATTAGAACACTTCAAGATACCTATAATAGACTTTCAAATATGAGTACAAATTCAAAGAAGGACAACATGCTAAGGAAGAGAATATATCACTTAATAAGACCAATAAGTTAATAAACACATTTTAAAAAATCATGAAGAAGGTAAACTAGATCATTATTTATTACTCAGAGGATTAAATTGATTAGGGATTCACCATGCTTAGGTAGAGGATACATTTTAAATCCAAAGTAGATTAATATATAGCACAAGTGTGAGATAAGAGAAGAAGAGTGTAGGAGAGAGAGATAGTATGCAAGTATCATGTGAGTTAAAACAAGAAGAGGAATTATGTGACTACCTCTATAGGTCCAAGAGGTCATGTGTAGCTCCTTTGAATATGCTCTAGCTCTCTAAGTGGCATTAGAGTTGAATTAATTTCTTGACACCTTGAATAGCTTCTTGAAACTCACCTTCTTCATGAAATTTTGAAGGAAAAGTGGTATTATTTGGGGTTAGATCATTTTAATATACATCTTTGATTTTCTCTTGATACCTCTCAATTGACCCCAATAGGGTCTTCTTGACACATCACCTCTTTCTCTTTCAAGTTATCTAGAGGGTTCTTAATCTCCTTAGGCTTATTTTGCATACAAGTGCCAAAACATGGTTTCAGTTATTTTATCTCATTATGTATTTTTGGCTGGTATATTTACATCATATTATACCTAAAACAATACATTTAGAGGCCTCAAACTAGCACCAATAAGTTTTTATCTACCAAAAGCCTCAATTAGGCCTTCTTGCTTATATCCCTTTTTTCACAACCCTCCTATAGAATAAATTACATAAGGAGTTGAGAATATAAGGGAATATTATAGTACCTTCTATTTATTTACAACTTTATGTTCAATTTAATGCTCTGAGAGTGAGTGGAGATGTCCTTTTCTTCCCTTTCTCTCTCTTAACTATGCCTTAATTATAACTCCCTATCAAGAGAGTGAAAAATGATTATACATCCTCCAAACACGTTAAAAACAACAAATAAGTGTGTTATTCACTTATGAAACATCGTCCCCTACCTCCATGTCAAATTTTAAGTTCTAACTCACTATACAAAGCTAAAAAATAGCAAAAACAATCATTTTATCCCTATTTTATATAGTTCCTTACATTAATGTACAAAAAAATAGCATGTGAGGGTAATAATTGGAGTTTTAAAAAATTTATGGATCATTTATAAGTCCATATATTACATATAGAGGAATAGAATTTCATTTCTCTCTCACCGGGTCTTTATGGCTCTCTTAGGTAGCCTAAAAGTGGTTCAACTTAATTAAGGATGGTTCATAAAGATGGGCACATGAATCCATAAAAAAATTTCACAAAATTGAAGTAAACTATGGTATTAAAATTCCACTATAATATTATGGTCGCATACATATTCTATGTTTTGTAACAAGCAAAGCAATCTAGCCTCTTAGGTTGGCAATGAACATTCTATGAGGGTTGAGTAAGTTTTGGGTCTATAGGTGGTTGTATTGAGTTTATTTTTATCTATTATGACCTTAATGAGTTATTTGAGGTCCTTCTTGACCTATTACAATATTTTTATTGTCACATTTCTTCCTAAAATTACCCAACCAGGCCACCAACTTAGCCTTATGGTTCTTGTACTAGTTTATTCACCATAGCCTAATGGACTATGTTTCTCTATTTTCTCATTATATCAGGGTCTAATATCTTCATGGAGTAATTTATAATTTTCCTCATCATATTAAAAATTCTCCATGTCCTCAAACAACTTCAAATAAATTTTCCACCATCTCTTCAAGGTTATGAATAGCCATGTGTAAGCCTGAATGTGTATTTAGGATTGTTTGAGGGTTTATAACAATGTATATTGAAATCTATAAAAAAATTATTCAGTATAAGTTATTCATAAAGTTAATTATTCATATCTATATTTATTTATTGAGTTTTTATCCCATAAATTCCTTTATATCTTTCAAATAGATAACTTTATTGAGAATGTATGCAGACTCTGTTGGCAGGGTTATGACCCTATTTTGGTTTTCTCCTAAAACTCTTGTCTAGAACTCCCTTCTTTGTGTATTAATATATTGAATCATTTTACATCATTAAATAATACAAAAACACCAATACTTAAGTTTTTAATAGACCTTAAGTGACTCAAATAGGTCGATAGCCCGGTATGCATGTTAGGACTGAGTGTGACTAACTTGGTTCTTTTCTCTCCAAACTCTCTGATCCCTTATTTATGTCTCTAATGGCCTCAATGAATTGAGTTATATTACCTAATTTTAAAATAACACATAAATCAATGCTCTTAATATTTGGAAGAGTCTTTATTTTTTAATTGATGTCTTAAATCCTTTTTAATGCTTGAAAACACCAAAATTCATGAGCATCTCTATTAAGGCAACTTCAACATGCCTGTAAGTGTTATTAGGTGACCGCATTTTGATAATTCTTAGTTTATTGGTTTTTAATGGACATTTATTACCACCATGACATATTAAATTGATTCAAATCATTGATAGTCTCTACCACTTCATTCTAAGTTTAAAAATCTTCTCAAAACATATTCAATCCTCCTGAATCCACTATTAACATAGAGAATCCTATAGGTGCACATTTAGGATAGTATTGTCATCAAATCTTTATCATATGTGCCTAGAGTTCCTTATAAGTTCATGATACCATTTTAAAACTAGACCACCATATTGATACATGCTTGGATAACATTCATAACCTTGACAACATTGAATTTACCTGATTGACAAACCTACAAGTTTGTAGAGGATAGAGGATGCAACCTTGTCCTTGAAGCTTTGAATGATTACAATACATGAATATGAGATTCAAATAAAGTTTTCCCTCTCATTTTATCAACACACCAATAATTAATAAAAACTTTCAAACTCTTGTAAATGCACATTCAGACCATTGAAATCACCTTAATTAATATACACATAGAACACAATCTACAATAGAGGTATGTGACCATTTGAAAATAGTATGGATTACAAGAATAATTATAAGACTCATGATTATTTAAATAAATATTAAGGATAAATTTAGAAACAATCAAATTAATTTGACTTTATGAATAACTTATGGAACACATAAAACACATAGAATATGAGTCACTTATTGACAATGTACAAAAGAGAAATTGCTTTCAAAAGGACCATTAACATGTTCCACCATGATGATTTAATGTATGGGAGGAATCTACATACATGTAAGAAACTATTTCAACTAGTTTCAAGAATCCATTATCTCACACTTTGCACTAGAATTTCTCTAAACTCAACTCGTGGGGATTTGGTCCTTCAAAAAATAGTCTGGGATCTTAGAGATTGTTAATAAACATAAGAGAACTAATCCAAATAAAAAATACACAATGCAAATTTTGAATCTAAAACTTCCTTATAAGATTTATTATGACATATAGGAGATTAAAATACACCTCTTCAATATATTCACTTGCAAGTATCTTCCACAAGTCTTTACAACTTATCTTAACTCCTCAATATAGCATTAAAATATTAGAATCTAAATTTATCTAAAAATTTTATAGGTGTGGTAGTTGATTAAATACTCCAAAATATTTTAAATGGGTCCTGTACATATTTTAAATTTAGATGACTTTGAAAAACATGAATACTATCCAAAATCACCCTTTATATGCATTTTTAATACCCTTAAGTTAGAAAGTGAATTTCATACATTCCAGAACTTCATGAAACCTTGTGAAAATGTGTTTGACACATTAAATGACTTTAGTAAACCCCTAATCACCTATGACATAGCTTCTCCATAAGTTATTTCCTCATGACACCATTAAATCACTATATGATCACAATATGATTTTACATGAACTTCTCCAACTAACCTTAAACTATGCTAACAAGGTTAAATAAAGACATTTAGGGACCTTATGGGGTATTACATGACCATATGCCAATTTTTAATTCATAGGGGGTGATAAATTTCACTTGGGTGTAAATTTGGTCAACATATACCTTTATACAAATAGCTGATAATAAACATGCTAATCAAAGTACAAAGCTTTATACCATGAAGTGAAAGATGGATTCCATTATGGTATCAAGCTATAAATTGATACTTAGTAACTACTATACATGTCAACCCTAGGGTTATCTAGCATTAGGGTTTTTAAATCTAGTTTTTTTTGCACCATTTTAAATTATATGTAAAATAAATTGAAACCCAAATATAAAATTTGATTAAATTTATCTAGGTTTTCTAAAAATATTAAAAAATTAGAAGTAGGTGGCCCTAAATTATTTCACAAAAAACTAAATTATTTTAAGTTAGGATTTGATGTAATATTCAAAGTAAAATGGATTCAATAAATGATTTAACCTTCTAAGGTTTAACTATGTAAATATTATTTTTATATTAAAGAGTTAAGAGGTCTAAATTAGTTAAATAAATTTTAATAATTAAGCACTAAATTTTTATGGAATTTGAATTATTTGACTTGATTTTTTTAGACTTTGGTAGTGAAAATTATTTGTAAAATAAACTTCTATAAAAACTACACAAGAATTTGCCAAACTCAATGTTTTGGGTCCTTCTATAGAACCCATTATTAGGAGAAAAATATTTTATTTCCACAATGAGAGGTTAAAATATAAACAACATCTTCTTCAATGCTTGACTTTCCATATTCCCACCCCTAAAATATTTTTTTTTCATTAATTTTATTAGAGGTTTCCATGATTTACATAAAATAAACCCATCATCTTTATTTAAATTTTTAAGATTTTTTTCTATTTCAAGTACATCCCTTATTTTTCATTCTTTCCAGTAATCCACCTTAGCAATTAATTTTGTACATTAAATGAAAAAGTTGTGCTTAATATTATAAGAGTGCTTTATCAGTGCCTATATCTTGGTTTGTTCATGGAAAATGTCACCACCATTTTCCTTTAGTCAAATTTTTATTGATCTTCTTATCTCTCCTATATATTTCTTACCACATGAACACAAAATGACATAGACACCTCCATATAATTTTAGATCCTATGGGTCTTTTGGTCTATCAATGATATTTCTTAGAGTTTCAAGAGGGGTGAATACTACCTTAACATCCATTTTTTCTAAAATTTTTACAATTTTATCTATTACCCCTTGTATGTAAGGAAGATTTACCATGTGATTTTTTTTATAATCCTTATTTTATTCATTGTTATTTATTTTACTTTCTTGAGTAATAGCCTATTTTAAATAATTTTTTATTTGTTTATCCCCATATCCATTAGCTTGAAAGACCTTTTTTAAATGCTCAAATTCCTATTCCATATCATATTTATCTTTGTGATAGGAATTTAAGCATTTAAAAAATGTATTTCAAGCTAATGGATATAGGGATAAACAGATACAAAATTCTTTCAAATAGGCCATTACTCAAGAAGGAAAAATAATGAGCAATTAAGAAGATAAGGATTATCTTAAAATTCACATGATAAAAATTCCTTACATATAAGGGGTCACGGATAAAATTTAAATAAATTTATAAAAAATGGATGTTAAGGTAGTATTCAGCCCTCTTAAAAAATCTAATAAATATCCTTGATAGATAAAAAGACCCACTAGATCCAAAATTATATGGAGGTGTCTATGTCATTTTGTGTTCATTTGGTAAGCAATATATAGGAGAGACAAGAAGATCAATAAAAATATGACTAAAGGAATATGGTGGTGACATTTTTCATGAACAAACTGATAAATCAGCACTGGTAGAGCACTCTTATAATCTTAAACACCATGTTTGCATTGAAGATACAAAACTAATTGCTAAGTTGAATCACTGGAATGAACATAGAATAAGGGAAGCACTTGAAATAGAAAAGACTCCTCAAAATTTAAATAAAGATGACAAGTTTATTTTAAGTAAATCATGGAAACATATAATACAATTAATGAAAAGATAATATTTTATGAGTAGGAATTGTTGGATCAACATACCCCCACATTCTTGCTTTTACAAATGGGGACCCTTGTGAATGTTTAATAACATTTGAATGTTGAAAGCTTGTATAAAGAAGTTTTTTTTAAAAATAATTTGAAGATCATCCACTTGAAATAAATACACTTTATACATTCTTAATGATCACAATATTTTTTTGAACTAACTTTGCTAATGGTTTGTCTTTAAGGATTGAATTGCAAAAAGAATCCTAGGTTTCCTTTACAAAAAACTCTAAGGTTTGAATTTAAAAGTTGGTAGGAAAGCTTACTAAGAAATCACCCTTTAGTTTTTCTTGAAAGTGCCCTTTGGATTTTCTTGAAATATCCCCTTCAAAAAAGTTATCTCAGTCCATTTTAGTAGAAGGTACCCTTCAAAGAAATTGTTTCAAGCACTATTTCTTGTAGATATTTTGTCCAAAACAAATCAACCCTTTAGCCCCTTTGGAACCTACCCTTTAGAATAATTTGTTAAGGAATTTTATAGGAATTGGACCTTAAAGTTTTCTTAAAGTGTCCCTTTGAAAAAAGTGTCTTGGGACACTTTGGTATAAAGTGACCTTTAGGAGGATGTTTAAGAATAACCATGTAAAGTCTTCTTGAGTTCCTTGTTTTATGCCTAAACCTAGTTTTTTGCCCTTTGCAGGAACCCATAGTTGATGAGGATTATTTTGAGTTCATCATCATAGATAAGCTATCCATGCTTAATCACAATATTTTATTTGACAGTGCGAGATAGCTGAGGACTTTCATCTTAATCAAAGTTTGAGTGGCCAATCAAAAAGGATTCAAGGGATCCCATAGCCTAAAGATTTGGTCACATGGCCTGAAGAGCATATTTTAAGCTTAAAGAATAATGTGTTTTTCAACACAACATGATCACAAGGCCTATTACCTTATATGACCTTAAATTTGATAGCCTTGCACTCATCATTTGACATCTGTGAGGACATTTTTGACATTCATGAGGATGTCAAATTTAAGATACTCTATGTACCTTAGGTGACCTTAAATTTGATAGCTTTATGCCTATAATTTGATGTTTGTGAGGAAATTTTTGAAATTCATGAGGATGTCAAATTTAAGATACTCCAAGTACCTTAGATGAGCTTAAATTTCACATCCTTGCACCCATCATTTGATGTCTGCAAGGATGTTTCTCTATGTTGATGAGGACGTCAAATTTATGATAGTTTAAACTTTCAAATGTAGAAAAGGGATGTATTTATTGATCCTCAAAAGGACCCTTTCACATTTATTTTGAATGTATAAACTTATTATAATGGATTTAACCTAAGTTTTATCAAATCTAAAGACTTATTTCATGTACATTTTCATAGATCTAGTGGTTCACGCTTCATCATAAGAATCTGATGGTTTGAAATAAGCAAGGAATTTTTAATGATGATAGAGAATAAAACAAGAAATAAATAAAAAAATAATTCATGGATCAGGATCAATGGGTCATGTTCACTCATAGATCCAATCCAACAATGTGAAATAGAAGAAAGATTCAAAGACTAACGACTAGCTTCTAAAAATACTTTCACAGGAGTAATATGATTGAATTTATGAATTCACCACCTCTACCATTAAATCAATAAAAGCCCTAGCTCACCAACATAAAAACCTATTTCTTGTTCAATTGAGCCATAATTTCCTTTAGAAGAGCTAAGAAGACTTAGCAAAATTATACAATTAAAAATAATCAAACTAGTCGAGGAATTATGGTTGCATCAAGATAAAAATGGTGAGATGAAGCATAAGCTTACTTATCAATTGATAATGAAGGAATTACAAGGATACAAAAATAGATGTGGAAGCTTTGAATAATGGTTTGAATAATTGGTCTAAAATATTCTTTGTGGTCAACCTTCTCTAGCCATTGGCTCCTAGTGAATAACAAATTGTTGCAGTTCAAAGGAAGCATGAAGATCTCATGGTAATCTAGATGTCTAGACTTCACCTCATGGATACCAAACTAGAGATAATCCACTATGTTGATATCTTATCTCCTATGTTTATTGACTATAGAATAGATGGAGATTGGATAATTAGGGAGGGTACATAAAAAAGGGTTGCTTATATAGATCTAGTAGCTTTTAAAGGCTACTATAAGCTTCATAGGGATCACATAGACCTCATTATGATGAAGGAATGGACCAATAAGAATTAATTAGATAATATCTTAAGGCTATGGCTAGATAGAGGGACTCATGTAATGAGAAACCATAATGGCATAATCCTAATTATGGAGTTTAAGGAAGGGATTAGGATCATCACGACTTTGTTGATTAGAGATTTTAGAGTATAAATCATATCCTATGTCACCCACAGGTGAGTCTCCTATATCTATTTTATGATATAAGAGAATATGACTCCACCTATTGGAGAAATGATAAGTATCCACTTGGGAAGGTATTTTAATGGAATTAAAAGGAAAATAAGTCAACTCTTCACTATGATGTCTTACTTGCTAGACACCTTCATAGCTTCTACCTTCTTCCTTGCCATCAAGAATTGGTCCCCTCGTAGCAATATCACCATTGTTCACCATTAATCAAAATTCACATACAAATATGGGGGCCACATGCAATTCATTTGTGATTGCATATGTCCCACTTTGGTCGAGATAATCAATAGAAGTCTAATGCCTAGAGTTTCTCCCCTCATTAAGTAATTTCTAAATCCCATTGGTGACATATGGATCTATCCCAATTGTACAATCATTAAGATTTAAGGAATCCAAACCTATCCCTTCAGAATACTAATGCATGTCCAAATTAAGCTGGGAAAGAGTGAGATTACTCATCAAATCCTTCATGGTATAGACCATGTATGTAAGGAAAATAAGAAAGTCATCTTATATCTCTTCTTATAGCTAATTGGGAAGACAACGGTTCATAGAAGGAAGCAATTAGAGATCTTAGAAATGAATAGAGAGACATTCTACTTCCAATTGGGTGACCTCAAGACATGATATCCAAAAGGTAATATACTCTCCCATATAAAGTCTAAATAGCTACATAAGATCCCTTATGAACACTAATTAGGTTTATATGACCACTTATACACAAAGGTAACCAACTTTGAGGAAGTGTTGGCCAGATTTAAAGGGCATGGATTCAAATTGGAACATAGATTATAGAGGGAATAAAAACCATTATGATAAATGTGGAAAATGAATCCCTTACAATACCACCTCTTACCTTCCACTTCAAGTCCACCACAAGTTCCTCAGGGTCCACTTCACAATAGTAGATGCCGTAGTAATAAGTTCCCAAAAGTGATGAACCTAGTAAAAAAATATATAACATAGGTTGGGAGAAGGAACCTCTACCTCATCTCTACCTTAAAGACCCCTTTCCTCTATGGAATACATTGACATGGTTGCCTTAGAACCTTATGAAATAGTGGATGAGTTATTTAATGAACTTGAAAACAAATATGGGTCAGATAAGGAGGAAGATGATGATGAAAAGGCCATAGTCAAGGTGACACTAATTAAAGGTCTTCAATTTGAAGAGATAAGCAAAGTCAAGTATGTTTCCTTAAATTTAGTCCTAGTGACCAAAATAAAAAGGGAGACAAATATGGCTTTGGTGCCTATAAACTCCAAGAATCCCAAGCGGATTCACCCAAAAAGTGAGGTGAACTTATTTAGTGATGAATTTACCATACATGGACCTATCATCCCCGACTAGTTCATCTATGGAAAGTTCCAAAAAATACCCTCTCAGATGCATCCATGGGATTTGACCAGCACTACCAGTGTTGAAGTAAATAATGAAGTTTAGCCTTGGATCTTAGAGCTCATGAAAGAATAAGAAAAGAGGAGAATGATCGAGGCTGATAAGGAAAGTAGAAAGAGAATAAAAGGATTAAGGTAATCAAGAGGGGTTAGTTTTGAAACACTAAAGGTTTCAAATATTTCAAAAGTAGAGTGCAAGGTGTAATTTAACCTTGATACAGTTGCACTTGATAAGGTTACCACAAAGAAGATATCCATTAAAAATAAAGAGGTCACTCTCTACAGAGTGTAACCATTTGTAGGAGTCACTCTAATCTAGGGTTAGGTAGTAGGGGATCACCCCATCCATCAAGAAGACATTGAAATTATGGTACAAGCCCAGTCAACAATGGCTATGGTTGGAATTTAGGGAATGAAGCAAAGGATCCTGAACTTTGAGAAGGAAAATAAAGACTTGGAGGCATAAGTCTCACTATAAATTGCAAAAGAACTATTGAAAATGTTAAATAAGTACCTCTTATATTCATTTTAATGGTTAAATTACATCAAATATGGGCTAAATACCTTATAAATTCAAGCCAAGAGGGCACAAACATTGATGTAGCAGTGGCAAGAAACCAAAAACTAAGTCACAAAGTTGATCAAAGTACACATCACCAAATAGCCTTTAGATTTCAAAATCATTAAAGAAAGGTAATTAGATGTCATTCAAGGGATCCTGGTGGATCAGATACAAGAATTAATTTCATGGTACAAAAAGACCAATGACTTCATGGAGGAAGATAAGGACATGGTGTGAAAAATTGAGAAGTTGCTAGGATCCTTATTGATAACCCCTTCTCAACCTACTACCATTAGCATAATGCATGACATGAAGTTTCAATATATATTCAAAGCCTTCATCTAATAAATAAAGGATGAAAACAAAATCCAATCCACTAAGGATAATTTAAAAGTCCTTAATGCCATCCTCAGAATAGGGAAGTAGATTACAGAGGTAAGGTGCTTGTAAGAGGTCACCATCAGAAGTGACAAAGAATATGATGCATTGGTTGAACAATAAGAAGAGATTATAATGAATCTTGTAGTGTATTTTGAGATAATTAAATAATAATACACCAAGGTGAAATACTTTCTTTATCCTAAGTGATTAAGGGAGCCCACCAACCCAATGACAAAGTCAATGCTATTCTTTTGTAAACTATATATGCTAGTTTGTTATCATATATTAATCTTTTGATCTAGTAGGCATCTAAATGCCATATGTACTATAGAATTATTTTTAAAAGGACTATTTTAATTACATCTCATAATGTTTTGAAATAAATAATATCAGTGTACTACCTATGTCCTCTATAAATAGGCAAGTGTTACCATTTTTAAAGGAAGGATTTTGAGCAATTTATACTACAACAATTAATACAATTTGAATTATTAAAAGATTATTGGGGTTATGTTATATTGTTTTTTATTTCTCTTAATTGTAGTTGGATGTATTAGATTTTAATAGTTTTTGGATAGATGAATTATATTTCATGTTCATGAGGTTTCTAGTTTGTGATTTTCTAGACTAGTTGAAGGATTCTAAGTTTACTTCATTTTATTTTCTATGTATTTGAATGTTCTTATGAAATTTAGATTATCATAGAAAAATAATTAATTAATATTGAATTTACTCATGACTCTTATATTTCTATTTTAATCTTGTCTAATTTTTCATGAAGCTTGGGCTTATGCTATGTTCCATCACTGATTGGTTAAATATATGCTCAAATTGAATAAGAATCTATCATTATGTTTGGGATTAATAATTGCAATCATGTTTATTCTCTACCTTACCCTACCTTTTGTTTATATTTTAAAAATTCTCACTTTAGGTTAAGATCATTGTAAATATTCACTTTGATTATCCTATAGCTAGAAGTCTTGATTAAGAAGACTATAAAACTACAAAGTATTTAGACCCTGGTGATTCCCAACCACCACATCAAACAAATTTTGTGGGCAGCTCTCATAATTTTTTGAATATTCTACCATAGACATATTATGTGTCACAAAATTTAACTCATGCCTTGCATTCTTGTAATCCTAAAATGAGAAGTGTTCATCAACACTAGGGAGCACTCTATGGAGCAATTGGAGGCATCAATAAGAATATTTAAAGTCAAGCATTGAAGAATATATTGTTTATATTATAACCTCTCATTGTGGAAATATAATATTTTTCTCCTTATGATGGATTCCGTAGAAGGACCTAAAATGTTGAGTTTAAACAATTCTTGTGTAGTGTTTCTAGAAGTTTTTATTTCCAAATTATTTGACTTTTTAGAAATAGTAATAAATAGGCATAAATTTAGACTTCTCTAAAAGGTTACTATCACAAATGATCTGAGTTTTGAAAACTAAGTTTTATATAGTTCTAATTATTGCTGATGGTATTGTAGAATTTGTTTTCTCTCTAGACAATAGTGTCCCATATGGATAATAGTTTCATGTTATTATAGAGTCCTCAAAGTGGCGGTAGTGTTCCCTTTACAAGATTGTTCCTATTTTTTAGGAGTACCTACTCCTATGTTTTTAGGTCATGTTCCTACACACATGAAACTTAGAACTCTATGTTGTGCTTGGAAAACCTATTTTAGTGTGTCAAAACTAATATTCCATAAAATTATGGCATAAACAATAATTATGTGTTCACTAGTAGGATAGGCTAGACATCCTCAACACCCTACTATGAAGATATTTGCCTACATACCAATACTCTGAAGAAGTATCAAGCCTGATGTGGTTATCCTACCTAGTGATTGATGAAAGTACCAGTATTGATGTTTTTAGAGTTTGTTTTTATGTCTTTGTAATTACTTCACCCATTCAAAGACACGTGGTAATATATTTATTATCATCTTGGTATCGAACCCTATATTTTTTACTTTACATCTTTGACTATATCTTATCATGGTTATGACACTTGGAAGTATGTTTTGGACTTAGTTTCCAAGAGTATGAAACTCTTTACTATGTATTTTGTAAACTATGGGTTAGCAATATTATAACATGTTAAATATCTCACTCCAGTGGAGGGTCATTGAATTTTGATTGTGTACCTTGTTATGTCAAATTTTTGGTTACCAAGATGGTACCATGTCAATGGATATCACTTTAATAAGATCTTACCTATATAATATGTTGTGGTAGGTCATGAGTTTCTAATATGATGACATGTGGATGGTTTTCACTACTTTGGATGGTCTTCAAATTTTACCTATGTACTTTTAGTCCTGCATGCTATGGGTCAATAAGATTGTGACACATGAAAAAATATCAATCATCTGAAGGTTCTAAAAACTTTGAAAAATATGTAAGGACTTGTCTATCATGGATAAGAATGAACGTGCCATGTGGATAGTTTACATTTCTCTAGATAAGTACAAAGAATTAGATAATATATAGTTATTGAAGGATCTATTTGTGAATTCAATGAATACAAGTGTCATGATCTATTTCTATCAAGTTCCTTGATGATTCTATAGACATTAATTATACTTTCATACTAAAAATATACATTATTGTGATGTGTGGCTTAATCTTGCTTGCTTAGGAAAATATTGGACTTAAATTTTTGAATAGTGTGAGAAAGGAATTTGGATGAAGATAGATGTCAAGATCACATTATGTCAGGTGTACCCTACACACTTAAGCATAAAAAAAAACTTGTGACTACACATTATATTAGTAAATTATTTGAATAAATCATAATTATATCCTAATCTAGCCCACTATTGATAAGAATGCATAAAATATTTATAGAGTATTTTGACTAAAAACACATTTAAAACTTTCAATGGTAAAATTTTAAAAATTTAAAATCTGAGGTATAAGTTATGAGTACAAAACATATTACATCCCTAATTCAACATGATACAAAATACATAGATCTACTTTAATAATCTTAACATTAGTTAATTCTTTCTTATAACTATTAGAATAAAATTGAATAGGTATTGAGAAATAAAAACCATTTTCATGTGGGCTAGACCTCAATATGCAATACACAACCTATCATGATGAATGTTTTAAATGAAAATTTAGTCTCCACCTAAAATTTTTGAAGGTAGATTGTTTTGGTCACAACAAATGGTGACTCAGTGGGGGAAATACTCATTAGTATTTTACAACCCAAATTTTTCGTTTGATAATATAAAACTTCAAAATTTACCATAAAAAATTAAATTAACCATAAAATTGAAAGAGACTCCAATGTAATCATGTAACATACTAACTCTTCTAAATCTCCATATTGTGTGTGTTTTTTTTAATATTCATTCCTCCTTGTTATGATAATTTTATCAAAGAGTTAGGTAGATTTGAAGATTGTATTGATCTTATTTTCCCAAATTGTTATATTTTAAGTACTAAGATACAAAATATTGGGCATTGGTCTACTACTAGCCATGCATACATAGCCCTGATAGAGATACCTCTAATTCTAATCTAATCATTACTCTACTATCATCTAGACATCAATGGATCCAATAGAGATTACTTGAATCACCCTTTTTTCATGATATTTTTTATTTTATTTATTTGGAAACTTTCATCAAATAAATGTCAAGAACCATCTTTGGATGTGTTTATAGGAATGGAATTTATCTTAAATCAAATATTTTATTTAGTATTTTACCTTAATCAATATGTATTATATGTCAAACAAGTATTAAATATGTAAACATGCAATTAATATTTCAAAATGATAAGTCTTATAAAATTTGCATGAGAACATCAAAGTAACTTTCAATAGTCTGATAGACTTATTCAACCCAAATAAAAATTTATGCTTAAGTATGATACATACCTTGATCCAATAACTCCAAATACACTAAGAATATTGTACACATATACCATTTGAATGTAATTTTAACCCCACTTTTAGGATAATCTTGCTGAAATCATAAAAGCATTAGATGTTATAAATCTAGACAAACTAGTTTGTGAATGTAAAAAAACTACTCTAGAAACCAAAAACTACTGGAAATAGTAAATCTATCATATGAAAGTGAGAAACTAATATAGAAATAAATGAATATAATCTAATAAAACTAAAAATATAATCTATTCATATCACTAAGGTATAAATCATAGTCATCGTGGAATTCCTGTAGTTAGAGAAATCAAGAAATATTGTTTCAAAAAATGCCCATTAACTAGAAAATTAATCTCTTTACCTTTGAGATCCTTCAAGTGAAAGGAAACTATAATCGCATAAATATGATAGGGTATAATCCTAAAGGGAATGAATTTAACATGATGACCATTTTTCATGTGTTTTATCCCATAGAAGAACTATATCTACAGTTTATGAAACCTTGATTTTAAACCTTTTGTCAAATTATCTCTTAAAAATATCCTATTGTTTACTAAAACTTTGAAAAGCTTCAGTTTGTGTGTCCTCATTATAGACAATATCTAGTAAATTTGACTAAACTCTTTCATCTTCTTCTATATACTCTTGCATAAATTGATATGTTAGTAGTTTAAGAATAATGGGAAACATGTTAGTGTAGGTATTTATTTTTCCTTTTTCTATTTTTCCTACACATGTGAGATTAGCTTGCTTAGGTGTGCACGTCATATAGAGTTACATTGAGTGTCCATTTTAGGTAGTGAGAGTTACTTTTTTGAGTAGTTAACCATTAAATAACTATTTTGGGTTTGGGGGTTTCCACTATTCTAGGGGGATTACACATTTACTCACCTATTTGTACATCTAGCATTAGTGATCTATTCATGGAGGAATTTACATTATTTTTCCACTCTTTGATTTCTTGCTTCAATAATTATATGTGGTCAATTTATAGTCACCAATCTTGGATATCTTTGTTCATAGATGATTCTCTAATGGTACCATATCATAGGTGATGGTAACAATCACCATTTTTTATTTTGCTGTAGAATAGTTTGAAGTCTTGAGTTTATTGTAAAAAAAAAATCCTCTACATCCATTTTAGGAAGTTTTCTCTACTCAAATTTAACATCTATTTGTATTGGCATTTGTATTGGCTATATAATATTGTTACAATTTCAGAACTACCACACATAGATGATTATCTATTAAAGTAACTACATTGATTTCACATTCACTAAAAATGTCATCCATTTAATCTCAAAATATTATTAATTCTACATTTCCTCCATGTCAATCTCTATGATTATATGCATTCAAATATCTCTTTTTTGAGGCTCAAATTAGTGTTCCTCTCTCTCATGGTTGGTTATAGTACCTTAGACTACCATGCCAATAATTAAACCTATTGGAAGAAAAATGTTGGAGCAAACATAAATATATTGAATTGATTTAGGGATTATTAGACAAAAACATCGACCAGAAGTCATTATCCCATAGATGTCAAGCTAGTATTTATCCTCCTTAGGAGATTATTATGTTCCTACCCAAGGCTTTTTCAGGGCTTGTTAATCAACATCTGAATCATTTTGGCATCCCACATCATGCATGTTATCCTACCTATGTTTTTAGAGTGATTGAGATATTTCAAAACCACTTATGTTATGTACCCACCTACATTACATTTATATGTGGATGAATTCTTGGCTCTTCTAGAATGGACTCACGAACCTACATGTTTCTTGTATACAACCTTTACATGGTTTTATTCATCTTTTTTGGGTGTTTTAGTTTTGTGGTAGCATTCCAAATACTTAAATATCACTTCCAATGGTCTCCTTTAGAATTCTTTCTCCTTCTTAAATGTTTTAACTCTTGCATTGGAATTTGAGCTCATATATTAGTGTTCGAACCTATGATGGCACTTCTATAGATCTTCAATGAGATTCCTCTCTCCATGGAAATGGTGTTACACTAGCAAATCACTATGCCATTTTTGATTAAATTTTCATCTAGTTCTTTGATCTTTCACAGTAGCACCCAATCTCTTTTTTGTAGACTTGAGTATGTGAAAAGTGGTGGCATAGTATGAGACTTCTCTTCTCCTTTGCCAAGTCAAAATATTAAAACCTAAATATACCCTACTTCCATTTTCTAGATATTTTTTATTATTGATTTTAAAATAGATTTATTTTTTTAATTATACTCCCACAAATAAGCCTTTTTCAGTAAAGTGCATGTAAGGATGTATGGGTAGGTTGTTTTCTTGAATTTAGATACCTTGAGGAGGTCTGTGGTTCTGTTACAATTCCAATGAGTGGCTAAAAGGCTATGTTAAATCCCTCTCTACTTGTGCATTTAAAATTCTAGTGAAAAATCATTAAATAGGCCATTAATGATGGGAAATGTAATTTGCTATAACTTTTTATGGGAAACTCAGATTTTATTGATTTTTTTCAAAAGTGCATGTTTTTCATCCTTTTTTCATTTGTTTTTTAAAATGATCTGAATTAATAAAGTGCCATTTTTGGGGGGGTTACCTATGCTATCAACCCTATTACTTTATGAATTGTATCTCATGCACTTATTTCTCATACGTAGGTGTATTTTTAGCTATGCCTAGCATCCCTATTCTGAACATGCATTATTTATGTTGATTCTTGAATTGGTTTTTCACATGAATGCATTCTAAGATGTGTTTGATATACCACTCTTGAGTATGTAGAATTATAGCATATTTGCAGAGTTTGTTGTGTCATTTTACACTTCTTTGATGTCTTCTCTTAGTCATGACAACTCCATTTGAGATATTCTAGATGAGGAGAGTTTATATTACACCAGTGATTCTTATTTAGAATAACAACTATTCTTCTTCACATGCATATATAAAACACTTATACACATACAAGAATAATATTCCAATTCTATATGGATATATTATTCCTCCTACTGGTCTTATTTAGTTTGATAAGTGGGTTAACACTTTGACAAGGTTTTCGGTACCCTAATGTTACATGTTTCCATGCATATTAATTTCCATTTTGAGTATACAGAGTGTCCCTGCACTATTTAGAACATCCTATAGTCACATTTTAAGATCCCAATAAGATTTATATCACACCTCCTGCTCCACTTCCTATTATTTATTTAAATAGTATTGTACCATATCCTCTTACTTCTATTTCCTATGATGACACATCTATTGCTAATAGTGTTCTTCATTCTATATATCCACCACTATAGGACAAGATTCTATAGGACATTAGCTATCCCATTAAACATTATACTTTTATTCCTATGCATGATGTTGTTCATTACGAGCCATCACAGATTGGTATTATGAAGGACTCTACTATTTATAGTGAGACTAAACCTTATGATAGCATTAAATAATCTTCCTTTCTTATGGATATTCAGACTATGGATTTGAATGATTCATCTATAGTCTCTTCTCTAGATTTTATATTTGTTGATATGTGGTTTTCACTTTCCATAGACATTCCTTTAATGAATGTTCCATGTCATTCTTTGTCATCAGACTCACCTTTCCCTAATGACACTTCTAAGCTTGAGCACATTTATAAGAGTAAGGAATATTTTTATGACACATAAAACTATAGTAGTGATGTAGACAAACCTCCACCATCTCTTTGTCACCTTCTAGATATTAAGGATTAATTTCCTAGTCCACCTACCTTTGGTCTACTTTAGACATCACAAGGTGTAGTTATATTGATCCTAGACTCATCAAACATTAGGAATTCCTTTCTACATCTATAGGGCACTTCACAATCCTTCATATACTTTTGCCATACTTTTACTCTGGACCAAAGTTAGATTTATTTTTATTACTTCCTTCATCTTCCCTTGTGGAATGGGTATAATTCTAGTACACACCTCATGTTTTTCCTTTGGAAAAATGAAGAAACATTTCTTGATGTAGATATAACTTCTATAGTCCTTAGGTATCGGATCTTGTTATTAACATTGGTCATATTTTGAGTTATACTTAAAGTGTAGACTACTTCAAGATCATCTTTAAGGGGGCACTTCTATCTCTCTTTTCTTATTTTCTCTCTTTTGGCAAGGAGTTTTTTCCTACAATTTTTCTCCTTTTATCTACTTTATGGGAGTTAATTTGTGCATGGGTACCTCATTAGGTCTTGTTGTCAAGACCCATTTCTTCTACCCACCCAAGTTGAGCTTATTGGGGGTATTAGTGTAGGTATTTATTTTTCTTTTATTATGTTTTTATTAAAATTATGAGATTAGTTTGCTTAGGTGTCCATGTCATAGGGATTTAAATTGACTATCTATTTTAGGTAGTGGAAGTTACTCTTTTTATTGGTTGACTATTGGCTAGCTATTTTAGGTTTAGGGGTTTCCACTATTCTAGGGGGAGTTACACATTTACTCACCTAATTTTACATCTAGAATTAGTGGCTATTCATGGAGGAATTTGCATTATTTTTATTCTCTCTTGAATTTATTACTTCATTAATTATGTGTGGTCAATCTACAGTAAATAGTCATGGACATCCTCATTCATGGATGATTATCACAAAACATATGTTGTTACCCATAAACTAGCATAGAAGGAGAATCCTTGAGTGATTATGTATGCCTTGTTTTATCTATCTATCTATAGTGCATAATTTAATTGTTTATGTAATTACCATGGTTAGTCTTGTGTTGATTTCTTTATGGCATCCATCAAGTTATAATTAATGGACTCGTCAACTATATTGCCTTATGGATGATGATTTGAGGAAAACTAGATGGTAATATGATTACTATAAGCCCATTCAATAAAGTATGTAGATTAAAAGGATAGACCATTTTCACACACTAAAGAATATGGTTTCAAAAATCTAATTAATATATTTTCTTCAATGAAGTCAATCACATCTTGAACTTTATAATTTTTTTAGCTATAGTCTTAGTCTATCTAGTACAATAATATATGGTTGTCAATATAAATGTTTTTCATGTGAGGAGTTGGAATTGATCACTCCCATAAAGTATAAACCCCATTCTACAAAAGGGCATCCTTCAATTAGAGGATAAAAAATAATTTTTCTATGTACTTATCTTTTTCTAAGTATTTAGCACTGATGGCATCATATGACATGATTATGAGCATCCTTGAAGTCAATAATCCATTAGTGTAGTATACATAATTTTTTTTGAGTGATATACTATCTATAATGATGCTTATTACCAAGAGCTTATCCTGGATATTTGTATCTTCTTAATTTGACAGATACATGAAATAAATGTTCGTATAATTATTCATGTACAAACTCCCTTTTTATTCATGTGATTATTTGATTTGAACTTAAGTGCTCATGTTTTCTCTCTATTCAACTTAGGAGGGCATATGACTATGATAAGGTAGTGAATGATATAGGTATACTATTTTTCTCTAATTACTTAAGCCTCAATGATTTATTCAATAGAGATGTGTGAATTACTTCAATAATTAGTTGAATAAGACCATGTATTTTGACTATCTTAGTGAGTCTAATTTACATATCGAACCATACAATTTTTCCACCTATTTTCATATTTTCTCACCTAATTCATTATGTCTAAGATTTAATTTGATAACTAGGTCTAGGATAATGGCATAGGTCCTATTGCGTAGGATATAGTGATGTAACCTATTCATTCCTTTTATCATAACATAAATATACATTTGAATAATAGAATGTATCAATTCTTCATCTTTTAAATTAATAACCATGAAGGAAATTATATGTTTGTTATCATCTACCTTTTTATTTAATTAATGTTTCTATATAGTGTGTATTTAAATAAATGATAAAAAATAAACATTAGTAAAATTAGGGTTAATCATAACTACAACTTGACTAATGGTAGTTTTAATATATTTAAATTAATTCTTGGTTTTAGCTTTCAATTCTATGTTGGAATCTTACTTTAGCATGACATTGTGTGGCTTCATAATCTCCACACACACACACACACACACACACACACACACACACACATGAATTCCCATAAAAATTATATCTTACCAAAGAAAGACTTCATTTATTTTATACTACTATGGGGTGTTATCTTTTAAATCGCTTGAATTCATTCTAAATAAATGGAAATCCCATCATTGGTGATGATGTGGCCTAGAAATTTTCCCTATGTAGCTCCAAATATAGTCTTCTTTACATTTAGTGACACTCCATATCTTCCATACCTATCAAATACATATTATGAGTCACATGGTCAGATTTGTTATCCAAAAACACAGTAATATTATCAACATAAATGATGATGGATTTTCCAATGAGTCCTTAAAATACAAATTCCATGGCAGACTTAGAATTACTCATGTATTAATAGGTTGAAAGGCATCCTTTTATATGTAAATTTTTTCCACTTGGTGTTGAAAGCATTTTTCATTCTATCCACTGCTTCCACTAATACTTTATTGTAGCTTATTGAATTATCCAAAAAGGACATCATTTCAATCCCACTAACCATCTGAATCACTTCATCTAAGGATGGAAAAGGATTTAACCATTCTTCTTTATGATATGTACTAAGTTGGAAACCCATGTCAAAATAATTCTTCAATGATACCATTCCCATAGGTACTTGATTCTCTTTGAGATATAAGGTACCATCATCTCCTAGGTATTATATGTTCATATGCTTAAAATTCCTTTCATATATTATTTGAGATTAAAATGATCCAAAATTATTCATAAACTATATAATCTATTGATCATCTTTAAAAACCTAAAATTTATCCACATTATATGGGAATCATGGGCAAGAAACCAAATCCACATAAAATTTCTACATTTTAGATTCCTAGAATGGTGTTTAATTAGAATTAGAAGTAGCCAACAATCTGTTGTCTAATTTTCTTTCTTTAGAATAGCCTTATTAATTAATTCATCAAATGACTCAATAAAATCATAAGACACGTGTTTATAATTTTTAAGTTATGAAATTTTCAACTCATATTTGATTTTCATTTTATTGACAACTAGATTTGTATCACCAAATATTAGTAGATTCTTAACATTGTGTTTTAGTGAAAATTGTAAGCCCAAAATCAAAAATTTAAACTCCTCACAATTAATTGTGCAAGGGAATTGAAGCCTATATGTAATGAGATATTGTTTACCATATTTCACAATAAAATTTATTCCAACACCATACCCTTGATTATATATGGATCTATTAAAAATAATGGTTCACAATTTTAAGGACTTTCAAAATCTCATTTATGGCATTCACATTTTGTATTAAATCCATAAACACTTGTATGTGAGGATGCAAAGTTAAACATATAATTTTTTTCATTAAATTGGTAATAAAGTATTTCACATTATATTATTGTTTAGATGTAATTTTTTTGGCTAATCCTTTCCAAGGCAACCACACATGTGTGATAAATTCATCACCATGTATCCATTTAATGTTTTTAACCAATCAAAACTCAACGGTAAGGCATAAGCCTTAGGAATGTCAATGATTAGAATATATATATTTATAGACATGTGGATTTATATCTATATGCATGTGAACATTTATTAACTCCATAACAACTATGACTAAATATTTATTTATATGTAAGACTACACTCTTGGACTTGTCTAGATTCTTCCCTAATTTGTTACAAATAGTTGCAGGCAAGACATTGGCTTAGGCACTTGAGTATGAAAAAAAAATATGCATATTATTTAAAAATATTTTTTTGTCAACAAAAAATGTGCTACCTCATGTTTATCTAAATGAAAAAACACATTAGTATGTGTATCATTGGATTTATTAGTAGATCGCTTGCAATTCAACATTTTAATAACAATTATTTTTCTCAATAATCTGAGCTAGCTCATGAACAGTAATATTTGAATTGTTTCCTTCATATCCTCAAGTATATTGTATCAAGTTTTGTTATGTGAATCAACATGTTGCTGATAGTTTACATTTAGATGGGGTAGATTATTATTAGGTTTTTGATCTAGAAGAATAATTGCACCATTGTTTGAAGGTGTATAAGTCACAAGAGGTTGTTGAAATTTTCTTATTAGGTTTTAATTATTTATTTAGAATTAATATAAATTATATATCTCATATGTATTCTCTTCTATATCATTATAATACTCATCTTGGAGTGAGAATTCATATGCCTCAAACATCATTATAGTATTGTAAGGATTTGAACTAATGGAGGAATATGGATCTGACTAATTTGTAAAGACATCATACTTGCTCATTTCCTTTTGAATATATTTAAAAATAGTATAGAGCTCTATATAATCCAACTCTCTAATTTTATGTTTCATTTTGAACTCCATATTAATAAAGCAACATTGTTTCCAAGATATTTATTTTAGAAATCTTATTAATTGGCTATATTTAGTGTTATTTTTAGATCTATGGAAAATCCTATTGTACCTATAGAATGTGAAATTATTTTTGGAATATTATACCATGGTGTTTATCAAACACTTATGCATGCTTAGGAATTAATTAATTATCTTTCATACCATTAATTTTATGGCATTTAGTTTTGATTATATATAAATAAAAGTAATAGTTTGTGTGGTAACAATATTAACTAGTATCAGGGCTTGGATCTAGTATTATTCATCAGATGATGACACATGATTATTTATAAACATAGGTTTTTATTTGGTGGGTAATGGTCCAAATTTCAATGTGTATATTACTTGTTATGATTATGATCCACAACACTATTATTAACATTTAGAATATTATTGAATGCTGACAAGTTAATATTAGTATTGGGTATGGATAAATATTTTAATGAGGGACTAGGATATATATAAATATTGATTAATTAAATATAATATTATACTAGTGAGTTAATATTAAGTGATCTATATAATAATACATTCATCATAGATTCTAAGTCACTCTTGTATATCTCAAAGTCTAACATATCATTGGGCATGTAGTTAACATTTAATCAGTCATACATCTTATGAAATATTGAATTAAAGGTTCTTATTGGCTCATTAGGTTCTCTTATCATTATGTAAAAATTGTAACATATGATACATGGGCTACTGACTTGTACCAATTGTGCCAAAAAGGTATTTTGACACTATTCCATAGAAGTAACTAAATCCTCTAGGATATTGAGAAATAAGTCAAAAGAAGAATCCTATAATATGAAATTAAAAAGTATGAATTCCACATATTCATAGACTACACTTAATATCCATAAGTTATTGTTCAAAGACATTGCATGTTCTTTTGTAGTCCTACCTATTAAGGGAGAACATTAAGGAGGATAATTTTCTAGGTTTATAGGTAAATTATGGACAACTCCAAGTAAAACAATAGAGGAACTGACTAACTAAGCTAGATCCATTGTATTTTGAGAAATCCAACCTTTTATAATTTTATATTAATTTTTATTTTAAGGGCCCCTCAAGGTTACATTTTATGACCTATTGTGATAGATCTTATAACATTAATTAATAGTAATTATAGATCCAAAAGAATAAATTACTATTTATGTGGGTTTTATACACATCAAATAATTATAAAGAGTACCCTCTAACATTTTAGGATCATTTAGTAAACTTTAATCCAATGCACGAGTTATAAGGTATTTGGTTTTGTAAATAACCTAAAAATGGAGTAATGGTGAGCAATGGGTTATTTACCTCATATGGTTTTGATGTATGGAGACTAAAATAAACTATAATTAAAATCTATATGGTTGGGTGGATTATATCATAAGCTGGAGTGGATTAAAAATTATAAAAAGAGGAAAAGGTAGGGCAAAACATACGGTTTATGAACCAAATATAGATAAAACCCTTCCAAACTAAACCCTTTATTATGAGTTAGATGATTGGGAACTAATTCATTTTTTAGGTTTCTATCAACACACAAAACACACAAACATAGTTAGGAGTATAAGGAAATAAATACATCAAACTTCAATTTTCATAACCAAAGGTTGTTACCAATGTGTTATTTTAAGTTACACATCTTTTAAGGGAGATTATTATTAATAAACAAAAGAATTGAAACTAGCTACAACACAATCTCAATATATATATTAAAAACACTTATATATAAACTAAAGACTATAATACTAGTATGATGTAACTTCTTCAATTTATCACAAGGTTTAGAGAAGAAATAGACAAAAAAAACTTTTATAATAATTTGTAGATTTTATTATTTTTCTCAATTTAATTATTTTTCTCATTTTTTAGCTTTGGATGTGGATTCCTCATCCTCATATAAAATTATAAAATTGTATCTTCTATTTTAGGAATTGAGTGTCAAATCCCATGCATACATATAAATATTATCCTATTAAATATAATGTGTGTGTATATATGTATGTATGTATTATGCATGCATGCATGCATGGATGTATGCATCTATATACATATTTATATATGTATATAGTTGTTGATGTGGCATCACTCGATGATGGATCCTGTATGCTCATAATATTGGTAACTATTACCATAGTTATAAATATTTATAATTAAATAATTCACTAGAGTAGATAAAGGCATTGGTGGAATTTTAATTGAAAGTGTCACAAAAGTATACACATTATATTCTTTCACTACATTATAGATCAAAAACCAAGGCTATGTTTTTGGAGATGGTTTAGATATATAAGGTGTACATGTTGAAGCATGATTCAGTTTGAATGTTTTCAATTTATTGTACACATAATTAATTTCCTCAAAATCAATCCTAGATGTCTCATAGTCAATTATAGATATTTTAAAAAAATATGGGAACATGGTCATCAATTTATCTAGAATAATCATCGAATAATTTAACAATCATGAAGGGTCCATCATCAACCAATGCCACATCAACACCTTGATTGTGTGTACACACACACACACACACACACACACACACACACACACACACACACACACACACACACACACACACACACACACACACACACACACACACACACACACACACACACACACACACACACACACACACACGCACACACACACACACACACACACACACACACACACACAGGTGTGTGTGTGTGTGTGTGTGTGTGTGTGTGTGTGTGTGTGTGTGTGTGTGTGTGTGTGTGTGTGTGTGTGTGTGTGTGTGTGTGTGTGTGTGTGTGTGTGTGTGTGTGTGTGTGTGTGTTTGTGTGTGTGTGTAATCAAGGTTTTTATGTGTCATTTATAGATGATGGATACTTCACTATTATAATATCGATAACTATAGATATAATTATAATTGGAATTTTAATTTAATCTTTAATTAGAGTAGACAAAAGCATTGGTGAAACTGTAATCACAAGTGTCATGAAAGTGGGACCATTAGATTTTTAAAATATATTTTATCCCATAAAATAAATGTATTTTTTTAGATATGGTTGAAATTCATAATATGTACCTATCTAAGCCTGATTTTGTTTAAATTCTTCCAATTACTTTTACACAAAATTACTTACTTCATTTCTCTCATAGTCAACGATAGATATTTTTTTTAAATATAGAAACATGGCCATAAATTTATCATGAATAATAATTGAATCCTTTAATTACACATTCAATGTTTCTAAGTTCATGACCTTATCTTTGACAAATGTTATCAACTAGGTACTTTTATAATTAGTTTTATAGATAGTTCCCTCAACTTCTACTTGGAAACAGTCAACAACCACTTAGAGTAAAATATCAAAAATGTGCCTTGTGACTAATATCCCTAAAGGTATATACATAAATAAAATCCTCATATCCTTCAAAATTGAAACTAAAAATTACTCATGAATTATGAATTGTTTTACCAAGGCATGTATTTTATTATTTCATTTTAATGAATTATCTTGTTTAGTTATCACATGGTTTTAGGCTAAAGTAACATCAAGAGATGATATAAAAAAATAAATGTTCATAGACTTAATTTTTTATATCCTAGCCAAATAAATTGAGCTTTGAATTCACATATGTCATTATTCTATAATCTTGAGTCACACTTTTCCATTATGGATGGGACTCAGTTCTTGCTTGTCTGATTGAACTAATCATATTATGTAGTGTTCTAGTTACTCCTTGTACATTCTCTATAATACATTGGGGATATTGTATAAAATTTATCTCTTTTAAACTTTAATTTAATTTTTCATAATTATTAAACATATTATTAAGTGCTCCATCACTTTCATCAACAAAACTATAGGATTTTATTCATATTCATTTGAGTCTATAGGGTTAACATACCTCTTATTTGTTAAAGAGAATATGTCTTCTCTTTGTTCTAACTAAACATGTTCACCCTCTATAAACACATTACTCCTCTTAACCTTGATTAATGTTTTAGTTTGTGTATCAAAATTAAACCCCACCATTTCTTCTTATTGGTTATTAAAATTGGTCTTTATGCATGTTCTTCTTGCAATCCTTAAATTTATTGAGGAATGTTAACTTTACCTTATTCTTATGTATGTTCTATATATGTAGATGTGGAAAGAGGGGATTGACCTAGTGGGTTTTTTTTTTTATGTTGAAGTATGTAAAATATTAGTATAAAGTGTATACAACTCAATAAAATAAGGAATCAAATTCCTCTATGTAGTCACCTTCTTTTATGGATGTGTCTCAATTATATACTTGGTATTTTATGGCATCTTTCATATTGAGATGATGGAAGAATATTTTTGGATAGTCAGATAAATAGGCACACCTAAATATATAAACGGGATAATAGGTTTATTTTATTAATCCAAAATGTAAGTTCACACTAAATCTTCAAAAGGCACCTAATTATTTAATCTAAGAGGCTATGTCCTAGCTTCAGTAATATATTTATAAGTTAAAGGGATCTAAAATAATATCACGTGAGTATTAAAATACTTGGTGTCTAAACCTGAAATCTAGATTAAGTTATCTAGCATTAAATTAGTAGAGATATCTAATGGCAAAAGGGTGATAGATTATCTCTATAGTAGGCTAATTAATTGAAAACTCAGATAAACAATATTCTAAATTTAAATAATAAGATATTTTACAAATAATAAGTATAACCAATGATTGATATTTTAATAAATGGAAAAAAAGATTATTTATTTAATTTACTATGTGCATTTAGATCTAATATATAATAGGTTGAAATAGACTAGATCTAGATTCTATATCAATAATTAGATTCTATTAATTGGACCCTTGTAGCCTTGGACACATACATCGACCTCAGACAATTGCATTGATGCCTCTATCTAACATAGACAAAGGTGTTCTATACAAAATAGCCATTAGATATGGATATGAACACCTAAGATATTATGGGTTCTATGTCACCTTTACTCTTGTGTACTCAGATCTAGATCATAGGTTATTGCTACTTGATAAATAATAGAACCCTAGTTATTTATATTTATAACTATGGGGAAAATGAGTTAATTAGCTCACAACGTTGAGATAAATCTAAATAACCCTCTATTAGTGGGTCTTGATTATATAGAAACTAAATGGAAGAGGGAATTAGATTCATGTAGTTCTCCCCTAATGTGTTATATTGTGTGACTAGAAGGGTGTACTATGTGTAAATTAAGTACACAAGTGTCATAGATTATAACTTTATAAATGACTCATTGAATACTCCTTTGGTACTTTAAACCTATATATGTGTTTTCTCTATGATGAATATGTAAATATGATAAAATAGAGAAGAATTGATCACTTGAATTATAGATTAAATGATTTTGGTAGTTTTTCTTGTGTAAGTTAGTAAGTTGATAGGTAAGGAATGAATGAGGATTGATCATACATATATACCAATAACTTTTAGAGAATATATTAAATAAAATAAATTTGGCCAACCATATGTATATGTTTCATTTATAAATTAGATGAGTTTACAACATTAAACACTTTCATCAATGTAGGTGTCTGACTAAGATGCAAGTGTCTGGGTAGTTGGAAGACATGTACAGGCCTAAAATTTACAAAGATATAAGATAATCAAGTTTATAGAATTTTGAACATTATATAGGGTCTGAGTCAATATAATAACATTGGTCATACCAATATATAACCAATAATCATAGAGAGATAGTTTTGTATGAGCTTTTTGATAGCGGGAAGTTCTATAAGATTGAGGTGCTATATAATTTAGAAATGGTGTTTATAGTAGATTTGTTGATAGTAAGAAAATAAAAATTCACTGGGCCCTAGCATATGGTTTGAAAAAAATGGCACTATTAATGCATGAGGCCTCTTACATGGACTCAAATATTCAAAAATAAAATAATGAAAAGAATGGGTGGTTTCTCCTAGGCTAATTGTAATAATGATAATTCTAGGAGATACCAAATAATCAATAATCTATGCACATAATTTAGATGGTTGGCTATCATTCTTAGTAGTAGTGAAAATGAAAGTGTTTATTATAGATTTTCTACTATAGATTGTGTAATTGAAACCTTTATATTAAGATCACCTAAGGGACTTGTATCAACCTTTATAAAAACATTACAAATAACCAAGGTCTCCTTATGTATTATCTCCCTAGTTTTTTATTGAATAGAGATAGATATTATCTCTACCACATTAGTTTTTTGTTATTTTTGATCTATGGTAGATATATTGAAAGTGTATCTAATGATTTGTGTTCTTAATATTTAAATTATCTCTTAGACTCGACCTTGGACTCTATTACATTTTCTTCTTTTTTCTTCTTATGATAATAATTATGTTTCAACTGACGCGACTTTATCTTGTTTTGCTTCTGACTCTTCATTCATTTCTATTCCCACTCACTTGGTTTCCCATTTTTATTCATATAATTCCTCATAAATATGGCTTCCATGGATAAATAAAACATCAACAATCCTTTTTTCTTGTTGTAAATCTTGTGGAAACATAGTGGGAGTCTTAGGATTCTTTTGATATGTCACCTATAGTGGTTTAATAGAACTAGAAGTTGGCTCTAATGTGGATAGAGTGGAAAATGTTAGGGATATGGTAGTAGAAGTTGGAGCGTAAAATGAAGGCATAGATGATAATGGAGTAAGTGAAGTGGGAATGGAAATGACTATTAGTGGATAGATGGAAAGTGTGGATGATTTGCCTATATACTAAGATATTACCATTGTGTTAATATGGTAAGAACTAGTGACAAGGGAATAGAAACAATACGAACTTGTGAAAGTAAACAAGGAAGATGTTTTAAACTTATAATAATTAGTGAATGTAAATGTTATGTTGTTAAAAAACTAAGTATAGTAAATTACGATATAAATATGCAATAAATATACACACTACTCTATAACTAAATTTACTTAATTTAACCTTTTTGAAAATATAAATAAATAATGTAAATGAGAACTTAGCTAAAAATGAATTAGTCAAATGATATGGAGATTAAAAATTGAATTAGGGGTTGTTTGAGGTGTCAAAAACCTGATCAAGTATAAAAAACCCTACTGGATGGTAGTGCCCTAATTTGATAGTATCATAATGTGGTGCTAGTGTCCCTATTTTGGTGGTAGTGTCCTCTATGAAAAATAGTTATGAATTTCTAGGTACACCTATGTTTAGGTCTATCTTGCTAGTTCCTATGCGCACAAGTTATGAATCTCTATATATGACTTATTTTGATTAATTTTATGAGTAAACCGTAATCCTCCTTATTCCTAGGGCATCTAGTTGACACAAGTACTAAATGTGTTATTAGTTGGGCATGTTGGACATCCACAACACCCCATTGTGATGAGAGTTGGCTACATACTAATACTCAAAATATGTATCAATACCAATTTAGTTATCCCCCTAAGTGTTGGTGCAAGTGCAAGTGAAGCTAGTATGATTATAGAGTTAAGTATTTTGAATGTGATTGAGGCTAAAAACCTGAGTATTTTGAGCTTAAGAATTTTGCATATGGTTGTATGTATAAATAGGGAAGAATATAGATGATAACCTTGATTATGCACAACTTGTCTTGAGTTAGTATGTGCAATTTTCATCTAATTTCCATCTAGTGGTTATAAGGGTAAAATCCATGTATAAATATAGTTATGGTGTTTGTTTAGGTGTTAAAAGAGGTCTAAGACCACCCTAGGTGATATTATATTTGAAAAGATAAATTTTTGGTGGAAAAAGGAGTGAAAATATAATAGTTCCAAAATGGGGACACTAGCATCATGTGGCACTACTATCCCTATTATGGTGTTAATGTCTACATGGCATAACCTAAGGCACAAAGGGCCGAGATGTCAAAATGAGGGTCTAAGACTACTTTAGGTATGTCTAGGGATGCATGTGACCCACACAAAGGATGGATAAGTTTTAAAATACCCCTAAGATAGGTATAAGTTTAATATATTAATGGTTTATATCAAGTAGAACTCCTGAGACTCAAGTTTAATTTTTAAGTTATTACATTCCCCCACCCCCCTTATTATATAAATGCAACAAAGTCAAATAACTATGATAAAGTAAAAATAGGTGTACCTAGACTTACTTAATAGGTGAATCCCATGAATCTAAATATGAGTATGTGAAGTATGTTCCATTGTGTGTCCTTTAAGTTAAATATGAATAGATTGGTCCTTACTTAAGAAATATCAAATGAAAAGATAAAACTGAGTAATGTGATAAAATAAAGTAAAAAAAACAAAGACACCTCACTGGGTATGTGAATCAATGAATAAACCTAGTGATAACCTATATGTGTGTGTGTATAGTGATCAATTGGTGAATAAATTAGACTGAGTTGATGGCTTTCTCAATCCCCATATGTGGGTGGCTGAATAATTCAATTAATTTTTTACTACATCATTGCCCACCTCTGTTTGGTGCATCATGACCTATGAATAGTTTAGATATGACTGATTGTGTCTCTAAGCTTCTCATGTAGGTGTCTCAATAAATCAAATAGACTATTACTCCATCATTTCCTACCTGTGTGTAGTATAAGCATTTAGAACTAAAATTATGTGATGTAACAATAAATGTCTAACTAGAGATATCTAATTGGAGATGTTGGATCTAACATTACTCATATATATTAGGAAACTCTATTCCACTTAATAATTCCAATAATTATAGATGGAATAAGGCATGAATCTAGTGTGTAATTTGAAACATGCTGTCTAATGTATATAATGTAGATAATGACATGGAGTTTGTCATTCTATTTGATCAATTGGTGTGTAAGTGAGAATACATAAATAATGTTCCATGAACATGCCCCAAAATATGATATATAAGAATATGGATTATAGATTGAATTTATATAATATGTATTTGATTATCTAAAATCAAAAAGGGAATGACCACACCGCATATGATGCCCCAAATCTGAGAAAACTAGTATGACTTTGAGCTAAACTAAGCAAAAATTGGTAAATATATAATTAAACCTATGCAAACCTAGATAATACCTAATGTAATTTTATATCCAATCTAGAATTTTATGAAACTGAGGCTATTAGATAGTAATGCCATAGCTTAAAAAATAGGAACATATGGTACTAGTTTCCCAATTTGGGAAATAATGTTCAATTGTCTTGATTTTAGTGTAATTATAACTGATCTCTATGTCATTGTTTCCCACTATGTTTACTTAAGTTTGATTTATGTAATATAAAATTATGTAGTGAAAATTATACATTTAGTTCATTTAGATACCCTAATCTCTCTAAAAAACCCTTATGAACGCTTCCTATTTTGAGTGTTGTTTTTGAACCTATGCAAGAACTATCCTCCAGATAAAAATCTCTATAAAATGTGTGTTAGCCAAATAATATATGATATTTGTGTAATAAACTAATATAATGTACATACATAACATGGGAATGTAATATAATCTAATCTCAAGTTTGTAATGTCTAATGTATGTTATGTCTATCATTCACAAGGTTGTCATGATAGATATAACAATGGATGTGAACAAAAAATCTAAGTAATAACTAGGTAGATACATAAGGGGATGGGGCATGATGTACATTAAGACACTCAAGTAGGAAGGGGAGATTCATGAGGTCCCTCATGGCATCTAAAACTAGAGTATGTAACAAATAAGAGAAAAATTTCATGGCCATGGTGCATATATTAAAGCATGCATATAACACACACGAGGCACACAAAGTAGGCCAAGGGGACACAATACAAGGGATATGTGAACATAAATAAATTTGATAAAGTAAAACATATAAGGACATGTTCAAATTTCCATATATGTAAACAACAAGCAAGTTAGATTAGATCCACATTGAAGGAAATGTTTAAATGGCTACATACACAACTAGGAAAGCACACATAAGGACATGGGAACATGTCCAAAGCATACATACAATGAAAATAAGTTTCATATATTCATATAAAAATGGCATATTAAAATTCCCTAAAAATAAAATAATCATAGAGACACCATCACATCTAACTAGGAAAGTTAGAAATGAAAGTATGCATTAACATGTAATACAAATCTATGTAAGAGATAAGATGTACATAGGTGGCATCTAAAGTATCAAAATGCAAAAAAAATCTGAATAGGTGTATCAGGATTAATATCAACATTTAATAATGCTAAAGTTATGATGTAGAGTTTGAAAAGTTGTAACCTTGTACTCAAAACTATGTATAGGGTTCCCCAAAATGGGTGAATGTGTCAAATGAATAACCCATGTATTTATGGATATGCCCCTAGTGAGTAGATAATAACAATTATAGATCAGTGTAGTGGGCTTAAGTCCTATAATTAATCTACAAAAAAATGATAAGAATAAGTGAAGCATGGATGTATGATAAAAATTGACTATATTAAGATATCTCACATATGTAGTGTCTAAAAAATATAAGTGTAAACATGGCAATGCATACAATCAATAATTTTTTATTTTTTGACTAAATATTTGAATGTTTTTATGTTTTTGAAATATTTTATTATTTTTGTATTAAATTGAGGTAAGAAACATAAAAAATAAACTATATAAAGGAGCAATAAATAAGGAATGTAAGTATAAGTAGACGCTATAAATAAATGAAATATTAAACAATCAAAGTATAATGCCTCTATAGAACCAAGAGTGGATCCATAGGATGTGAGTAGTAAAATGGTGGATTAGGTGGGACGTCATCCAATGTCAAATACTAGATATATCCAAATTAAAATAATTCCTCATCATCATGATTATCATACCATTATATATATATATAATAGTCGATCCTTATCCTTGGTATTAGTCTAGATTTTGTGCATCCAAATAGTGTGATGATGTACTATGATTCCTCACATGTTCCCCTTGGGTAAACCACATTGGACTACAAAGTATCTATATGAAACATGTGGTTCTCATCTATGCCATCATGTAGAATGAAGACCATGTATCCCTCACGACTAAATTTCAAAAATCCATCTAATATATCAACTATGGAATCCATCACCTATAAGCATGTAATTTAAAATGTAACATTTATATGAGTGCCCCTAATCATGATAAATAATAATGTGTTAGCCACCTTGGGACCACATGAAAGTCATGATATGATATGTTTAATCAAATACACACAATGTATAGTATGTTGTAGATCATTTTCCTAATAGTCTATGTGATGTAAAAATGCCAAAGTACAAGTATTAGGAGTAGAATACTCATCTATAACAATAGGGGGGATGTATTTATCTACAACAAAATATTGATAGTCAATGGATCATTTTTAAGTGTTTTTGTTGATGATGATTCTATCGTGGTGATTATACCTATGAAGTTGAAAGATATATAATTTAAATAATTCCTTGAGCCTTAAAATAAATAAAATTACATTGTAATTTTGAGCATGTATTTGAATCATGTCTAGTAAGCCTATGAAAATGACAAAAGGGTTGACCTTCCTAATATGATAATCTATTGAAAGATCTATGACTAAAAATAGGTAATGTCCTCAATATTCTATCAAGTAATATCTATAATTTGGTGAATTATATATTATGAACTATATTCCTTAATCCATATAAATGGGTCCACATCCATGGATGTAGCCATATGTACTAGGTGAATGGAGGGATCTATCTCTAAGTATAACTGATTAGGTGAACATGTAGCTATAAGATTATGAACTAGCAGTGTTTCCAATGTAGATAAAGGCATGAGTGTCTTAGAATCATATTTTTACTCTCCAAGGTCCATTGGTGTAAAACTCAATCCACATAATTAATCATAAATGTCAATAGGTGTTGGATTATCCTCTATGGTGGCTTGTAAATCTATATCTAACTTATGGATGTATAATTATTTTGAGTTATCAAGTATTTGTAAGTATGCTATGAGAATCCTAGTATCCACCCTAGGTGGAGAAAGTTTTATTATGGGAGGGTTATCTTATATCATGGGTGAAGGTAATTGTGTTATAAGAGGATCTAGAATAGGTGTGGGAATAGTCTTTCTCAATTCCCCAACCTCATATGTATGCATCTAGTAAATCTTAATCTTGTGAGGTGGGGACTCTATAATAACATTAGGTGTCCCATTTGAAGATGTACTAAGGGTGGTGGGCTCAATGAATCTACACTATCTAAATGGTTGATTATCTATTGGACATGTGTATAAGTATCTACCATGTAAAAACTTGATGCATTAGTGTAAGGTAGGTGGTAGAACCTCCTTAATATACATCAAATATCTCCAAAGTAATAGGTTATAGTGTGAATGATTAGGTATCACTTGAAAATATGTAGGTATGTTGTCATGTTTTTGTCATTTATGTCAAGGTTGATGTCATTAATGTCAATGTGCATCTACTAAAGGTACATGGTAAATGGTCATTGAGGTATGTGCATGATATGATAAGGTGAGATTATTGAGCATTGTATTTTCTATTAGTTTTTATCAAGTTCGATGTCAAGTTTCAGATCAAATTGAAGTTTCATTTAGTGTTTCGATGAATGATAAGAGTGTGGTCATGAGAGTTGTCATAAATGCATGTGAATAGTGTGGCATAGTCATGACATGAAGAGTTTCAGGTTGAGCCATGTGACAAGAGAGAATTTGAAGGCAAGATAGAATTTTAAGGAACAATAGAATCTGAATTCAACTAATGTATTTTGGTTGCATGGAAGGAATAGTCAAGGTGTTAAGTGCATTGGAAGCTTGAGCCTAGTCATAACATGGTGAAGGTTGGAGTTGGTGGAAAAATGAGTCATGTGATCTTACGCATGTGAAGGATTTTTATGTTCATATGAGCATCAATATGAGGTGTGTATGATCTCATAATTTTTTTAAAGTAAGCCTATAGGTATAGGATCTTTAGTCTAGGTCTGCATCTAGACCTATCTTAAATCCTACCTAGCTTAAAGAGGTATGAAGATCAATTTTCAAGGTAACTTTACATATGTAAGCATGGATAGAGGTATGTAGTGTGAAATAAAGTATTGGAATGGTTATGAATGTTTTTTTATGTTTCTATTATTTATAAATGTATCTGTAGAATGTTTTTGAGATCAAGTGCTTAAGTATCCTTAGCCTAGTCATGGAATGAAGAGACCTTGTGAGAAGGTATGAGCATGATGACATGGTGAGATGAGTGCACATAGGAGTGAGTGGTTTTATGAATTTTATTTAGTATGTGATCAATGTGGATAGTGAATGAAAATAGGCATGAAGGTTAGTTTTAAGGCCTTATGTGGTTTGTCAGTCAAGGTCTAGAGAACAAAGAAAGAGTGTGGACTAATGAAGGGTAATGATTAGATTTAAACATGTTTGAAATAATGTAATAATTTTTTAGAGGTGAGATATGTTGTTTCAAGTTTTTTCATTAAATTTGAGGTCATATATTTAATTAAAAGGCATTAAAAGTTGTTTAGAGGTATCTCAAGTGCTCAAAATGAAGGGTTCTTAACCTGAAAAGGATTTTCTTGTGCTCATTGGCTTGTCAAACCTCTACATGGAAACTTAAGTATTTTATCGTATATTAGTAAGGTTCATATTTCAAAATTATAGGCATTATCTTTTGGTTTGAAGGGCTATGTTTTATGAATGATCGTTAAGAGTGAAAACAAGTTTAAACCCTCCCAGAACCCTAATAAGAACCCAATGTTGAAGATATTGATCAAAATTTCAAAAAATGGATATTTATGCTCATGTAATCTATTTTATCTTTTATTTTACTCTCCCAAGTACCTATAGGTGGTATTGGTTAGAGATAGGGGAGAGAAAATGTTGAGTTACGGGCTTATTTCTAAAGAAATTATTGTAGAAGTCAAAAGTTGCATTGAGCATAATAAGTAAATGGATGGAGGAAGAAGGTAGAGACTCATGTTTCATTTCCATAAAGGTTTATTTATAGGTTTTATTCCTTAATTTCTTTAAGTTGGTGATCTAAGTAGGTCAATTGCTAATATTCCTAATGATGCAGACAGTGTGAAACCTAAGTAGAAGTGAAGAGAGAAATTTAAAGGTATGAGAATGGTAGTTTGATGCAACAAAGTACATGCATTTTTTATTCATGAATTTTAAGTAATGAAAATTATTTTTATAATATTTATAGGTTATTTTAAGTGAATAATTTTTTTTCACAAATTGTCTTGTTTGTTTAGGATTGGACTATGAGACTGTAAGTCAAGAAATTGGTTGATAAGACCAATGTTTGACATTAAACTCTCTATTTTTTTAATCTGAGGATGATATGAATATTTCATAAAATGTTTTGATGTATCAAGAGTCAATAGAAGTTTCTACATAGGTGGTTTAAGTCTAATTCCTTATGACTATGTTTTTGAGTATTCTGGTAGTTCTAAGTGAGCAAGTTACAAACTTGTTCTTGAGACATTATTTTTTGAGTGAATTTATTCCAATAATTTGGGGATTTTCATGAAGTTATGTATTATATTTATATATATTTATTTTTTCATGGGAGAGCTTCTAAATGAGTGATTTAACTTCATTCTTCAAAGATAGTTTCTAAGGTGTACAGGCCTAATAAGGAGTATATCTTAAGGAGGGATTCAGAGTATGAACAAAGGATGCATATATAATAAATAATGGAATAGGTCATAATAATTTTTTGGAAACATGTTTTAGTTATATTTTATGTTTGGAAAAGGTCATCTAGATCCAAGAAGATCAAGTCTTAGCGTCAAGAGATCATACCTAATGAAGTAGGTCTTTATGAGACATAAAGGGTGAGTAAGATCAATCATATTAATTGAGTCAGAGTGTTCCAAGTGAATTAATATTACCTTAAGTGCATGTATATCCTATTATTGTTTTGTATATTATATTTACATGACATGTAGGTGATCAAACATGAGAGAGATTAGATAGTGTTTGAGTACAGATAGGCCTAATGAGATAAGGTTATGTTTAATATGTTTAAAGTGTATTTTAAATAATATTGGTATATATATAAGTGTAAGGTGTTCTAAGGTATCATGTTCTATATGTTACAAGACATACCCAATGTAATTAGGTCTCCATGAGTCCTAAAGAGGAGTAGTGCATAATTGAGCTATGGCCATCTAATTTGTGACCAAATTATGATTGATACATGTTAATAATAATTCCTAAGACCTATTACATGGTCAAACTAATATTATAATGGTTTGTGTCCAACCAAGTGGTTTATGAACAAGAGACTAGTATTTATATAATGTAGTTTTAGGCTTAGTTGGTTGGTTAGTGAATTGAATTGAGGAGTGAATGAGATAGAAGATATTTGAGTGTTATAAGGTCTTATAGACCATATAAATAAAGTATATTTACTATAGTGAATATATAATATCAGTTTTTATTATGAATATCAACATCATATGACCTAATCAGTCTTGAACAGACCTAGTTGTGCGAAGATACCTAGAAGGTAGTTTAAGAGGGATAAGAGTGTAAATAGATAGAGAGGTGGTAATCATATATTTTTGGAGAAACATAGTTTTATGAAGGTGATAAAATAAATAAAGTTAATAAGTTTATGCTAAGTCATCTATGAGGTTGGTTCCTCCTTGAAATTAGGTGCTTATTAAAGCCTAGTCAAGTGGGTACTTAACTAGTTTGCATTGGTGCTCCATGTAGAGTTGGTGGTTCACTAAATTTGGTTTTTATATTATAGGAATATATTCCATTTGAATATACAAATTGTTTTTATTCCCATTAAGGTTTTATCACATACATGATGTGCTCTTATATTTCATGCTTATGTGGATAGGTGGTTATGCTTCCTAGATCTATACACTTATTTGAATGGTTCATGATTTCGTAAGTGTAATTGATAAGAAAGTTTTGTAAGACTTGTTCACTCCCCCTACCCTATAAATTTATTTTATTCAAAAATTTAGTATTATATCATATTCCTTTAAAGTAAGCCTAGCAATTTGAAGGCGATCCTAAGAAGCACATGATGTCTAGTGATCAAGAAGAACAAGAAGATAAAACATATAATGGAGAAGTCTACTATGATGGTCAATAAGGAGAAGATAAAGTATACATTTAATTTGAGCTCATAAGTTACCTATATAATTTTAAGCATCAAAATAAAAGGAATATGGAGATGAGATCTATGGTTAAAGATCTTAAGGAAAAAATATGTACTTTAAAGAGTGACATGGTCAAATAAGTCAAAAAGGTTGATAAGACCATTAAGGATCTTAGGAATTAGTTAAAAGGTTTAAATTTCAAAGTTCAAATAAAAATAAGTTAAATATGATTAGTTGAATATAGAGATATATTTTTTGAAGGTTAATCATGAGCAGCTCATAGATAAGCTGAGCAAGTCTAAGAAAGAGTGTGAGAATATAGAACAAGTTAAGAACACAACCATGAAAGCAAACATGAAGATACCAATTAGGCATACCAATGCAGTGAGATATTCCAATTTTTTCAATTTTTTTTGTTTTGCTTGTCATATCTTTGGTCATAGATCAAGTAATTGTAGAATGGTCTCAAGGGATGATTTTTCATGGGACCATGGGAGGAGTAATTAGTCAAGAGGTAAGAATAGTAATGTTGTTTGATACAATTATCATAATATGGGAGACATTTTAAGATTATGTCCTAATAGATTTATAAGTCTCTCAAGACAAAAAAGGTATATGAAGCTCCTAGGGTGCATGAGAAGGGTCAAACATTATATAAAAACCAAAGAGAGTAAATGTGAGTCATGTTCATTCAACTATTTAAAATGGAAAATTTACTAAGGTAGATCAAGGATTAAATGTGAAGGAATGTCAACAATATGTGTTATCTTCATATATTGATAAGGCAGTCAAAGAGAAGAAGAATGATGACAAGGTGGATGAGTTAAATGCTTCAGTCAAACCAAAGTGGATTCTAAAGAGGGACTATCAGTCTCATGATTGCAAGATGGCTGAGAAGAGTGGATTGGAGATCTATAAATATCTTGCATTCATGGTGTTTTCATAATAAAATGGGTGACTCAATTAAACTTCATGGAGACACTCATCTACCTGGAGAAGCATAAGGTTGTAGTCAAAGAAGGATTCATCTTGAGAGGATTCCAAGTTGTATGTGTTACCATGTATGAGTTATGTTGTTTATATATTGTATGTATATAACAAACTGAAATGTATTTTGGTTAGTATGAGGATTATTTTTGAAGATTAGTTCATGAGGGGCCATGAGATGGAATGCAAAAGTCTATGAATGATTCATTTTCAGATTTCCTTTTGCATTGTTCTAAGTAGTCTAAGAGTTTAGGGAGATTGATAGCTCTGAGGTTTAGAGTTAGTAGGCATCATGGCTAGAGATCTAAGGTTGAAATCATGACTTTAAGGTTAAAAATTAGTCAATTATTATATGTGAGGTAAGTATCTATTTGTGATTCTATCATTTGATATTTAAACTTGATTTGTGTTAAAAATTGGTATTGGTAATAAGATGCTTAAAAATTTGAAGATGGATATCATTCATCTCTATGGCATCATGGTGCATAAATGAAGGTAATTGGTATTGTGATATGAGTTTATTTTAAGGAGTTATGAATGGATTAAGGGGGATCATGTTCCTATAATGATTCATATTTTTTGAATAGAGATTTTATTGCAACAAGGTGTGATTCCATATGTTTCAAGTGTGATTATGTTTGCTTTAGAAAAGATCTACTTATAGCAGAAGGAATACAAAAGGGAGATGTATATTTTTGAGATAATGATCAATTTATAAGAGTGATTATCATCTAGTGTCTGTGAGGAGAAGCATCAGCTCAGGGAGAACTTTGTAGCTATCTGTTGTGAAGTGTCAAGATAGCAAGGTAGAAGTCATAAGAAGCATGATTTCTCAAGTTCTAAGGTTTAGATGGTAGTGTGTGGAAGTCACCTTGTCATTAATGTCAAAGGGGGAGAAATACCATAATGGGGAAATGAGAATGATCAATTTGTAGTTTGTTTTCCATTAATGACAAATGGGGAGTTTATTGTCACATTGTTGTCATTGATGTTAATGTGCATCTAATGAAGGTGCATGGTGATTGGTAATTAAGGTATGTGAATGATATGACAAAGTGAGACTATTTAACATTGTGTTTTCTATTGGTATATGTCAAGGGTGAGGTCAGCTTGATGTTTCCATGAGAGAGAGGAATGTGGTAATGAGAGTTGTCGTGAATGAATGTGTCTGGTGTGGCATAGCCATGACATGAATAGTTTTAGGGTGATCTATGTGGAAAGAGAGAATTTTAAGGCAAGAGATAATTTTAAGGTATCTAATGTATTATTATTTTATGGAAGGAATAGGTCAAGGTGTCAAGTGTAATGGAAGCTTGAGCTTAGTCATACTCTGGTGAAGGTATGAGTTGGTGGCATGATGAGGTGAGTGATCTCAGGCATGTGAGATATTTTGAAGGTTGTATGAGAATTATTATGGAATTTTAATTCAGTCTTAAGTGTTTTAAAGTGATCTTATATGGATATGATGTTTAGTCTAGGTCTGCATCTAAACCTCTTTTAAACCCTACCTAGCCTAAAGAGGCATGAAGATCAGTTTTCAAGGCAAGTTTGCATAAGTAAGAATGGACAAATTTATTAAATTTTAAAGAGAATATTTTAGTATTTATTAATGTTGTTTTATTATTTCAATTATTTAAAAGTTCAATGGTAGTAGGTCTTTGAGGTTAAGTGCTTAAGTAGCCTTAGCCTAGACATGGCATGAAGAGACCTTGTGAGAAGGTATGAGCATGGTTACTTGGTGGGATGAGTGTGTATAGGAATGAGTGGTTTTATTATGTTTATTGAGTATGTGACTAAGGTAGAGAGTACACGAAAAGAGGCATAAAGGTTAGTATTAAGGCTTAATGTGGTTTATAGGTCAAGGTCTAGAGAGAAAAAAGAGAGAGAGTGGCCTAATGAAGAGTCATGATCATATTTTAATGTGTTTTATCTCATATAGGCATTTTCATATGATAATTATGTTTTTTCATGCTTTTTAATGTAGTTTGAGGTCATATTTTTAAGTATAAGGCATGAAAAATTGTTTAGAGGTCTCTTGAGTGCTCAGAATGAAGAATTGTCAACCTGAGAAGGATTTTATTATGCTCATTAGCTCATAAAAAAATTTAATGGAAACCTAATTATTTTATGGTAAATGTGTTAGGTTCCTATATCAAAATTATAGTTATTATTTAATGGATTTAATGGTTATGCTTTATGAATGATCGTTAAGAGTGGAAACATGTTTAAACCCTCTAAAAACCCTAATAAGGACCTGATGTTTAATATATTGATCAAAATTACCATAATGGATTGGTATGATCAGGTAATATATTATATATTTTAGTGTACTCTAATATGATCCTCTATATGGTAATGGTTAGAGAGAGGAGATATAAAATGTTGAGTTACAAGATTATTTCTGAAGAAGTTCTTATAGAAGTCAAATGTTACATTTAACATAGTAATAAAATGGATGGACGAAGAATGTAGATACTCATGTTTCATGTCCATGAATTTTTTGTTATATGTTTTATTCCTTTAGTTATCTAAGTTAGTAGTTCAATTAAGTTAGTCCTTAACATGCATAATGATTCAAATAGTGTGAAACCTAGGCAAAAGTGAAAAGATAAATTTCAAGGTATGAGCATGTTAGTTTGATGAGTAAAGTACATGTATTTTTTATTAATTAATTATAATTAATGGTAAAGATTTTGGAGGTTAGTTTATGTGAAAATAATGTGTAAAAAAATTGGTGTGTCTGTTCAAGATTGGACTATGAGACTTTAAGTCAAGGAATTGGTCTAAAAGACCCAAATTTTACATTAGACATTATGAGTTTTTAATTTTAGGATGATATAATTATTTTCATAGGATAATTTTAATTCATTAAGATTCGATAAAATTTTATACATATTTGGTTGATGTCTAATTCCTTATGACTATGTTTTTGAGTATTTTGGTAGTTCTGTGTGAGCAAGTTGCAGAGTTATTATTGAGCCATTATTTTATGAGTTAATTTATTCAAATTATTTGGGTATGTTTATTATTTAATTTATTATATCTATATATTTTTAATTTTTCATGGTAGAGATGCTAAAGTAATGATTGAACTTCATTCTTGCAAGATAGTTTTTGAGGTATGCATGCCTAATAAGTCATTCTATCCTAAAGAGGGATTGAGGGTGTGAAAAAAGGATGAATCTATATAAAATAATGGAATAGGATAGAATAATTAATTTTAATTTTTTTTAATGGTTTGTGATGGTTGGATAAATCTAAATAGATCCAACAAGATCAATTATTAGCATCGAGAGAGTAAACCTAATGAAGTAGGTCTCTCTGAGACCTAAAGGGTGAGTAAAACCAATGTTGGTAATTGAGTCAAAGTGTTAAAAGTGAATAAATATAAACTTAAGGTCATATATCTTCTTTAAAGTTGGTTTTTATGTTATGGTTACATGACATGTAGGTGATCAATCATGAGAGAGATCAAATGGTGTTTGAGTATACATGGGCCTAATGAGATAACGAACTACAAGGGGCGTTTCATGAAATAGTTGAATATATAATGTGTTGTTTATCTCAAAATAGGTTATTTGGGATATATTTAAATTTTATTTGAAATAATAATGGTATATATATATATATATATATATATATATATATAAAGTTTAAGGTGTTCTAATGGATTATGTTCAACATGTTGCAAGACAAACCTAATGCAATTAGGTCTCCATGAGTCCTAAATAGGAATAAGTCATAATTGAGCAATGGTTGACCAATGTGTGATCAAATTAAGGTTAAAATGTATCAATATGAAGTTTTAAGACCTATTAAATGGAACAAATAATAGATTAAGGGTGTGTGACTGACGAAGTGGTGTATGAACAAGAGACTAGTATTTATATAAGGCAGTTTTAGGCCTAATTAGCTAGTTAGTGAATTCAATTGAGGAGAGAACAAGATAAAGGATCCTTGAATGGTATAAGGTATTATAAATCATAAAAATAAATTATAGTTAATATAATTAATATATAATATAAGGTCTAAGTATGAAGATCAAGGTCATATGACATAATCAATCTTGAAGATAACTAGCTGAGCGAAGAGGCCTAAAAGGTAGTTTGAAAGGGATAAGAGTGTAAAGAGTTGAAGAGGATGTCATCATATGTTGGTTGAGAATCATATTTTTATGAATGTGATCAGATTAATTAGGTTTATGAGTTTTTTCTTAGTCATCTAGGGGGTTTGTGCCTCCTTGTAATTAGGTGCTTGCTAAAGCTTAGTCAAGAAGGCACTTGGCTAGTTGGGGTTGGTGCTCCATGTGGAGTTGGTGCTTCAATATATTTTTTCTTATAAGACATAGTACATTTTTAAATATCATTGGGTTTTATTCCCTTTTAGTATTTCCCATAAATTTGATGTGTTCTTATGTTTCATACTTATGTGGATAGGTGGTTATGCTTATTGGATCTATATGCTTGTTTTAATGTTTCATGGTTGCTTAAGTATAATTTATAAGAAAGGTTTTGAATACTGATTCAACCACCCATATTAGTAAAATTTATCCCAAATAGGTATGGTTTTTATCCTAAATGTAATTTCCAATGTAGAATAGAACCCAATGTTTATCTACAAATGTCATCAAAACCTATAATATTCTTATATGTCTTCTAAATGGATGTTATTCAACCCCCATATTCTATAGAAATGTGATATTTTGTATGTTATGTCTTGAACCATTATCAATTATAACTTCTTTTATAGTGATGGTATTGATTTATGCTTGAATGAAGAATGGTAAATTCTAATCAATAACTGACTATGATGGCAAATCTTCATTGGAAAAGGATATAACATCCTCAATGTCTTTGATAGTGGTCATGATATGTGTAAAATAAGTTGGTTCTCTATCATGAGGAAAAAATATATGATTAGGTGTTTTAAAAAGAATATGTTTGAAAAATTCTTCCTCTTAAGCTAATTCTAATATGGATATCTTAGTCAGTGTTTTTCTCAACTGATCCATAATGTCCAATTCTTTGTGATGATCTCTAGGTACCATTGTAATGTGTTGGTGAAGAGGAGGTATGATGGGATTAAATTATTATTTTATAAGATGAGGAGGAATTTTGTTCTATCTATTAACAACTCAAACCATAAGATCTATTATTTTCAAAGTGTGAGTAGTAGAGGTGGATGTGAGCAGATATAATCAATTCGTTTTGATGGAGGACAAATAAAAAGAGTCCAATGAGCCCTCTATCATCAAATAGTAACTGAAGGTAAGTAAAAGTGAGCCATGTAGAAATGATCCTAGTAATAATGGGACTCAAAAGAGGGAGGATGAATGTATAAAATAAGTTGACCTCTGACATGATCCGTGAGAGGAGTGACATAGATGTGCATCCTTTTAAAAATGGTAGGTAATAAGCATGTTATACAAACCATAAGACTTTGTACCTAAAATTATAAAATGGCATCCAAAATGGCAAAATAAAAACTATGTAGATTCTATAAATAATAAGGGAAACCTTAATGGTGTACTAGGGTTTTGAAATAATGTGTTCACAGTAGGTTTGGTTCACCAAGTATATTAACCTTCTAGGACTTAGTTAATGTAAATACTATGTTATTAAAAATCTGATCATAGTAAATCAAGCTAGAAATATAAAATAATTACAACCAATGATCTACAAAAAAATTAACTTAATTTAACCTTTCTAAAAATAGCAATAAAAAATGTAAATGATAAATTACCTAGAAAATGACTGAGATAGATGATCTAGAGAATGAAAACTAAGGTAGAATATGATCTGAGTGTCATAAATATGATCTAGATGTTAAAACCCCTCTTAGATAGTAGCATCCTAATTGAATAGTAGTTCTATGTGGTGCTAGTGTGCTTATTTTGGTGGTAGTGTCCTTTGTGCAGAACTATTCTAAGCTTCTAGGTGTACTTGTGTTTAGGTATATCAAGATTATTCTTACATGCATGAGTTTTAAATCTTGCATATGACATGTTTTGACTAATTTTATGATTAAACACTACTCTTCCTTGTTTTTAGTGCATTTAGTTGATATAAGAAGTAACAATATGTTGTTAGTGAGGGAGGATGGACATCCTCAACACCCCATTGTGAGGATAGTTTCCTACATACCAACACTTTAAAGAGGGATAAATCTCAATGTAGTTATCCCAACCTAAATTATGTTGTGACTACAAGTGAATATATTATTATTGTAGACTTGAGTGCTTTGAATGTGATTCAGACTAGAAAGCTGAGTATTATGAGCTTATGAATGTTTTAGATGGTTGTTTGCATATGTAGGGTAGAATAAGGATTAATAACCATAATTTTTCATAACTTATTTTGAATTTTTATGTGTAATTTGATTTTAATTTCCATCTAGTGGTTAGAGCGCTAAAATTAATGTATATATATTGTTCTGGTGCTTGTACAAGTATTAAAAGAGATCTAGGTTGACCTTAGGTGGTATTCAATTTGAAAAGATATTCATTGGTGGAAAAAGGAGCCAAAGGATAGTGGCACCAAAATTTGGACACTAACACCATGTGGTACTACTATCCCTATTATGGTGGTAGTTCTAGGTGGTAGAACCTAAGGTACAAAGGTCGAAGATGTCAAAATGAGAGTTTGGGACTACTTTAAGTATGTCTATGGATGCATGTGGCCCACATGAAGGATGGATAAGGGTGAAAATAGGCCCTAAAATAGGTCTAAGGATAATCTAAGGATGGGTTCTCTCAAGTAGTACTCTTATCACTCAAGCATCATTTTTAGGTGATTACAGAAGATTTACTTGTTTAAATATTATTAATTGAAGAAGTGTTTAAAAATAAATTAATCCTTTTGATATGATGGGATTTATAATTTCCTCTATGCTAGTTTTAGGTTGAGAAGAATGAGAAATTAGAGGTGTTGAAATACCTTTAAAGATATTGAATCTAACTTGTGGGTTTGTCTCTGCATATTCACTTGATTATTCAACAATTTATATTGCCATTTCTAATTGTAATTGAGGATAATTCCCATGAACTAGTGTTAAGGTCCATTATTCACTATTTATTCTCTTAGCATCCTCTTATATAATGGTAGTATCTATTTAACCCTAAAATTTAGATGTGTATAATCTATAGTTGAATGGGTAGAGATATCCTAGGGCATAAGAATGGTATACTATATCTAAAGCAAGTCAATTATTTTCAAAATTGAGATAAACATATACTTAATTTATTATGCTGAGATATGATAAAAATGAAATTAAAGTTATGATATATGTGTAAATAAAAATAATTTCAAGATGCTTATCTTTTTTTACTCTAATATAGATCTAGATTTGGGATAGATATAAAGTGGACTAATCTAGATTTTGAAACAATCACCTGATTCTAAAGATTATGCCTCTATATCCGTAGACACTTGTGTTGACTTGGGATAGTTACATAGATGTTATTTTCTAACTTGGATGTTGGTGTATAGTATATAATAACTTATAAAGTTGGATGTAACCACCTAGATGTTTATGAAATCTATCTCGCCTTTGCTTTAGTGAATTTAGATTTGGGTCATGAATCGTTGTTTCTTGTCAAATAGTAAAACCCTAATTTTTCATCTTCATATTGGCTATTCTAAAATGGGTTAGTGGGAACATAATGTTGATTTTCCCCTAACACCACTCTATCAATGAGTTTGGCATATCTAGATAATACTCGAAAGAGGGCTTAAGACTTATGCAGTTCTTCCATATGTGTTGGCTTGTGTTGAATCATGTAATGTGTGATAATCACATATAAAAATGACCTAGATTTTAGATTTAAAAATATGGCTCATGGAATGATCATGTAGTACTTTAGACCTATATATGTGTTATCCCTATGGCTGATATGGAAATATGAGAAAATAGTAAAGCATTTCTCTCTTGAATGCTTTTTTATGTTTATGAGACTTATACTTTTTATAAGGTACAATCTTGGAATTTTTATAGGTAAAACCATGTTTTTCCTTATTAAAAACCCATGACATAGTGGGAACACTATCTTTAAAATAATTTTGGAGGTTGCAACTGGCCTTATAGGCCTTTAGATGAGAATCAACATTTTAAAGAAAACATTGATTATATAGCTTATTCCTAACATGGTTCATACGCTTAGTGAGTGTGCATTGATCAGGAGATATATTTTTTTGGCTAAATGAGACTTTATCCAAGTTATAAGGTTATAGGGAAGGCTTTCCAAATACAAATTTGTAACCCATTGGGCATTAGACTCACCTGTTTCATAAGCATGTACCTAGAAATCTAAAGAATATTCATTCAAATTGCTCAAATCACATAGCTTCATGACACAATGATGCATATTGGCCTCATCATAAACTATTGGTCGTCAACTAGTAAATTTTGTAAGTAATGTTTCTTGTAGTACATCAAGTCATCCATCATAGATTTATTGTTGAGGCATCCATGGAACTAGAATCTCTATGGTTCTTAGAGGTGGTGTTGAATTAACTATTGTCTTTCTTAACCACCAACTTTTTAGCTTACCAATCATCAATATCACTACATACATCACCTTTTGTGCATTTTTCCATATAGTTTTATTCATGAAAATATTCTTTAAAACTACTAACCATAACATAATATTATCATAGGGATAAAAAATCTTATCTATACTAAATAAAAAACCATTCATTAAAACAACTCTCAAAGATCCAGGATCCATGATATCCTTTAATACTTCCACTTTTTTTGGATCTTTGGGCTTTGCCTCTGCATCTATTATATCCATAGTAGCTACTAGTTCATGGGGCATCTAAAAAGGATGTTTTTATCTTCATCTTTGATTCTCATATTTTTATCAAATTTTCTTTGAAGATTTGTTACTATAGAATATTCATACATCCCCATTTCTTGATCTTATTCAAATCCACTAGAGGGAGTACTATGATGCCAAGATGTTCCAGAGATCTGATCATCACTTGACACACTAGAAGATTCATGCCTTGTTGCTACTAACAATGACATATCATGCTTTTGCTTTCTTTAAACTTTCTGTATCTAATCAATATCATAATTAGACTCTGATTCTTTTATATGAACAACATTTAAATGAAGCAACTCAAAATCATCTATTAATTTACTTACAAAGGAGGTATAAGATGATTGCTCATCAAAATAAGACTTATTTCTTTTTGGAAACTTCATATATTTCTCATACAAAGGAGCAAGTTCATCTTCAGGATCTAGTTTTATGTTGCTAACTTTCTTATTGATCTTACTCGTAGAAAATACCATATCAGTGATACCATCTTTAGTATATGCAACATGAATAGTGAAATCTAAATGAATCAATTATTGCTTATGATATAACTAAAACACACTATTTGCTACTTAAGAAACTATTCTTTCCACTATATCAATAGATTTTTCTATTTGTAACATTTTTTAGTATTTTTTGTCTCATTTTTACCCAAATTTTTAGATTCTATGACAAGTACATCTAGCACGATGTGTAATAATTCAAACCTAGATAGAGTATTTTGTATAAAATCTTTAATTTAAGTTTCCATATCATCTAATAACATTAAAGTATCTTAGACTAAACCTTTAGTGTCCAAAACATCTACTACTACATCATCTAAATTTTTCTTAGCAGATCTCATCCACTGAGTAGCCCAAATCCTTTGGTTTGTGCTAGAATTTTGAGGCTTACCAAACTTAGTATGAATTTTGGCTTCATACTTTCCCCACCCTTGATTTGTTAAATTGTACTCTGTGTGATTATCATTGGGCATTCTACTAGGGATATAATGTTCAAACTCCACATCCTTATCACCATCTTTTCGTGAGATGGTTACTTTATTTTCATCTTTCTACCTATGAAGTTTATCATACTTATAGAGCATTCCATATTTTTCTAATCTAAAATCATGAGAAATTTGTTCTTCATGATTCTCTTCTAATTCTTTAGATTCCTTAATGATATGTTCTCTAGACACCTTATTGGTTATGAAATCCATAAAACTTGGATAGTTTGATTTTTTATTTAAAAGTGCAAGTGTCAATGGCTTTGAAGAAGAAGATGCAAAAGAATATCACAGAGATGATTCAGGCATTTTATTGGTTACATAAAACTAGAAATATGGGTTTCTATGAGGAATAGCAGTAGATCAAACTAATGGTTGCTTATTTTGGGATTTGGCACTAAACTTCATAATGGGTTGGCCAGTTGTAGATGTATCAAGAATAGGTTCAGATAGAACAACAACAATGATTGCTAAAATTTCATTGTGTGTGTCCACCACTAGCTACGTTATATTTAATATCTAGGGTAATAAAACCTTGATGTCAAGAATATAGTTTTGGAATAGGCTATCTTTGAAAGTAATTGTGAGGCAAAAGAGGTCATGAGACATACATGTCATGACACTGAATATCAAGGATTGAATCATAAGTAATTAAAGGCTAGCCAGTAGTAAAGCCATGATCATCAATATGATGACCAAAATCTATGAGATTTTATGCTTGTAAGGGGAAATAGCTACTAATAGGAAAATCCTCAGTACCATGTAGAATATCCCAAAAAAAAATGTATAGTAGCTAGAAATAATACAATACAGGATGCCTAGAGCCAAATGAATACCTATAAGTTACAAGAGGAAAACTAAAGCAAACGCGAGGTTACAATCTTCTAAATCAAGAATAAAATTGGGTTGGACACTGTAATAGGAATTATGGTCTAACACACCATAGTAGCTATAAATTACACCATGAATGTAACTAGGGTTACAACCATCCATTTGAGATCTAAAAATATTTAGCCTGGATATCATAATTAAAATGAGGAATTATTTTCATTTCTACTAGACCTAGATGAACATAGTGATAGCCTTTTTTAAGCCATTTAGATTGCTCCTTAGTAGTTATAAAAGGAAGATAAATAAGATGTTGGCATTGATTGCATATACCTAAAGAACGTTTAGTTTTATTAATACACATCCCTCTATAGGGTTTAAAACTAGACTTCTTATATATATCATCAATAGATAACATAGGGAAATATAACACACCAATAATAGAAGCTTGAATATCTAAATCAAAAACATGTTCTTTAACGAGATGATCACTTTATAAAATTATGGGATCCATAAGGAAAAGTTTATAAACTAATGGCTCTGATACCAAAATCATGGGTTTAGGGTTACCTTCACACTTTTGGTTCCCTATGTCTGAGAATGAATACTAGACTCTGGTTTCTTACATCTAACACTGGTCACTATGTAGAATTCATAGGTACTTCATCATGTCCTTCACATGGCCACCCTACCTTCAATGGACCTCACCTTCCCCTTACAAGCTTTCACTCGCCCTCAGAGTCATAGATTCCATGCACTCTTAGAGAAAGCATAAACACAAGAAAAATAATAGATTGTAGAAGATAAATGAAAAACTTAATGAATTTAATATAGGAGCTTATAATTTAAACTTTAACTCTTTTCTATATATCTTTAAAACATAATTATAATATTACACCGCTCTTTCTACACTCGATTCCTTGCTCTTTGATACAATTTTTCTTCTCCAAAAACCTCTACCTATAACCTTCCACCAAGAAAAATATATAGCCAAGTTCTTGGCATGGAATGGATATTTTACAAGCCATTAAATATAAGGAAAATGACATAAAATTGGACTAGACTGACAAATCACTGACAAAATCAATTGTGTAGTATACTATCATACGAAAAGTATTTGTAGTGATTAGCACTTATTACAAAATATTTTTAGTGACTTGACTAAATTAACATTAAGGACTAAAATAATAGTGATTGGACCCATCAAAATATATACATTATGATCATCTTCTTCATCATCAACATATTCTTTAGATGTGGTAGGGAAATGTTGTCGGCCATACTAATATTCTAATTTAGTCAATTCTGTAAGAATGTGCTCCAAATCCAATGCAGGGTCAGGATTAGAATTTGGTGAGTCCCATAAATCATTAAAACTATTATGTAGACCATCTCAATCCCCAATAGAGAATCTTATCACAAGTTGAAATGTTCAAGAAAATGGTTGTGGAAAGAATGCACCATAATTGTTATGGTTGAAATAGACATCTATCTAGTTTTTCATCATATCATTTAATTGAATCCCATGCTATGGGATTATTAATTCTATAATAATATTTGATTTGAAAATCATATCTGATAATTCCATCTACTTTCTAGACCAATTTCCTTTAATGATTTCAATAGTGAAAGCATTACACAAGTTCCACCAACTGCATGCAACTCTATCAACATCTTCTATCTAAGGTGGTGGTGGTTGGTAAAATTATTTATTGATTTGTGAAAGAAAATTATTCAAATTATTCAAAGACACATCTCTCAAGTTTATTTTATAGTTCTATAAGTTGGAAGATTCTTGGAGATTAAAGCTAGTAGAAAACATATTTACAAATGCTCATTGTGGCTTCCACATTATGGCTCTAGGAGTGACTATCATTCACTCGAACATTTGATTTTGGGAAAACCAATAAACATAATAGATTATCATTCTGTTAGATGCCTAATTTTGGGATACCACAAGAAAAACATGATCACATTCCATCACTAAGGACTTTGTTTACTAACCAAAATAAATACTTGTAGGTTTTTATGGACCTCTGGAAGTTGAAATCGTAGCTCACAAAACACTAAATCATGACACTAACCTCCTTTTATAGGTACTAAAAAGTATCAAGAAATATTTCCCTAGGTGTAACAATATAATTGATCAGCATACCTATTCAATGCCAGAATATTTTATGATTCCACAATCATAATTGTTGAATGCTGCAAGCAAACATTAGTATCCTAAAATACCTAAGACTCAATTATCCCACTATAAATAATATACCTAATTTTACTAGGTATATCACACATACTCCAAACTATTTTATTAGTAAAATATCTAGGGATAGTACTAGGCAAAAATCCTAAATTTATAAGTACATCCTATTATAAATTAGCTTCATGATTTTCACATAACCAATATGAAAGACGTATATTAGTATGACCATTGTTTTAAATTCTATTAACAGACACTATCTTAAAAATATAATATAAATTAGGCCTAAGCAAAAATCTTAGATAATTAGCACTTCTAAAAACACAATGAGTAAATTATCTAAACAATACTAAACACCACAGACTAATGACACTATTTAAACAAAACAAAAATCCCATGACATTAACCAAACCACTTCCAAAAATATACTATATTATACAAAAATCTAAATAATCCAAATTTGGATCCATAATTCTCAATTCTTCAGCCTAGTTATTGAAATCAAAATTTTTATAAACTTAGGCTGTAATAATTTCCTAGAATAGATCTTAATTTATAAAATATATTGACACATAATTTTTCATAATAAGCTCAAAGAACTGGTCCAATTAGTCTTTCTTGTATATGATTTATGAGATCATTCCATGTTGTTGGTCTATTTGATCTTAGCATTCTTCATAGCCACTAATTCAATATTACTTCCTTTTATGTTTGTCATTTCTCTCAGCAGTGCATCCACAAGGTTATTTTTATTTCTTGAAACCCATTTTATATAAAAATCAAAAGAACTCAACCATAAATGCTATTTGGCAATTCTTCCTTGAGGAAGTTCCTTAACATGGTTTTTATGCATTAAAGTAACCATAGCCTAGATATTAGTGCAAATAATAAAATTTACTAGTTTTATAAATATTTTGAACTTTTTTATTCCATTTATAATAGTTAAGATATCTTTTGCATATACATGGTACTTGGTTTGAACTTCTATGAATGTACCACTTCTATAACCCTAAATTTGAACCGTACCATCTAGTAAATATTAGCTAAGAACTACTCCCCATATTTCTTTACTAGCATTTGTATTTAAAAACAAAGGATGATTATCAATTGCTAAATACAGAGGGGGTAGAGTCTTACGCTTTTCTTTAATCTTTTGAACCTCTTCATGCTTTCAACATCCCATGGAGCACCATTATTCTTTAAATGTCTTCTGAGCTTTAAACACCATGAAGCCAAATCTTCAAAATTTAGAGCAGTAATTCAAACATCCCAAAAATGTATGTAAAGTCTTTTTATCATGAATTACATCTGGAAATGTTTCTATTGTTTCCAAAATATGATTTTGGAGAATTACTTTTGTTTGGCGTAAATGTAAACCTAGAAAATCTATATCTGTGCTTCCAATTTTCAATTTCATCAAAGACAGACAAATTACATGCATCTTAATTTTATCATGTAATGCTTGACAATGTAATATATGATATTCAGTGGTTTTGCTAAGCACTAATATATCATCTATGTATACTATGCAGAATTCATGTAATTCTTTTAATGCAATATCCATTTTTATCTAGAAATAAGTGGGTGTAGTGCTTAAACCAGAGGGCATTACCTTCAATTAATATAATCCTTGAGGAATACTAAAGGCTATTTTGTGCATATCTTCATCTTTTATTTTCACTTGCCAAAATCGACTTTTATAGTCAAATTTGCTAAAAATCTTAGCATCATAGGCTCTTTTCATCAAATCACTTGTTAGTCATAAAGGATAATTTAAATCTTGATAATATCATTTAAATATTTATAATTTAAACAAAACATTTTCTTACCTCTGACTTGCTTAGATATTTTGTTCATGTAGAAACATACACATGCATAGCTAGAGAAATACTTATATGGCTTGTATTTATGTGCAACATGAATCCCTGGAGCCAAATGAATACCTCTAAGGTGTAAGAGGAAAACTAAAGCATGGGCCAAGTTACTATCTCCTAAACTAAGAATGAAATTGGGTCAGACACTACAATAGGCATTATGGTCTAACAAACTATAGTAGTTGGAAACTATACCATGAATGTAACTAGGATTATGGCCATCCATTAGATAACCAAAATATTCAGCCTGGATATCATAATTAAAATGGGGTATTGTTTTCATTTCTACCAAACTTAGATTAACATAGTGATAACCTTTTTTAAGACATTTATCTTGGTCCTTAGTAGTTATAAAATGTAGATAAATAAGACATCGGTCTTGACCGCATATACCTAAAGAACATTCAACTGTCTTAATAGACATCCCTCTATGGGGTTTAAAACTAGACTTCTTATATATATATATATCATCAAAAGATAACTTAGGGAAATCTAACACACCACTACTATAAGTTTGAAGATCCAAATCAAAAACTTGTTTATTAACAGGATGAAGATCACTTTCTAATATTGTGGGATCCATAAGGAAAAGTTTACAAACTAATGGTTCTGATACCAAAATCATAGGTTTAGGGTTACCTTTACACTTTTTGTTGCCTCAGTCTAAGAATGAATACCTGACTCTATTTTCTTGCATCTAACTTTGGTCACCCTTTAGTGTTCTCAAGTACTTCAACACATCCTTCACATGGCCACCCTTCCTTCAATAGACTTCACCTTCCCCTTACTTGCATATGAGTTTTTGCTTGCCCTCAGAGTTGCAATTTTGTGCACCTTCAAATAAATCATAAACATAATCCAAAATAACAAATTGTAAAAGATAAATGAAATTTTTTTTGAATTCAACATAGGACCTCAGAATGTAAACTTTAACTATGTTCTATATATCTTTAAAATAGACTTACAATATTACAATGTTCTTTCTACACCTAATACCTTACACTTTGATCCAATTTTTCTTCTTCAAAAACCTCTACATAATACCTTCTACCAAGAAAAATATATAGCCAAATTATTGGCATAGAAATAATATTTTACAACCCATTAAAGCTAAGGAAAATGACATAAAGGTGGATGAAACTGAAAGATCACTAATTGAATCAATTGTGTAGTATGCTATCATACAAAAAGTATGTGCATTGACTAGCACTTATTACAAAATCTTGTCAGTGACTTGACTTAATAAAATTTAAGGACTACCATAATAGTGATTGGACCCATCAAAATAATATCCATTACACTCATCTTCTTCATGATCAACACATTTTTATAATGAGGTAGGGAAATGCTATCGATGGTGTCGATATTCCAGTTCAATCAATTCTTTAAGAATGTGCTCTAAATCCAATATAGGATCAAGATTAGAATATGGTGAGTCCCACAAATATTTATAGCTATTACGCAAACCATCCCAATTCTTGAGATGAAATATAATCACAAGATGAAATGTCCAAGAAAATTATTGTGGTAGAAATGCACCATAATTGCTATGATTGAAATAGACATCCATCCATCTTTTCATCATATCATTTAATCAAATCTCATGCTTTAGGATTATGAATTCCATAAGAAGATTTTATTTGAAAATCATATCCGATAATTACATCTAATTTTTGGACCTATTTCCTTTAATGATTTCAATAGTGAAAGCATTACACGGGTTTCACCAAATGCATGCAACTCTATTAGCATCTTCTACCCTAGGCAGTGGTGGTCAATAGAATACTTCATTAATTTGGGAAAGAAAATTATTCAAATTATTCAAAGACACATCTCACAATTTTATTATAGAGTTCCATAATCTAGAATATTCTTGGAGATTAGAGCTACTAGAAAAATAATTTACAAATTCCCAGTGCGGCTTCTACGTTATGGCTTTAGGAGTGACAGTCATTCACCTGAACATTTGATTTTGGGAAAACCTAAAAACCTAATAGATTTTGAGTCTATTAGATGCTTGGTTTATAGATACCATCAAGAAACCATGATCACATTCCATGTTAAGGACCTTCTTTACTAACCAAAAAAAATACTTGCTAGGTTTTATGGACCTCTGGAAGTTCAACTCGTAGCTCGCAAAGCACTACATCGTGAAATTAAACCCCTTTTCTAGGTACTATAAAGAATCAAGAAATATTTCCTTGGGTGTAATAATATAATTGATCAACATACCGATTCAATGCCAAAATATTTTGTGATTCCACAATCATCTTTCTTGAATGCTACAAGCAAAAATTAGTATTGTAAAAGACCAAAGACTCAATTATTCTACTATTAAAATTATACCTAATTTTATTGGGTCTATCGCACATACTCCAAATTATTTTATTAGTAAAATATCTAGGGATAGTACTAGGTGCAAATCCTAAATTTAGAAGTATATCCTAGTATACATTAGCTTCATGATTTTCACATAACCAATATGAAAGATGAATATTAGTATGACCATTATGTAAATTCTATTAATAGACACTATCTTACAACTATAATAGAAATTAGGCCTAAGGAAAAATCTTAGTTAATTAGCACTTCTAAAAACATAATGATTAGATTTTCTAAAAAATATTAAACACCACAAAATAATGAACCATTTGACCTGAACAAAAATTCTATGACATTAACCAAACCACTTCCTAAAATATACTATATTAAACAAAACTCCAAATAATCTAGATTTGGATCCATAATTCTCAATTCTTCAGTTCAGCTATTGAAATCAAATTTTTGATAATCTTGGGTTGTAATAATTTCCTAGAATGGATCTTGATCTCCAAAATATATAGACACATAATTTTCATAATAAGCTTGGAGAACTAGTCCAAGTAGTCTTTCTTGTATATCATCTATGAGAGCATTCCATATTATTGGTCTATTTGATCTTAGCATTCTTATCATAGCCACTGGTTCAATATTTCTTCCTTTTATGCTTTCAATTTCTCTCGTCATTGCATCTACAAGGCTATTCTTATTTCTTGAAACCCATTTTATATAAAAATAAAAAGAACTTAACCATAAATTCCATCTATAAATTCTTCCTTGAGCAAGTTCCTTTTCAGGGTTTTTATACATTAAAGTAACCATAACCTAGTTGTCAGTGCAACTAGTAAACTTTACTAATTTTAAAAATATTTTGAAATTCTTTATTTCATTTATAATAGCTAAGATATCTTTTTCACATATGTTGCACCTGGTTTGAACTTTTGTGAATGTACCAATTCTATAACCATAATTTTGAACCATACCATTTGGTAATTATTGGCTAAGAACTACTCCCCATGTTTCTTTGTTTGCATCTATATTTAAAAACAAAGGATGATTATCAATTGGTAAATATAGATGGGGTAGAGTCTTACACTTTTCTTTAATATTTTGAAATACTTTCATGCTTTCAACATCCCATGGAGCACCATTATTATTTAAATTTATTATTAGATTTAAATACCATGAAGCCAAATCTTCAAAAGAGTTAAAGCAGTAATTCAAACATCTCAGAAATCTCTGTAAATTCTTTTTATCATGAATTACATCTAGAAATATTTCTATTTTTTCCAAATTATTATTTTGGAGAATTACTTTCCCTTGGCTTAAATGTAAACCCAAAAACTCTATATCTATGCTTCCAATTTTTAATTTTGTTAGAGACAGAAATATTCTATGTAGTGTAATTTGATCATATAATGCTTGCAAATGTAATTGATGATCTTTAGTGGTTTTACTAAAAACTAATATATCATCTATGTATACTATGTAGAATTCATGCACATATTTTAATGCATTATCCATTTTTCTCTAAAAATAGGTGAGTGCAGTGATTAGACCAAAGGGCATTACCTTCCATTCAAATAATCCTTGATGAATAGTGAATGATATTTTTTTCATATCTTGAAATTTTATTTTCACTTTCCAAAATCCACTTTTGTAGTCAAAATTGCTGAAAATCTTAGCGTCACATGCTCTTTTCATCAAATAACTTGTCAGTGTTAAAGGATAATTAAAAGGTTTGATAATATCATTTAAAGGTTTATAATTCAAACAAAACCTTATTTTACCTTTGACTTGCTCAGATATATTGTTCACATAAAATCCTGTACATATATAGCTAGATTTTGAAGGTTGGATAAATTTATCTTTTAATAAATCTTTGAACTCGACATCTAGCTCTATTATTTTTGAAGGGATGAATTGATATGGTTTTTCTTTTGGAATCTTATTTTCAAATCCTTCTTTTATTTTAATGTTGCATTCTTTCAATTCTGGTCTCTAGTACTAAAGCGGATTAAGACTTGTGCAGTTCTTTAAGAATTTTTCTCTTATTTAAAAAAATTGTTCTATCTGTTGATTCCTATTATGCTAGACTCTTCTAGCTTATTTTTCTTCTCGCTAGAGATTATGATGATAAGGCACTTCTTCTACCTATTCTTTAGTTAAGATTCAATTGACTTTACTACAAGAATTTTAACCTTCTTTTTTCCTTTAAAATTTTCAATATGGTCATCATACTGAATGAAACTTTGATGCTTCATCAAGAATATGTTTCTTATTAGAAAATAAGTGTTAGAAGTATGAAATTATATGAAATTAATTTCAAATTCTTTTCCTTCTAACCAAATTGGAATATTTTTGGCTATTCTTTTGAATTCCAAAACTTATCCTAAAATAGTAACTCCTTTAAATTTCTTTTCATGGTTTTGCCAATAATGATTAGGAGTGGCATGAGTTTTGAAAAAACTTCTAGGTTAATTAGTATCAACAAAAGCATGAAGACAATAAGGTTTATAAAAATAAAACCTAAATTCCACATTTCTATGAATTGAATGCTTTGTTGACATCATGCAAGAAACAAGTTCTATGTCATCACTTTCTTCTTCTATTCTTGCTCTTCTTTTTGGCAGTTTTGAAAATAGGATTGTTTTGATTTCTCTAACTTCTGTTCTTAATTATTTTACGTGTTTCACAAGCTTATTTACTATAATAGAAATATTAGTATTAATATTATGAATATCAAAAAATCTTGCAAGCATCTGACTCAAATAGGTAATATACCTTAGTAAACCCTTGATTTTATAATCCCTCATTTGGGATCCCATCTTTAGTTTCTGGTGCTGTAGGAAATGTCAACATCAAATCATCCCATTTGAGAGTTATATATCCTCCTATTTCATTTAATTTTCCTTTATAATCTATAGGATGATATAATTGGGACTTTTTTCTAGGATTGCAATCATATCCACGCCTTCTCAATACCTTCTAATAAGGATCTCTATTATCAAGTTATATTTACTTTAAAGTAGATTTGATTTTCTTTCTTTCTACGTTTAGTTTTGCTTGTTATACATTATGCTTATATAGATCAGAAGAGATTTATTTTTGAGAGAATGCATTAATGAAAATATATTTTGATCCCAATGTTATTAACTAGGATTCTACTATAGAAATATGTCTCTTTTGTAGAGTTTTTACCACATCTTGATCTTGATCTTGATCTTCTTCTAATTCAATTTATAGGTTATTCTTAAACATCCTTTCTCTATCCATTCTATCCTTGTATACACCAAGCGTGCCAATCATTCCAAAAGTTTTTGGTTCTAAATTTGACTCTGAATTAGTCTAGATTTGGGCAACATCATAAAAATGGTTAGGACAATCAAAAGAAATATCTTGAATATCTACCAAATCCCATGATGCTTCTATGTTGTATAACTAAAAAAGGGCTCTGGCTGAGAAATTATGTTTTTTCCCTAGACAATCAGTACCATAATGGTTGCCACCACAAGTATAACACTTAATGTGTTTAGAGATTGTCCTAGGGGCATCTGTTTTTCTCAACAATTTTTTGGATTTCCTAGGTGATTTCTAACAGGAAATTTTCTTATGAGAAACCTTAAAAGGTTTATACAAAGACCTATAAGACTTATACTTATGACTTTTATAGAAATAATTGTCTAGCTTGTATTTATATTTATGATACTTATACTTTTTATAATGTATAGTCTTGGAATTTTTATAGGTATAGACATGTTTCTCCTTATTACAACCCCTGACATTATGGGAACACCTATTTTTAGAATACTTTTGGAGGTTTTAACTAGAATTGTAGGCCTCTAGATGAGAATCAACATTTTTAAGCAAACATTGATTATGTAGCTTATTCCTAACATTGTTCATAAGATCAGTGAGTGTGAAATGATCAGGAGATATATTTCATTTAGCTAAATGAGACTTAAGCCAAGTTCTAATTTTATAAGGAAGGTTTCCCAAATACAAATTTTTAACCCATTGGGAATTAGACTCACCTGTTTCATAAGCATGTAATTGAAACTCTAGAGAATATTCATTTAGCTTACGTAAATCACATAACTTCATGACACAAAGATGCATCTTGGCCTCATCAACAACTATTGGTATTTGAATGGTAAATTCTAAAACTAATGTTTCTTGCAGTACATCAAGTCATCCATCATAGATTTATTATTCTATCATCTATGGAATTATAATCTATATGGTTCTTAGAGGTGGTGTTGCATTAACTATTGTCTTTCTTAACCACCAATGTTTTAGCTTACCATTCATCAATCTCACTGCACATATTACCTTTTGTGCATTTTTCCATGTAGGTTTATTCATGGAAAAATTATTTAAAAATTCTATCCAAAACATAATATTATCATAGGGATCAAAAATCTTATCTATACTAAATAAAAAACCATTCATTAAAACAAATCTAAAAAATATAGGATCCATGATATCCTATAACACTTCCATTTTGTTTAGATCTTTGGGTTTTTCCTCTACATCCATTATATCCATAGTACATACTAGTTCTTTGGGAATCTAAAGAGGATGTTCTTCTTCATCATCTTTGATTCTCATATTTTTATCATATTTTCTTTGAAGATTTATTACTATAGAATCTTCATACATCCCCATTTCTTGAAATTATTCAGATCCACTAGAGGGAGTACTATGACACCAAGATGTTACAAATGTCTGATGATCACTTGACACACTTGAAGATTTATGCCCTATTACTACTTCCAATGGAATATTAGGATTTTTGTTTCTTTTAACTTTCTCTATCCAATCAATATCAGAGTTAGACTCTAATTCTTATATCTAAACAACATTTAAATAAATTAAATCAAACTCATCTTTCAATTTAATTACAGATGAGGTATAAGATGATTGCTCATCTAGATAGGAATTATATATTGGTGGAAACTTCATATATTTCTCATATAAAAGATTAGGTTTATAGGTAGAAACAAGATCATCTTTAGGATCTGGTTCTATGTTGCCAACTTTCTTATTGATCTTGTAGAAAATACCAGATCAGTGATACCATCTTTAGTATGTGTAGCATGAATAGTGAAATTTGAATGAAGAAATTCTTTCTTATGATGTAACTGAAACACACTATTTTCTACTAAAAAAACTATTCTTTCTATTATATCAATATATTTTCATATTCTAAGTAGTTTTTCAATATTTTCTATCTCAGTTTTACTCTAATTTCTAGATGCTATGACAAGTGCATTTAACATGATGTGTGAGGTTTCCAACCTGAATAGAGTATTTTTTTTGAAATATTTACTTTTATTTTTCATGTCATTTAATAAATTTAAGGTATCCTAGACTAAACCTTTAGTGTCAAGAACATCTACTACTACATCATCTAAATTTTTCTTAGCAAATCTCATCCACTGAGCAACCCAATTCCTTTAGCTGGTGCTAGAATTTTGATGGTTACCAAACTTAGTATGAATTTTGGATTCATACTTTTCCCACTCTTGATTTTTTAAATCATACTCTACTTGATTATCATTGGGACATCTACCAAGGATATAATGTTCAAACTCCACATTTGTATCACCATCTTTCCCTGAGATGGTTACTTTATTTTCATCTTTTTTCCTGGGAAGTTTAACATAATTCTAGAGCATTCCATATTTTTCTAATCTAAAATCATGAGAAATTTATTCTTCATTATTATCTTCTAGTTCTTCATATTATTTATTTATATTTTATCTAGACACCTTATTGGCTAAGAAATCCATAAAACTTGGACAATTTTCTATTTTATTTAAAAATGTAGGTGTCAATGGTTCTAAAGAAGAAGATGTAATAGAATGTCACAGAGATGGTTCAGGTATTTTTCTAGTTGAAAAAAACTAGAAGGATGGAATTCTATGAGCAAAAGTAGTAGATCAAACCAATGGTTGCTTATTTTAGACTTCAGCACTAAAATTCACAATGGGTTAACAAGTTTTAGATGTATCAGGAATAGGTTTAGATAGAACAGGAGTAACAACTATAAACATTTCATTATGCATGTCCATCATGCTAGTTGTGTTATATTCATTATCAAGGGTAATACGACCTTGATGCTAAGAATGTATTTGTATAATAGGTGATCTTTAAAATTAATTACGAGGTAAAAGAGATCATGGGACATATATGTCTTGACACTGAATATCAAGGACTAAATCAAAAGTAATTAAAGGACAACATGAATGAGTACAACCATGAGGACATATACTTTTCTTCACCTTAATGTTTTCCCACATGTGTGATGTGTTATTATGTTTCATGCTTATGTGGATAGGTAGTTATGCTTGCTATATCTATACACTTATTTGAAAGGTTCATGATTCCTTAAGTGTAATTGATAAGAAAGGTTTTTAAGATTGATTCACCCCTCTCCCCTCTTAGTCATTTTACTTCCAAATTTTGGTATTAGATCCTAGTTCTTTAAAGTAAGCCTAGCAGTTTGAAGGTGATCTTAAGAAGCACATGATGTCTAGTGATCAAAAAGAAGAAGACAAAACATATGATGGAGAAGTCTAATATGATAATGAATAAGAAGAAGTTAAATTATACATTGAATCTGAGCTCATAAGTTCCCTAGATAATTTGAAGCATCAAAATAAAATAAATATTGAGTTGAGATATATGGTTAAATATCTTAAGGAAAAATATGTACTTTAAAGAGTGACATGGTCAAATAAGTCAAAAAGGACTATAAGAGCATCAAGGATCTTAGGAATCAGTTGAAGGTATCAATTCAAAGTTCAAATAAAAATAAGTTGAGTATGATTATTTTAATATAAAGATAGATTCTTTGAAGGTTGAGAATAAGCATCTCATAGATAATTTGAACAAGTTTGAGAAAGAGTGTGAGAAGCTAAAACAATTTAAGAACACCAACATTAAATTAAACATGAAGATACCAATTAGGCATACCAATGCAATGAGCTATTCCATTTATCTCAATGGTTTTTTTTTTGCCTATTAATATCTTTAGTCATAGAGCAAGTAATTATAGAATGGTCTCAAGGGATGACTTTTCATGTGACCATGAGAGGAGTAATTAGTCAATAGGTAAGAATAGTAATGTTGTTTGTTACAATTGTCATAATATGGGATACATTGAAATATTATGTCCTAATAGAGTTAAAAGCCTATTAATACATAACAAGGTATATGGAGCCTTAGAGTGCATGAGAAGTGCCAAACATTTGTATAGAAACCAAAGATAGTAAAGGTGAGTCATGATTATTATACTATTTAAAATGGACAATTTGGTAAGCTGGATTATGGATTAAATGTGAAGGAATGCCAAGAACATGTGTTATCTTCATATATTGACAAGGTAGTAAAAGAGAAGAATAATGATGACAAGTTGGATGAGTCAAATGCTTTAGTCAAGCCTAACTGGATTCTAAAGAGGGACTATCAATCTCATGATTGCAAGATGGTTGATAAGAGTGGATTGGAAATCTAGAAATATCTTACATTCATGGTGTTTTAGTTCCCTATGAAAAGGGGTGAATTCATTAGACTTCATGGAGACACTCATCTACCTATAGAATCATAAGGTTGTAGTCAAAGAAGGATTCATCTTGAGAGGATTACAAGTTGTATGTGTTGCAAGGTATGAGTTATGTTATTTATAGATCACATGTATTTAATAAAGTTAAAGGTATTTTGGTTAGTATGATGATTATTTTTTAAGATTAGTTCATGAGGGGACATGAGATGGAATAAAAAAGTCTTTGAATGATTCATTTTCAAGTTTCCTTTTCCATTGTTATGAGTAGTCTAAGAGTTTAGGGAGCTTGATATCTCTAAGGTTTGAAGTTAGTAGGCATCATGGTGAGAGATATAAGGTTGAAATCAAGACTCTAAGGTCAAAAAGTAGTCAATTAGTATATGTGAGGTAAGCAAGTATCTATTTTTTATTCTCTCAGTTGATAGCTAAACTTGATTTGTGTTAAAAATTGGTATTGGTATCAAGATGCTTAAAATTTTAAAGATCGATATCATTCATCTCTATGGCATCAAGGTGCATAAAGGAAGGTAAGTGGTCTTGTTATATGAGTTCATTTGAATGATTAATACATTGATTAAGGGGGATCATGTTCCTATAGTGCTTCATATTTTGTGAATTGAGATTTTATTACAACAATGTGTGATTCTGTAGGTTTCAAGTGTGATCATGTTTGTTTTATAAAAGAGCTACTTCTTGGAGAATGAATAATAAAGGGAGATGTATCATTTTGAGAGAATGATAATTTTTTAAGATTGATTATCATCTAGTGTTTATGAGGAGAAGCATTATCTTAGGGGGAGCTTTGTATATATGTGTTGTGAAGTGTCAAGGTAGTAAGGTAGAGGTCATAAGAAACATGATTTCTTGAGATCAAAGGTTTAGATGGTAGTGTGTGGAAGACCCCTTGTCATTAATGTCAAAGGGGGATAATGACCATAATAGGGAGATGAGAATGATCAATTTGTATTGTGGTTTCCATTACTGACAAAGGGGGAGTTTTTTTATCACATTGTTGTCATTGATGTTAATATCCATCTAATGATGGTGCATGGTGAGTGGTCATTGAGGTATGTGAATGATATGACAAGGTGATATTTTTTAGCATTGTATTTTATATTTTTAGATTTCAAGGTTGAGATCAGCTTGAATTTTCCATGAGTGTTACCATGGGAGGCTTGAGAGGAATGTGGTCATGAGAGTTGTCACGAATGTTATGTGCATGGTGTGGCATAGTCGATGACATTAAGAGTTTAGTTTTCAGGGTGAGAAATGTGGTAAGAGAGAATTTTAAGGAAAGAGATAATTTGAAGCTATCTAATGTCTAATTTTAAGGTTCCAAGCTCAAAATTCTAAGTATTATTTTTTGGATCGAAGGGCTATGCTTTACGAATGAATATTTAAGAGTGGAAACACATTTAAACCCTCTTAGATCCCTAATAAGAACCTAATGTTTAATATATTGATAAAAATTCCTATAATGGATTGGTATTATTAGGTAAGATATTGGATATTTTAGTGGACTCTCCTAGGATCCTCCATCTAGTAATGGTTAGAGAGAGAGAGATAGAAAATGATTAGTTATAGGATTATTTGTAAAGAAGTTCTTATAGAAGTCAAATGTTATATTTAATATAGTAATAAAATGGATGGAGGAATAATTTAGAGACTCATGTTTCATTTTGATGAATTTTTTTTATAGGTTTTATTCCTTAATTTCTCTAAGTTGGTGGTCCAAGTAAGCCAATCCCTAATAGGCCTAATGATTCAAATAGTGTGAAACCTAGGTAAAAGTGAAAGATAAATTTGAAGGTATGAGCATGGTATTTTGATGAAATAACCACATGGATTTTTTATTCATGAATTTTAATTAATTATAATGTCTGGTGAAATTTTTGGAGACTAGTGTAAGTGAAAATAACGTGTTGAAAAATTGGCTTGTCTATTCAAGATTGGAATATGAGACTATAAGTCAAAGAATTGGTCTATAAGACCAATATTTTCCATTATAACTTATGATTTTTTAATTTTATTATTATATAAATATTTCATAGGATAATTTAAATTCATAAAGATTCAATAAAAGTTTCTACACTGGTGGTTGAAGTCTAATTCCTTATGACTATGTTTTTGAGTATTCTGATAGTTCTGAGCGAGCAAGTTGCAAAGTTATTATTGAGCCATTATTTTATGAGTGAATTTGTTCAAATTATTTTGGTATGTTTATGAGGTCATTTATTATATCTGTATATTTTTAATTTTTCATGGTAGAGTTACTAAAGGAGTGATTTAACTTCTTTCTTCCAAGATAGTTTTTGAGGTGTACATGCCTAATAAGTCATTCTATCCTATAGAGGGATTTAGGGTATGAAAAAAGGATGAATATATATAAAATAATGGAAGAGGATAAAATAATTCATTTTCAAATTTTTTTAGTCATTTTTGATGGTTTGATAATGCCATATGGATCTAATAAGATCAATTCTTAGCATCAAGAGAGCAGACCTAATGAAGTAAGTCTTCATGAGAGCTAAAGGGTGAGTAAAACCAATGTTGGTAATTGATTCAAAGTGTTAAAAGTGAATAAACATGACCTTAAGATCATATATATTATGTAAATATGTTTTTTAAGTTATGGTTACATGACATGTAGGTGATCAGTCATGAGAGAGATTAGATAGTGCTTGAGTATACACATACCTAATGAGACAATGAACTACAAGGAGTGTTTCATGAATTAGTTGAATATATAATGTGTTTTTTAGCTCGAAATAGGTTATTTTGGATATATTTTAAGTTTATTTTAAATAATATTGGTATCTATATAAGTATAAGGTGTTCTAATGGATCATGTTCTACATGTTGCAAGACAAACCTAATGCAATTATGTCTCCATGAGTCCTAAATAGGTGTAAGTCATAATTTAGATATGGTTGAACAATGTGTGATAAAATTATGATTTAAATGTGTTCATAATAATTAATAATACCTATTAAATTTAAAAAATAAGAGGTTAAGGGTGTGTGGCTAACCAAGTGGTGTATGAATAAGAGACTAGTATTTATAAAAGGCAGTATTAGGCCTAATTGGCTAGTTAGTGAGTTGAATTGAGGAGTGAAAAAGATAAAATATCCTTGAATGGTATAAGTTATTATAAATCATCAGAAAAAAATATAGGTAATATCATTAATATCTAATAGGAGGTCCAAGTAAGAAGATCAAGGTCATATGACCTAATCAATCTTGAAGATACCTAACTAAGCGAAGAGGCCTAAAAGGTAGTCTGAGAGGGATAAGAGTATAAATATTTGAAGAGGTGGTAATCATATATTAGTTTATCAGCATAGTCTTATCAAGGTGATCAAATCAATTAGGTTTATGAGCTACTTCTTAGTCATCTAGGGGGTTTGTGCCTCCTTGTAAGTAGGTGCTTGCTAAAGCTTAGTCAGGAAGTTACTTGGCTAGTTAGGGTTTGTGCTTCATGTGGAGTTGGTGTTTCAATTTTTTTTTGATATTATAGGACCATATTAAATTTTTAATGATTAGTGGGTTTTATTCACCTTGAGGATTTCTCATATATTTGATGTGTTCTTATGTTTCATACTTATGTGGATAGGTGGTTATGATTAATAGATCTATATGCTTGTTTTAATGTTTCATGATTGATTAAGTATAATTTATAAGAAAGGTTTTGAGTAATAATTAACCCCCATATCTCAGTCATTTTCCTCCCAACTAGGTAGAGTTTTCATCCAAACTATAATATCTAATGTAGAATAGAACCCAATGTTTATCTAAAAATATCATCAAAACCTATAATGTTCTTATATGTCTTCTAGATGGATGTTATATCAACCCTCATAGTCTATAGAAACATGATATTTCATATGTGAATTCTTGAACCATTATCAATTATAACTTATTTTATAGTGACGGTATTGATTTATGATTGAATAAAAAGTGGTACATTATGACCAATAACTGACTGTGATGGAAAATCCTCATTGGAAGAGGATATAAGATCCTTAATGTCCTTGATAGTGGTCATGATATATGAAAAATAAGTTGGCTCTATGTCATGAGGAAAAAATGTATGATTGAGATTTTTAAAAAGAATATGTTTGAAAAGATCTTTCTCTTAAACTAATCCTAATATGGATATCTTAGCCAGTGTGTTTTTCAACTGATCCATAATATCAAATGATTTTTGATGATATCTAGGTACCATTTTAATGTGTTGGTGAAGATGAGGTATGGTGGGATTACATTATTCTTTTATAAGATGAGGAGGCATCTTGTTCTATCTAGTAAAAACTCAAACCATAAGATCTATTATTTTCCAAGTGTGAGTAGTAGAGGTGGGGTGTGAGCAAAGTTAATCAACTGGTCTTGATGAAGGACAAATAAAAGGAGTCCTATGAACCCTTTGTCATCAAATAGTAATTGGAGGTAAATAAAAGTGGGCCATGTAGAAATGATCCTAATAATAATGGGACTCAAAAGTGGGAAGATGAATGTGTAAAATAAGTTGGCCTCTGACATGATCCATGAGAGGAGTGGCATAAATGTGTTTTTTTCTAAAAATGGTAGGTAATAATCATTGTAGAAAAACCATAAGAATTTGTACCAAAAAGCATAAAATTGTATGCAAAATGGAAACTAAAAACTAATTAGATTCTATAAATAATAAGGGAAACCCTAATGGTGCACTAGGGTTTTAAAATACTGTGTTTAAAGTAGGTTGGGTTCACCAAATATTTTAACCTTATAGGAATTAGTTAATGTAAATCCTATATTGTTAAAGATCTGATCATACTAAATCAAGCTATAAATGTGAAATAAATATAGTCACTAATCTAAAAAAAAATTAATTTAATTTAATCTTTCTAAAAATAGTACTAAAAAATGTAAATGATAACTTACATATCAAATGACTGAGATGGACGATCTAGATAATAAATACTAAGGTAGAATATGATCTAAGTGCCATAAATATGATCTAGGTGATAAAACCCCTCTTACATAGTAGCATCCTAATTGGACAGTAGTTCTATGTGGTGCTAGTGCCTTATTTTGGTGGTAGTGTCCTTTGTATAGAACTATTCTAAGCTTCTAGGTGTACTTGTGTCTAGGTTTATCAAGCTTATTCTTACATGCACACGTTTTGACTAATTTTAAGATTAAACACTAATCTTCCTTTTTTCTAGGGTATTTAGTTGATACAAGAAGTAACCATATGTTGTTCGTGAGGGAGGATGGACATCCTCAACACCCCATTGTGAAAAGAGTTACCTACATACCAATAATTTAAAGAGGGATAAATATAAATGTAGTTATCCCCACCTAAGTAATGGTGCAAGTGCAAGTGAATATATTATTATCGTAAACTCAAGTGCTTTGAGTGTGATTGAGATTGGAAACATGAGTATTGTGAGCTTAGGAATGTCGTAGATGGTTGTTTTCATAAATAGGTTAGAATAAGGATTAATAATCTTGATTCTGCATAACTTATTTTTAATTTTTATATGTAATTTGATTTTGATTTCCATCTAGTGGTCAGAAGGCTAAAAGTAATGTATATATATTATTCTAGTGCTTGTATGAGTATGAAAAGAGATCTAGGTTGACCCTAGGTGGTCTTAGATTCGAAAATATATTAATTAGTGGAAAAAGGAGGAAAAATATGGTAGCAAAAAAAATTGGACACTAACACCATGTGTTACTACTATCCCTACTATGGTGATATTGTCTAGGTGGTAGAACCTAAGGTACAAATGGCTAGGATGTCAAAATGAGAGTTTGGGACTACTTTAGGTATGTCTAGGGATGCATGTGGCCCACATGAAGGATGGATTAGTGTGAAATAGGCCCTAAGATAGGTATAAGTCTAATCTGGGAATGGGTGCTCTCAAGTATCACTCTTATCACTCAAGCATCATTATTAGGTGATTATAGATGACTTACTTGTTTAAATATTGTTAATTGAAGAAGCGGTTAAAAATAAATTGATCCTTCTAATATGTTGGGATTTATAGATTCCTCTATGCTATTTTTATGTTGAGGAGATAGATAAATTATAGGTGTGGGGAGACCTTTAAATATATTGAATCCAACTTTGGGTTTGTCTCTGCATATTCACTTGATTATTCAATAATTTTTATTCCCATTTCTAATTGTAATTGAGGATAATTCCCATGAAATAGTGTTGAGGTCCATTATTCATTATCTATTCTCTTAGCATCCTCTTATATAATGGTAGTATCTATTTAACCCTAAAATTTAGATGTGTATAATATAGGTTTGAATGGGTAGATATATCCTAGGGCACAAGAATGGTAGACTATATCTAAAGTAAGTCAATTATTTTCAAAATTGAGATAAACATATACTTAATTTATTATGCTGAGATATGATAAAAAAAATTAAAATTATAGCTATGATAGATGTGTAATTAAAAATGTAAACAAGATACTTATTTATTTTTTACTCTAATAAATATCTAGATTTGGAGCAGATATAAAGTGGACTAGATCTAGATTTTGAAACAATCACCTAGTTCTAAAAATTATGCCTCTATAGCCGTATACACTTGTGTTGACCTATAATGGTTGCATATATGATATTTTATAACTTAGATGCTTGTGTATAGTATATAATACCTTATAAAATTGGATGCAAGCACCTAGATGTTTATGGAATCTATCTCACCTTTTCTTTAGTGCATTTAGATCTGGGTCATGGATCATTATTTCTTGTCAAATAGTAAAACCCTAATTCTTCATCTTCATATTTTCTATGGTAAAATGGGTTAGTGGGCACATAATGTTGAGTTTTCCCAAGCACCAATTTATCAATGATTTTTGCATATCTAGATAATTCTCAAAAGAGGGCTTAAGACTTATGTAGTTCTTCCATATGTGTTGGCTTGTACGTGAATCATGCAATGTGTGATAATCACATACAACAATGACCTAGATTTTAGCTTTGAAAATATGGCTCATGGAATGATCCTTTAGTAATTCAGACATATATATGTGTTATCCCTATGATTGATATGGAAATATGATAAAATAGGAAAGCATTTCTCACTTGAATGCTTTCCTTAAGTTTTCATGTAATTTTTGAGGTGTTTCTAGTGAGGAATGAATAAGGGTTGATCTTGTATTTATGTCAATATAATTTGAATAATAACTCACTTAAATCACTTAGGCCAACCATATGAATATATATCATTTGAAAATTATATAACTTTAGGGTACTAGACGCTTTCATTGGAATATAAAATTTGTATCTATGTAGGTGTTTGATTGTTATGGAAGTGTGTGGGTAGTTGGAAAATATCTATAGGTCTAAAACATGTAGATATGGAAAATAAATATGTTTATAATATTCTTGGTAAGGTAAAAGGTATGATTCATCATAATAACATTGGTTAGACTAAGAAATAAGCATTTAGTCATAGATAGATAGTACATGTGATCATTTTAGTAGAGAGAAAGGTCTAGAAGCTGAAGGTACATCTATGATTTGTATTTTCCTAATATACAAGATTGAGGTGTTATATAATTTTAAAATATTGTCCTCGTGATCATATTATATCCTTTTGGATACTATCATATACATGCCAACCTTCAACATATATTTATAAACCTCACTATCATCTTAAACATTTAAAAATATAGAATTGTGAATGTACCATTAAATCCCATATAATATTTTAATTCTATTTTCACACTTCTTAAGGTACTCCCTAACATTATTTATGGGATTCTCTACCTAAATGGGCCCCTTTTCAAGTGATAATGCATTTTAATTTTACCCATAAAGTTGAGGTGATCCCATATGGTATACTATATATGACCAATGTTATGAGGGGTTGGATGCAAACTTCCTTATTTATCACCCCTTAGTTCATTCCCACATTGTCATATAATTATGAAACAATATCCTATTTACCCAATTTTTATAGAATAATATGTGGTAGATATAAAGGTTGTGCATTATTACCTTCAATTTAGATAGTCGTGAAATAAGGGTAATACCAATAATCACCCATTTTCACAATGCTTCTCATAATGTATTTTAATAAATAAAGTATTATGTCCATGAATTCAGTCATACCATCAAAGAAATATATAGTGTGAGGAGGAGTGTAATATGATGAAGCCATTATCACTATGCAAAAATCCTAAGTTAAAATAAAAGTTTGATGTCTTTTAAGTGATAAACAACTTGAATTAATATATTAAAATGGATAACAAGAGGCAAATTTAGTTCAATCATCTTTGAAAATTTAATATATCACTAAATTTGTTGGCTCTAAGAATTTAATGTATTGAGTATCCAATTCATGTGAATTAATTATAAATAATGCCTTTGGATTCATTACTCACTTATTAATTTCTCACTTTAATTTTGGTTTTGCTTTATCAACTTTTAGAGGATTTTTTATTTCCACATGGTATATTTTCATTAATTATATGTTATTCATCATATTAACATGTCAAATGTCTCATTTTTATACTTTCAAATCTTGTTTTCATGTTTTTATAATTATTTTACCTAGTTAAATAAATATGGAAACATATCTCTTACTTGGGTGATGGACCCTATATTTTGTACTTCAATTCTCCAACCATATTTTCTTAGGATGATGAAACATGGTAGGATTTCATAGACTCACTTTACTACAATATGAAACTCTATATTGTGCATTTTGTATATTGTGGGTTAGTGCTATTTTGGTAAGTGAAGTTATCTCTCTCCACTAAAGGGTCATTGAATTTTTATTGTGTACCATTTTTATGTCATAATACAACTTTCAAGGATTGTCCCACATCCATGGATTTTGCTTATCTAGGCTCTGAAATTTATATTACATTATATCAAGTCATGGGTTACCGATGTAATGTGATTTGGATGACTGTTGCTTTCCTATATTATAAATGGGATTTTATTATGTATGTTTGGTCCTAAAATCTATGAGTCACTGAGATTGTGACACATGGATAAATTTAACTCATTTTAAGGGTATACAAACTTTAAAAAATATGTAAGGACCTGTCAGTCATGAATAAACATGTTTGTGCCATGTGGATAGTCCACACTTCTCCTAATAACTACCAAGACTTGTAAAAAGTATGATTTTTGAAGGATTTACAGTTAACAAGATGAAGATAAGTGATGTTATCTTGCTTGATCAATAACCTACATGATTCTATAGACTACTTATTAGACCTACATATAGTGGATAATCATGAATATGATGCAAAATGTAATCTAACTTACTTGGGTGAATATTAGACTCAGAACATTAAAAATCACAAGTGAGTAAGTTGGATGAAGATGCATGTAAAGATCTCATGATGTAGGGGATAACCTTCACACTTATGCATAAAAACAAACTTTAGAAAAAAAACATTTGATTAGTTGATTAGTTGAATAAATCATAATAATTGCCCATTCCACACGACTATTGATACTAAAAGGAATAAAATATTTAGAAAATGTTTCAATTAAAAAAACATTTAAACCCTTAAATAATCACATTTTGAAATTATAAAATTTGATGTCTAAGATATCAATACAAAACATCTTACATCCAAAATTCAACATGATATGAAATCCATAAATTGACTTTAGTAACCTTAACATTGTAACATAGTCTTGCTTATAGTTACTACACCAAAACTATAAAGCTATTGAGAAATCAAATACATTTTCATGTGGGATAGACCTGAACATGCAATACATAAGATATGATCATGATGGTTTCTAATGAAAATTTGGTCCTTATATATATTTTTTAAGGTGGGGTGTGTTGGTCACAACAAATGGTAACTCAAAGAAAAATTAGAAATCACACATAGATTTTCCACACCATATCATCCTTAGTGTAATGGCTAGAATAAATCCACTAACAAAATCCTTAATAAGATATTTTAAAAGACTATTATGTATTCTCTCTCTAACACATGTCTCAATATTTATCCTACACTTTTGATTTATTGTAATCATATTTGTACTACCACTAGGGATACTCAATTCTAATTAATATATGGTTTTAAAGATATATTACCACTAGAATTTGATTTACCTTCCTTGCACATTTCTTGTTATGGAATAATTCCCAATAAAGAATCGTGTTAATCTAAGTTTAATTCTTTAGACTTCATTGATGAGTGACTTCTAAGTGTATTACAACATAATAACCAATACAAATATCTATTCAACAAAAATTCTCAAATCTATACATTCAATTTTGTAAATAGAGTGGTTAATTTATATCAAACCCATGATAAAGAAGGCAAATATGCCCCAAAATTTGTGGGGTCCTTACCTAGTCAAATAAATTATTATTCCTAGTACTTATATATTACAAACTAATAAAGGACAAATCTTAAAAAAACTAGCCAATTATCATTTTTTGATGAAATACTTTTCTTAATTGCATGTTATTTATGTATTTCCCTCCTAGTATGTTTTTATCACATATTTGTACTTGATCTTATATATACTCTATAACTAACATATTTTTTAAGTCTTATTTATACTTTATATTATGCAACCTAACATCTTTATTTATTTACACATGATTAGATTTATCCTTTTACACAATATACTTAGTTCCTGACTTTATTCCTTTAGGCATGTTTTATTTTTAAACATCACTTAGTTTTATGTTTTTGAGTTTACATCGTAAGACCATGGATAAGACCTGACTAATCCTCAGGATCAATTATTTTCTTGTTTAGTCAACCTTAGAGTATTTTAAATTCTATGTTTCCTTTTCATCACTTTATCTACCATTTAGTTAATTATTGTTACTTATGCATCTTAACTCTTCACATTGTGAGGTCTATGGTAAGA